>WAAB01024617.1:20476-46630 GCA_013389865.1 Piaya cayana | reverse complement strand
CGGAAAGGGTCATTAGGCACTGGAATATGCTGCCCAGGGAGGTGGTTGATTCGCCTTCCCTGGAGATGTTTAAGTTACGGGTGGACGGGGTCCTGAGGGACATGGTTTAGTGTTTGATAGGAATGGTTGGACTCGATGATCCAGTGGGTCTCTTCCAACCCGGTGATTCTATGATTCTATGATTCTATGATAATTGTATTTCCAAGTGCTTTTCCCCATTTGAAATTTGCAATTCAATGCAATCAATTTCACTTCTGTTAAACATTTTAATGTGGTCTAATAAAAACATGCAATTGATATTCTAATTCTGTTGTATTGAAACTAGCGCTGTATTATGAACACATATGACAAATATAGCAAGCACTATAGCAGATCTGTAGAAGTTTGTTCTTAGTTGTTTATGAGACATAATACCAGTCCATATGGCACATTTAATTTCAAAGTGTTACAATGTACTTCACAAACTACATCTTTAAATACCAAATCACCTTAATTTCTATCTACTGTTTTTGAGGTGCATCAAGTTAGTCTTTTAACACTTCACAGCAGTTTGAAACCATAATTTAAGAACCCGTTTTGCAAATATTTTTTGCAGAGGCTTCAACTGGGCACACTTAGTTACATGCAAGATTTCACTGTACCAAGATCTAAGAGAGCAGAGAAAGATTCACATTTTATTGAAATTGCAAAGAGGAAAAAAAAAGATATAGAGGTATGATGCAATTACAAGAGATAGCTTCTATCATTTTTCATAAAATCTTTTCTGAGAAAGTCTCAAAAACTTTCTGCCTTCTGTTGACAGGATCAGAGAATGCCAGGAAGACAAAAAAACATTTTGCAAGTTTTCTTTATGTGTTAACTCAGTGGGAATTATTTTTAGACAGCATAGTTACCACCAATAATCTCATAAAAAAACCCAACCAAACAAACAGAAAAACTAAGCAGTATCCTTAATTACCACTGACTAATTGTAAGAATCTAATTTTTGGCTGCTGTCTGCATTTAGCCAACACAGATCCCTGCAGTACACATTCAGTACAAAGACTACAGCCTAAGGAGCCACCCACTATACTCTTGTATTCTTTGCTGATTTTCCATAGTGATTTCAACAATTCTGTTCTAAATAAACCTGTGATATTTGATGAAATCACCATCTGACACATCAGGTGTCAAATCAGTTCAGCACTTTACCTTCTCAGGCTTGTTTTGAGATGTAACTTTCATTAATGGCAGAGGCATTTCTGTTTGTAAACAGGAGAAAACTTGAAGAAACACGGGGCACTACAGTGCCCAAAGGAAAACCGAACCAATGTATACTTGTCACTTAACGCATCTGGATGAGTCCCTGTGTGTTTCAAGATTCCTTAGCATCTAGAGCTTGATTACTACTCTGATTTTTAAACAAATTTTCTGACGCACACCTTTATTCTTGGAAATAATGAAAGGTCATGCAAACTCCAAAAAGAAATAGATTTAGAGTTGGCTTTATTGGTTTGGATTTTTTTCAGGCAGATCACTGAATTCAAAGCAAAGGTATTTTGCATTACATTTTCAAACATGAAAGATTAATGGATTTGCATTGATGAAATATTGCAACACACAAGACATAATTACTGGTCTTCCAGCTGATACTTCTCTCCTTAAATGTACTGCTACTAACACTAATTTAATCAATTTTTTCTTCTAAATTAAGGTCAGATCAATTGTCTCACAGAAAGCCAAGTTTATTTGTGAATAAATTACTGCCTGTGTGGGTTTTGTGCTATTATTTTTCTAATCTTTCTTGATAAATAAGCTGCTATTAAATTTGGACACATATTTTTACAAATCAGTTCATAGGCAGGCAACAATAACAATATTGAAAGATTTCCACAGAAATAAGCTCATTGCCTCTGTTTGTGGTGAAATAGTTCTAGGTGAGTTTTGCATATGTGTTGCCAATCTGGCAAATATTGTTGCGGAAAATGCAATTCATAGATAAACGTGGCACAAAGTATGGGAGTTTGCATTCTGTACTGCTCAGTTGTATTGTTAACTTAGACCTTGAGTAATTCCTGATCACTAGTCAACAATGAAATCAATCTTTTCTTCTCAGAATTATCCACTTTGGGTACAGTAGAGTGTTATTAAGGGCTTGTCTGATCCACTGCAGCTGTTGGTCTTAGTGGTGTTTTCAGCTGACGGACAATTAGATCTTGAGGGCCTGAAAAAAGGCTGGGGGACATTTACAAAGATATAAAATAGAAAAAAAAAAAAGATAAGCTACTGTGTCACCAAACATCAATCCAACAAACGCAAACTTATCTAGGGGATCACCAAATACAGATATGCTTCTAAAGAAATAGCAGTCAAGCAGCAGGCATTAAAGGAAAAAATGTTGTGAGAAAAAGTTACGGTATTGCAGCCATAAAAGTTGCTACTGCCTACATAATTCTCTTTTCCTGTCAGTCTATCCAGTGCAGGCACCTATTGCAATCCCTATCAATACTCACCCTCCAGAATTTAGCTGCCTGGAGATATATTTTTTTCTTTGACACATCTTAAAGACCCATATTATTGATTCCATTCTCCTTCAATGTCAATGACTCATAATTCTTTTCTGGATCCCTTTCAAAATTACTTACCTTGCTTCAAACTTTCCATGTACTTGCTCCAGTTTATCTTCTGTATCTCTTCTACATTTTCTCTTTTAGTATTAGAATTTGTATCAAACTCATGTTTGATAGTATCTAGTCACTAAATCTCTGCCAAGTCTTTTCTATTCATATTAGCTGATGCTGTGTCAAATCCCTGCTTAGTTCATCCTACTGTCTCTTTTTCTCCACTCTTGTCTCTGGGCTTTACTCACACTTCTGTTTTCAAAGTTTATCTATAAAAAACCTTTTCCTTCCTGATTACAGTTCCTAATTTCACCCAGTGCCTGCTCTAATTTCTTAATTAGCTCTGTAATGATATAATTAAACTATCACATTTTCTGAAACATATGGAAAGAAAGAAGCACTCCAAATAAACTTGTACTATTACTGAATAGATCACTATTAACTACTTCCTAACTAGCTCTGTTTCTGTCAACATTTACTATGTCTTTCTCATAGCTTTGCTGATAAATCTTCTGGGATGGAAACAGCATTTTGGTTGGGTTCTTAAAACTCCCTGAAGAGTAGTTTCCAACTACTCTGAGACAGACAAGAGTACAATTTAAAGAGAGCATAATAATACATAGGGATAAAAGTTTCCTGTAAGATTTGACATAATAAAAAAGGCAGAGATGCTTCAAAAACTGTTCTTTCTTCAAAATGGACCTCAGCTTTCCTAAATCTGTGATGTGTTAGCCCCACAGAACACTTATGAGCACAGCAATAAGGGGTACCAGTTACTGGAAAGAAAATCTTCCCTACATGGCCTTCTTTAGGTATATGCTGGCAGTGCACGCTTCTCAGCTAAACCTAAGAGCAAAGTCTAACATGCAAAGACTGGAAACATCCCTGGGGAACCATGGGGGTTCCTATGTCAGCATAGCTCTCCAGGCTTGTACATTAGCCTGTGACAGATGCACTAACTAGGCTGCCAAGTTGTTAAGCAATTGCTACAGGCCTTGAGTTATGATTACAGCAGTCCTTGTTACCAGACACCTACTGCTTTAACATCAACATTGAAGATGAGTCATTAAAGGAACTTCAGAGCATCAGTGAACAGGTACTGAGACAAACAGGTCTATCTGCTGTGACGGTGTATGCTGTGGCATGTAAGAGAGTTGCTCCAGGGTGTTCTTTGCATCATTCTCTTTCTTCCCAGTGTCTGTCTCAAATATTGAAACTCCACTCCTGTTGTAAGCTTGAAGGGAGAAGGAATTCTATTCTTCTACTTTCCTCCAGCACCTTGCTGATTTTAGAAGAATCTATTGGTCTATCCAAGTCTGAAACTCTTGTTTTTTGAGGTCTTTCCTCTTGACCATATTAAAACAGCTCCTCTGTGCTTTTTCTGAACAACAGCAGCGGTTTTATAGATTGTCATGAAGCCATCATCCAAATTTCAGTCTGATACAACCTGGGAAAGTTCCGGTTGGCAGCAGATAAGCTGACATGGTCTTGTCTGCAGATGCAGAAAGATTACTTTGCAGTTAACGGTTGGCTAGAAGATTATCCTTTTAATCCTCAGACACATTACTTTAACAGATACTGCTTTTTGACACTTCTATTAGAGATAGTTTCCCCATAGTCTTCCTGTAAAAGGGATTTTCCTAGCCCTGGGAGTATTCTTTCACTTTCAATATTCGCCAGCAATAATCCACCATCTTTTTTTACTTCTTTCTCTCTAAAGACAGATAGCCCCAGGTAGAGTAGATAAGGAAGGAAGAAGTTGTAGACATAGACTCTTTGACTGCTCTATATGCGAGAAGCATGACACTGAGCAAGCACACATGAAAAACATTAAAAGAGCTGTATGTCCTTTAAAACAACATCCTTGACTCAGTTTGGGGTTAAATATACATTAAGAATAAATATTCACTTAAACAATACAAGAACTTAAAATAGGCCAGTATCTCTACCTCACTTCTTTAAACTTTACTTCTTTGAATTACCTTACTATCAGATGCAACTTCACTGCATAAATGTCTTGTTACAGTCAGTACTAGGACTTGGAGACACAAGACAGTACAGTGTCTTTATGCCCATGGTAATTCACAAACTTCCCAGCAGTCAGCTGGAGAAAAATGCTTTGAAAAATCAGTCTATGTTCCATTTGATGCAGATCTGTCAATCCTATTCTGTGCAGAGGGCTTCAGAACTAGTAAGCCTTACCCAGCTGCCAAGTATGTTTATTTCAGATCCTGTATTACTAGACAATGACTGTGATTTTTGGGGTTGTTTCCAGCAATGATGAACTGGAGCAGAGTTCTGCCACTTTTCCTTTCCAAGGAAGGCGAAGCTGCAGGCAGACCAGGAGGTGGCTGCTCAATTAGAAGAACAGACGTCCAGAAATGCTTTCTCAGGCAGAGCACAGACTTCCCTGTCTGCTCAGTATGGGATCCAGTACACTTTCCCAAACACATTAAGCACATTTGTTTTCCACCTGCAGTCAGTCTGTGTATTATCTGTGTGCTTTCAGACAGGATACAGGTTTAACTGAATGGATAGCTGGTACCTAATACTGGCACCCTGTGTCAAAGGAAGAATGTGCCTATTCAAACTACATCCAATGACAACATTCATATTTAGAATTATGTGCAAACACATAGGCAGACATGGGTAATACCCATTTCTCCTACTACTGTCAGGATTATTTCTTAGGAAAAAAAAACCAAACACATTTCAAAAATGAGCAAGCTGTAATAGAGGTAAATTAAATGCAATCAGTGATTTCCCATAGCCTCTATCATCAAATGTAAGCACGATGTACTAATTATCACATTTCAAAAAGGAGTCCTGAAGTTACATCAGAGTCCTTAAGTTAGAAATCGCAGAAGTGGTGTCAGTAGGTTTCAGTAAGGCTGTGTCTTGGTGTAAACACCCTCAGAAAGTCACTCTAAATCACTGAGGGTAAACCCATTCTCCCCGTCCCTTCCAGTTAGATTCCCAAACATAGATTTTATTGAAGTTAGGAATTACAAATTTGAGAGTTTTGGCTTAAAGTACTTGCAAAGAAAGAACTTCTGCATGTGCCAATTCTGTGATAATCAATTTAAATTCCACAGAATAATGCTTTAAGAAAAAAATATGAAAAGATACTAGCACTGTGTTAAAGGGATGCCACCTACTGGGCATCTCATCAACTTCCTGTAAAAGACCTGGAGAGGTAAGTAAGTAGGTCTAAGAAAACTCAAAAAGCCTGCTTCACAGGAAATCTCCCAAAAATTGAAAAACAAACAAACAATAGCACTCTGTGCTTCTTAAGCTAAGGGTTTCCCAAAGGGTTTTCTCTCTTTTCTGTCAGCTTTCTCATCCATCCTTTATTCTCTTGTAATAGCAGCAGCAGGAATAGCCGTATTTCATGAACATTTATTCTTTGTATTTTCCTCTTAACTCTTCCCATCTTGGTGCCTATATTCCTGCTGAGAAGGTTGCATCTAACAATCTGTTTACCAGTTATTTCCATTTTCCTCACTTCAGCTAACAGGCACTGTCCAGACTTCCCACAGAAAAAATTAAAAGATGCAATATATGCACACACATGTGGAGATAACACAAGCAAATACAATGGTATTAATATTATGCTTTAGGGGAAAATTGGACTGAGCTTTAGGGTCTCCTGCATATGTGGTCAAAAATAAAAGCTGAAAAGGAGGTTTCAGCTTTGAATTTTTGTTTCCTAGTTTTGTGAGATTATCTCAGCCCTGTTACTTTATTGTGCTGCCACTACATTCTATTTATATTATTGTTTTTGCTTTTTGTGACCAATTATACTATTCCAGTAGATTCAAAAGACTTTGAAACAAACATTGATTCCATTTATACCATCTCTAGGTTCCTTTTCACTGAGATATTAATGCAATAGGGTATTAATTGTATAAGCAGACTTTAATTATTTGCAGTAGAGTTTATTCTCATTTTCAATACGATCACTCTTCACTATACTGACAGTACAAAGTACTTCATTTGAATCAACTGTTTTCAAGTAAGAATTAAGGCTTTAATACAATAACAGTGTGATGTACAGCAAGTCACACGATTGGTTTGCATAGTTTTAAAACCAGTATCATTATGCCTACTAAAGGTGTCTTATGTAACTGAAAGAGGCATTTGGTGCAATAACTGATGTAGCAGCAGCACAGGTATGTTTTTCATACATCAGCATACAGTTTCTTCCTCTCAGCCACACCAGAATGAGCCTACTCACACTGTTGTAACTCCCCACTCCATGGGAACTCCGTTAATTTTTTAACATGTCAGTTCTATTACCACTGCACAATAGTTTGCGTTCAGCCAGCATGATAGTGTCAGCAAGTGTGCTCTTTAAATCCACGCTCACAGAGCTCTCACGTCCATTGCTGTCAAAAGAAACAATCATCACATTACAAAAATCTCAGAGCGTGCCTGCTCAGTGGTGGGAAGGGACAACTCTCCATGGGAACAACTCCCCATGAAGACAACTGTCCATGAGGAGCCATTAAAGTTAGGCTTAGGGTTAGAGTTGTGCCCATGAAGAGCTGTCCCTGGACAGAGTGGACAAATCTACATGTCTCTGATACTGGCACCAAGGCAACCTGAAGCAGCGAGCAGGGAGCAAAGACACAGTCTTTTGTGTTCAGAGCTTCAATGGACTGGCAACACCACTTCTGGCCCCTCCCGTACCAAAGCTAACCAGCAGAGTTTGTCGCAGCACTGCTGCAACAGGCATATCCCTGTTCCATGTGTATGCCAGGCCAGAAAAAGCAGAAAGGGTTGCTGGCATGCAGCTTTGCTGGATTACAGTTTCTGAGGCCACCACACAGCCTCAGTGCTGGGAGCACCTGAGATCAGCCAAGTCTCCCCATTAGACACTAAGGAGATTAATTTTGTTTCATGCATCTTTATTGCATTTTACCTCCCCATTTCCAGGCATAAAAGGACAGATGCTCTGATTCCAGTCTGCTGAAATGATGGGAATAAAAATGCAAAAGAGAGGGGGTTTTGATTACTAGCCACTTAGACTGGCTCTAAACAGGATAGTGGAACAAGATCTGTAAGTGGATGAGACAACAACCTTGTTTCAGAGTGATGGGAATTTGCATTATGCACACACATTATGCTTTAAGAGTTTATCTTCTAGCTGCACAAAACCCTTATCCTACCTACTTCCATGTGATCACTAGATTTTCTTTTTTCTCCTCCTGGAAAAAAACACATGGTAAAAGTTAGCTTGTACAGTAGTTTGAAGTACTACATTCCTCCCATCTGTGTGTCAGTGCTTTTTGCTATGTTTCCTTGAAGGTTACATTCACTTAGGATGAGGATGCTGTAGGAAGTAGTTTGGGAAATGCTGCTTTAATAAAGCAATAAAAAAAAATCGAAATCACCAACTTTTAAGAACACCAAAGCCACCATCTCACTCTTTTCATCCTCAAGCTTTTATTATACCCAAGGATCTCAGATAGTACCTTGCTGAAATGTCAAACAGAATGAAGGAGAGGAAACTGCTCAGGAATAACAGTGTACAAGTAAAACAAGAAGGAAAAAAAGTAAAGATAGCTTTCTACTAGATCTCTCTCTCAAATGAATCGGTGAATACCACTCCCTCCAAAAGTCTAACCTTCTCTTTCTTTTTTCACTATCCCCTGCAGAAGATTTAACTGGAGGTTCTGTCACATTAACTACACATAAACATACTGCTGTGGGACTCAGCAGACTCTGAGACAGTCTATGTACCAAGTAGGTTGATACCAGTATGATATTCCTCTCTTTATGTTAGGCATACACTACAAGTATGAAAACCTATGAGTAACACTAGATGTGTCTTAAGCATGGTAAACAAGTAATTATCACTGATATTTTGCAGTATCCCATATTCTAACTACTTGAACAGGAGATTACATCTTCTATTTGTTTCCATCAGAGAAAAACTCACTACTGACATGCTTCAGTTTCAATGACAGGATGGCAGCAATTCCAGTTATGGGAACTAACATGTGCTCTAGCACTTCTACAGTCTCTTGTAATGTGTGCAATCAACTTAAAAAAACCCAACTAACCTCAAAATTAAGCAGACAGTGGAGAGCCGAACTGCACTTCTTGTGTCAAGGTAAAGCCAATGATCCACAGAGAAAATGAGAATTCTACATGGGTTAGCATTAAACATGAAAGCTAACAGAATGGCTGTCATATTGCCACCCTCTGTAAGACTGATGAGTTTTAACTACTCACGAGCAACACAATCAGTAAACTCCCAACTCAAAGGAGGGTTAGCTTCACAGAATCACAGAATCACCGGGCTGGAAGAGACCCACTGGATCATCGAGTCCAACCACTCCCACAAAACACTAAACCATGTCCCTCAGGACCCCGTCCACCCGTAACTTAAACACCTCCAGGGAAGGCGAATCAACCACCTCCCTGGGCAGCATATTCCAGTGCCTAATGACCCTTTCCGTAAAAAACTTCTTCCTAATCTCTAGCCTAAACCTCCCCTGGCAGAGCTTGAGGCCATTCCCCCTTGTCCTGTCCCCTGACACCTGGGAGAAGAGGCCAGCTCCCTCCTCTCTACAACCTCCCTTCAGGTATTTGTAGAGAGCAATGAGGTCTCCCCTCAGCCTCCTCTTCTCCAGGCTAAACAGCCCCAGCTCTCTCAGCCGCTCCTCATAAGGCCTGTTCTCCAGCCCCTTCACCAGTTTCGTTGCTCTTCTCTGGACACTCTCCAGAGTCTCAACATCCTTCTTGTGGTGAGGGGCCCAGAACTGAACACAGTATTCAAGGAGCGGTCTCACTGGTTCTTCAGGGTCACATTAAGGCTACATTTTAATATCTTTAAGATGCAAATTTCACTGCCTCTCTGGACAACCTGTTCAAGTGCTCAAGTGTTCTTGTTCATCTGCTTGCTAATGATTTCGATCGGACTGTGATTTAGAAATGTCCCCAGTATCATGTGATTAACACTACTGGTTTTTAGTGGCAGTTACTCTGGTAAGAGTAAGATTTGCACTATGTCAAGATGTCTCTTCTTCAATAATCTTGCACAATAATCTTGATGATATATCAGCAGGCATTTTTTAAATGCTGCCTTCTGGATAATGTGTTGGAAGGCATTAATTAGCTGCCCTCCTTGTCCTATCTGACTTTTCAGTACCAAACTGTGCATCTAGCATAATGAATATGCTTGTTAGAGGGGGCTTGGAAGTTATGTCATTTAATATGAGTGGGTTGTTCTGCTCCTGTATTAGTGCATGATTGTTCTTGATTCAGTTTGTTCCTGATTCATTGCCTTAAAGATCTTTAATATCTATGGAATCATGGAATACCTTATCATTTTTCTTCTTCACTGCCATCATCAACTGTACCCTTTCCCATGGCTTCTTCACTTTTCTAATTAATGTTTTTATTTCCAAAGGGCTTAGAGTGGAAATAATAGTTATTACAGTGCAGTGGGCACTTCTGGTACTTTCTTATAGATAGATTTTGCAGCAAGCAGTTGACACACTCTGTCTTCATACATACATGGAAATTTACTATTACAGAGGCCTGCCAGGCTACATATTTTTCTAACTTTCACTGCTCTTAATGTTTTTATTAAATTTAATAAATAGCTAGCGTCTACATCCAAAATTTATCTGGTGGGAGTGTCTATTATAGATATCTAGATGCTTACTTGTATCCTTGGACTATCATCTACATAGAATAAATGTTCTCATATCCAATTAGCCTTGTTATGTTTTGTGCCGCAAGTTTAATTTTTCCTGTAGTCAGTCCTCAAAACTGCACCCCTGTATTGATGCACATTACTATGGATATTTCTTCTAAATTTATTTTAGATGTTGCATGTCTTACCACTATAAACCTTTTTTTCATCAGCAATATTGCTTCTGCCTGCTTTCCCCAAAGACATTCTTGAGCTGCACACGTTGATGGCTTTGATCTCATCAGCTTGCTTTGCAGTACTTTACATCTTCTCAAACAGCTGGTTTTCATTTTTCATTATATGATACTTCCACACTGACTGGCAATTTGTTGGGTTTGTGCCTCTGCAGCATGCTCTTCTAATGTGTGCTCTAGTCAATGCTTCTCTCAGCGATTGTGCCTACAAGTAACTGCTGACCTCCCACATTTTATCATCTACATGTCATTAGAATTACTGAGGTGTCCTTTCATCTGCTCTGCATATCTTACACTCTAGCCATTCCACTGGTATTTTAGGATGTTCAAATGTCCTCCACTAAGATACATACCTTTATTTTTTTTATGCCATCCTATTAGAAGTTTCCAGCACCCCACGCTCCTCTACAGTAACACTATCATCGCTTACAGCTGACCGATTCACTCACACCAAAGGACTTAGTAGATCCTCAACTTTCTGAGGATTTCTTCCCTGAAAGGAGAATTCCTTTGTTTGAAACCATGTACTTCAAGTCACTCCAACAGTCCATCCACATTTCTTCTGTTAGCTTCAGTAGTTTTCCCTTACAGACATCTACATATGTTCTCATCTGTCTGTACAAAAGAACATGAGAGAATCGGAGAATCCTTCTCCTTCTGTTCCTGCAGTCCAGAAAACTCACCTCCATCAACTAAACCTGTGAGTTAAACTTAGCCTCCTGGAAGTTCAGGAGGTGTACGCTTCTTGCCTTTCTCTGTATGAGAACATAAAATTTTCTCCAGATGCTCTCTGTCTCTACACAATAACCTTGGAAGCTTGGCGTAATAAACCCATGAAGACCTTAAAGATCATCTAATTTCCTGCCCCTCCCCACCACAGGCAGGGACACCTCCCACTAGATCAGGTTGCTCAAGGTCCATCCAACCTGGCCTTGAACACATCCAGGGATGGAGCATCCACAACTTCCTTAGGCAACCTGTGCCAGTGCCTCACCACTCTCATTGTGAAGAATTTCCTCCTAGTGCCTAGTCTAAATCTTCCCCTCTCCAATTTATAGCCATTACCCCTAGTCCTGTCACTACATGCCCTTGTATAAAGTCCCTCCCCAGCTTTCTTGTACGCCCCTCTTAGGTACTGGATGGTCACTATGAGGTCTCTTTCCCAGGATGAACAACCCCAACTCTCTCAGCCTGTTCTCACAGCAGAGGTGCTCCAGCTCTCTGATCATCTTAGTAGCCGTCCTCTGGACTTGTTGCAACAGTTCCATATTCTTCTTTATGTTGAGGATCCCAAAACTGGACACAATACTACAGCTGAGATCTCACAAGAGTGGGGTAGATGGACAGAATTACCTCCCTCACCCTGCTGACCATGCTTCCTTTGAACTGGCCCAGGACACAGTTGGCCTTCTGGGCTGTTAGCACACATTGCCAGCTCATGTCAAGCTTCTCATCAACCAGCACCCCCAAATCCTTCTCCACAGAGCTGCTCTCAATCACATTATCCCCCATCCTGTACTGAAATCCTAGATTGTCCCAGCCCAGGTGTAGACATTGCACTTGGTCTTGTTGAACCTCAGGAGGTTCACACAAGCCCACTTCTCCAGCTTGCCTGGGTCCCTCTGGAAGATAGCCCATCCTTCCAGTGTGACAACTGCACTGCTCAGCTTGGTGCCATCTGCAAACTCGCTGAGGGCCTGCTCAATGTCACCATTTCTATCATCAGTGAAGACATTAGACAGCACTGATCCCAAAATAGACCCCTGAGGGAAACAACTTGTTATTTCTGTCGCTGCAGAGGTAACTCAAACAGTTACAGTTATGCCAAAATGTTGGAGTGGGTTTGGATTTTTACATTGCATGTAGATCTCAGTTATGAATTATTTGGGATGGGAGGTGAAAGAAGAAGCAATACAGTTATATGGAGACTATCCACAGTTTTTTCCAGTTATGAGTTCTGATTACATTAGACAATTCATGGGGTCAATACATTTCCTACAGAACATTGCAAGCCTGATTGCCAATAGTCAGCTGGCATTTAAACATCTATAAATCCAAATGCGTACGTTTGCTTTTCAGTGATGAAATTACTCCCTTCTTTAGAAAGCATATATTATCAAATACCATGAGACAATAAAACCAAAAGATACGGTAAAACCCAGCACAGCAGAAAATACTGGGTCTACTTTATTTGTGAGAACATATGGTAACAATGACTACTACTTATTACTTGATGCTACTTCAACCCAAAATGTACTTGGCAACATTTGAACACAGAGGAAAATATTGTAATGTAACACACACACAGCTTGACTTACATGAGTCAAGCCCTCAAGAAGTCTGTAGTAGCTGAAGCAGCCCTCAGAAAATTAAAGGAAATGTTGTCACACCAAATTTGTTCCCCATCGCTGTGTCTTTCTCAAGACCAAGGCTTGAAGGATTTGCTAAACCACAAGCACTACAACTCTGCAGGGTCAGGAGCATATTATCAGCTGTTACGGGTTACTCATTCA
Organism: Piaya cayana; assembly: GCA_013389865.1. Lineage (NCBI taxonomy): Eukaryota > Metazoa > Chordata > Aves > Cuculiformes > Coccyzidae > Piaya > Piaya cayana. The sequence continues at coordinate 33,615 of WAAB01024617.1, read as the reverse complement.
GTTCCTGTACAGGTGTTCTTAAACAGCCTCAAGCAAAGCCAAAGACTTACCAGAGATACTCCAAGTTAGTTAGACTAAACTACCCTTTGTATCAGCCTTAGACTAAAGCCTTTCCTTTGTTAGAAACAGTGTTCCTAGAAGAGTTGCAATATAAAGCACCAAGGTTCAATAATCCACTCAAACGCCTGTATAATCAACTACACCAGTATCAGTGGTCTATCTTCTCAACACACTGTATATACAGAAGTAAATACCAGAATATAAATTAAATTTCCCCGATACAACAAAGGTAAATGGAGGACACCGCTGTCTATTAGTTAATCAGGAATTTTGTAACATAGCTTTTCAGAAGGTTATCCCTACCACTAAATGCCCAGGTACTTATACCATCCAAAGCATCTCTTCTAAGTTGTCCCTTTTCTGCAAAACATTTCCTTCTCTAATTTTTTTTTAATTATTTGATGTGATTTCTGCATCCTGTACCTTTCAGTCTCCATAGTGTTTCCATTCCAGCAGCAACAGCACAGCTGATGATAATAGCACAAAACCTACCACTCCCTTTCAGTATTGTTTGGAGAGTAGAGATTTGGAGATGAAAGAAAATGAGGAACCCATTAGGAGCTGGACTGACTGGTGAGAACAGAAAGAGTTCTTATTAGGAAAGCTACAACTTTAGTCATGTGAGGAAACTCAGCAATCTTAGATACCTTTCTCTAACAAAGTCAAGAAAAAAAATAAGCTTCTCTAAGCAATCAAAGTAATGACAGTGTAAGCACCCTCCTTCTCCTGTCCTTCAATATTTAAGGCTGGAAGAAGCAGCACAAAGCATGTTTGAGAGTATGAAATGCTTGCACCCACAAGGTGTTTCAGGCTGCTAGGATAGTTTGGAGAGGGACTATCATAAAAATCTAACAATTATCAAGTATCTTTTATTGTTCATTGTACTCCAACAGATGACAGAAGACAGCTCATAACATATAAAGGGCTATAACTTAATGGAACAATATTCGTTCCTTTTCGGTGAGGAATTATACTTGTCCATGCAAAGATGCTTACCATCTGCTTGTTAGCTGACATACAGCAAATTACACCATCATGTTTCAACAATGAAAACAGTGTGCAGTGCATGAGAAGGGCCTAGTTATGGAGCAGCTGCACAGCTACAGGTAACTAAGACTATACGAATGGAGGCAAGCATCAAGAAAGTCAGTTGGAGCAAATCACATGGTGATAGCTTTACACAGAAGAATGTAGCTTGTGTAACAGAAGTGACGCACAAACAGATTCTGTACTGAAGGCAGTGAAGAGCATCGCCAGTTTGATACTGCACTGCAACAGGGGTAAATTTAAAAGGAAAAAAATCACTTGTGGCATTCAAGTTAATTCTTCACAGATCACTTAAATCAAGGCAACTTGATTTGCTACAGAAAACTCCTCTGGCTCACACAATCTGCAGGGAAGATCCAGATACAAATAATATTAATGACATATAACTGGAGAGTTACCTGTGATTTTTCCGAGAAGCTAACACTCATTACTGGTATCAGCTGGAGGGAAATCAAAACTAACAGGAATGGAGTCATCCATCTGCATACATCACAGTTGTAATGCTACAGTCATGTGAGCTTTCTTACGTTACAGCACGCCTCAATGATGCCTGAGAGCAGAAGTGGCTAATTCACTCTGTGAATTTAATCAGTCTTTGATTGCCTTTTTCACTTTTGCATCAGGCTTAAAACAGTGCTGCAATTTTGTCATGCAAGCACTCTGAACTAAGTAAATATTTCACCACATAAAACCACACTCAGAAATTTCAGTTGACCTTCGAAGGGACACTGTGCCAAATGTAGAATCTCATTCCATTCACCAATAAAAAAGTAAAATAGAAGTTCAGTTTCTTTTTCTTTTAGAAGTATATTCAGCACAATATTAACCATTGAGCCTCAACATCTTTTCACTAGCAACGCTGTTTTCCGTAGCATTTCACATATTTAAAGGAGATATTTTTAACTGTCAGCTCAGTTCTGAGAAGACAATTTTGACGACAAGACACAATTCATCTGGACTCAAGCAATCTCCAAATATGCCTGTGAACTAACCTGGCATTGCCTGCAGAAGCATCCAGTTTCTAGGACAAACCAACAAAATAAAAATCTGCTTTTCTAATCATGGAGGGGTAGTTCAGCACTTTGTAGCACATCCAGGAAGAGAAATGCATTTCAAACACCTGCTTTTGTGTAACAGCAATTTTCTAACCTGTGCTTCACCCCAAGCTAATAAGCACATCACAAAATATGTCAAAACCACCAACAAGTTTACATCATACCTTTCTACTCCTTTAAAGTACTTACTGCTAAAGCTACCATGAACAAAATATAATGAAACCATATATTCAAAAATACTGCAAAACTTACCAAATGTATTATTCATCTAATTCTTGGTAATAGTTAATAATATTCATCAAAAGCCACAGAAAAACATATATGGTTCTTATACGCACTGCTAGATATGACTGACTACTTGCTAAATACTGTCACAGGAAACTGTGACACTGAAATGTGATGTGTGAAACTGTATGCTTATTTCCAAAAACATTACTAAAAGTGTAATGTAAACAGCCAATTCTTATTTTAAAATAGATGCCATTCCATGTCACCTTCAGTGAAGCACATGGGATTACTGTGAAAAAATAAAATCAGAAGTACTGTAATCACGTCGAGGTGCAGTAGATGCATTTACATGAACTGCACTTTTCAGTTTGTTTTGTGTACAGTATGTAATGGCAAGAACTCCAGTAATGCACCATCAGTCCAGCTCCTCCTGGAACCAGCAAAGGTCCTCCCTGAAGGTTCCCTGGGTCTCTGGCACGTAGGTTAAGCTGATCCTTGCTGTAACCTGCCTTTCAGGACTAAAGCACTTCAGCATGCAACTTACTGAAGGTGGTACTAGTGTGCCTGTCTACCACATGAACCTAATTCAGAAGTCAATTTGGGATCCATGGAAAACCACATACTGACATATCTCTGATGTGCTTCACATTTACTCTCATTCCCAGTGCTATTATCTATCAACTGTGGTCAATGACTCTGCTTTCTCCTTATGAGTGAATACTAAAATATCTTGTTCTTCCTTGGTTTAATGGTAAGTCTATGCAAACATCCATACAAAGCAGCACAGCAGCCAAATTGAGCTCACTACCAGAGCGTAACTACCACCTCCAGATCTTCCCCCCTCTGGAGATCCTTAATGAAAAAGCATGGAGCCAACAGAACAGTTCACAGGTTCACCGGATTGTGTCCTTGGTTTGTTGAGCAGATCACCCAAAATAAGACTCCTATAACATGTGTAGATACCACCTTGATTAAAAAAGGTCTCCAGCAGAAACTTTACAAAGTAGGGAAGTGACTTAAAAAAAGTCAAATGGAAAGTAGGTGTAAGACCAAAAAATAGCATAGAACAAAGAACATGTAATTATGTGTTTCCTTGGCATGCTAGTAAACATTAAGATTAAGTAAACAAGGTCAGAGGGAAATAACAACCAACCTTAAGGTACTGGTCATTCATTTCTGGGCACCTGTATTAAAGAATCAATTAACATTCAATCCTGTTAAAAGGTGCTCAGTGTACTTAAGTATGAAGTCTTAATGTTTCACACCTCAATCATTTGTCAGTCTACTATATAGTCTTCAGGAAGATGTCTCCATCTCTTGAGTATTTACATTGCACATTCTTCAAGACATGAATTTACTCTGTGCTGTAGTTCTAGGCCAGGACCTGACTGGATGCCACTCTAACACAAACAGTCGTTGAAAGTGCTCAGCACATAACAGGATTGCCCATGAAAGGTACAGGTGTCATCTGTGTTAGCATTAATTTGAGTTTCTATATTGATTTCAACGGCAACAGTTACAATCTGAACATCAATTACCAGAATTAAACTGAGCTTACCAGCTCCTAGAACCAACAGGCATTTTCAGAATTTAATTTCATGGCGCATGCTAGCATAACTTTCAGTTAAGAGTAGCTCAGTCATTTAAGTTGCTCAGTTTCCTCCAAACTGTATCTGCATGCATAATTTTTAAAGTAAGTATAGAAGAGTCTTTTTTCTATAAAATGATTATCAAGAACTCTGTGTCATGATACGCTCCTTCTTCTTGCATTTTCACTTACACAAAATTTGTGGAAATTATTGGCAGTTATATTGTTCTTGTCAGTACTACAATATATAGCAGTACTTGCAAGTGTCCATTCAGCTTCTTAAAAGTCCATAGATATAGATTTAAGATTAATATAGAATGCTAAGTGGCTAGCTTTTAAGTATTGTTTCATTCTACTTTGATCAGGAAGAGTCAGAAAAAAAAATAATCAGCAAACACTCTGCAAAACATTGGTTTCATCTTTAACAAAAAATTTCAACTATTTTCAGAACTATTCTGCTTGTAGACGTGAAGAAACAGAAGTTAGCTAAACTAGATTCAGTCAGTTTATTAAGCTAATCCTTGTGAATATACTATTCAGTAATATTTCAACGAGTTTTTGGAAAAGATGCTTCTGTTGCTTCATTTCCTTTTAAAGCTTATGAAATGCAGAGAACTAAACTGGAACGTAGTTCAATTGTTTGTTGACATTTTTATAGGAAGTCAAATCTTTAGCAGTTTATTTGTGAAACTGTCTGCCATAAGCAACATAATCAGATAACATGCTCCCCCCACTGTCTAAACTTCCTTTCTAAAATATAGTATATATGCAAACTGCAATCTAACTTGTTTATGATCCATTGTGATTAAATTGCCCATTTTTAGAGTTATCAGAGTACAACTCTGTACTGCTTTTCTTCAAAGCACAAATCAGTTCATTACATAGAGAAGTTCTTTTAAATATTAAGACCTGTCTGGCTTTTACCTATGATTCCAAAACTGTCCTATGGTGATTTGTTAGAAGTATCATTGCTAGCCCAATTTAAACATTGTAATTTGCATTTCTAACCTAAGTTGGCTGGCATTTACTACAAATGATAATTAAGACCTACAGCTGAGCCTACTCTTTAGAGGGGTTAATTGGGATTTTGGCATCAATGTTAACAGGGCCAGCATTTACCTAAGATTACAAAGTCTGCATGCTTTACTACATGCTGCTAGGTACTGCAACGCAGTGCTTTAGTTAATTCAGAATAATTTCATGTCAGTCAACCTATGACAGCTACGGTAAGCATTAGAGAGGTAACTTAGCAAAGGTTACCTACTGGTAAAAGTTGTCAGATATCAGAAAAAATTAAAAGGAAGTATTAGCTGTACTGTATATAATTTTACCTACTTGACAATTATGCTTAGGATTCTGAGTGGTGAATTAAATTCCCTCTTCAGCTAGACACTACCTGCAGTTTGAGCTGTTAGCAGCAGAGAAATGTTATCCTGGTCAGTCCTGATACATTTAGCTCTAGAGCAGCATAGGGGCCCTTCCACCAACGAAATACAAGGGTTCTCCATGTGAACACCACCCTACCAGCACCTGAAGGGGCAAGAAGCAGAAGCAAAAGCTTTATTTCATTCAGTGCTGCAAAGGCATTTTAAAGTGATAGTTTGATTAATTCATTCTAAACTCCCATTAGCCAGAATACCGAACTCTTTTGTAACTGGGGAAGTGCACAGAAGTGGGAAGAACATCACAAACTGCACTGCCCTTAAGAAGTTCAGGTAGCCAGCACACCTAAAAGCATGGCAGGGAGGCATCTGTTACAGAATCACAGAATCACAGAATCACCGGGTTGGAAGAGACCCACTGGATCATCGAGTCCAACCATTCCTATCAAACACTAAACCATGTCCCTCAGGACCTCGTCCACCCGTAACTTAAACACCTCCAGGGAAGGCGAATCAACCACCTCCCTGGGCAGCATATTCCAGTGCCTAATGACCCTTTCCGTAAAAAACTTCTTCCTAATCTCCAACCTAAACCTCCCCTGGCAGAGCTTGAGGCCATTCCCCCTTGTCCTGTCCCCTTGCAATACTTGGAATAGACATATTTCTATTTTTCTCTTTTTGTGAATGATTTTTTTTTTCTCCATTCATCATTTCAATTACAACTGACATTCTGTAACTAAAACAAAGCAGAAGTTTTTCTCTTTTCTTTACAAATTCTCAACTGCGTTAACCTCGTCAAAAAGCCTGCAAGAATGAAATCAATGCAGCAATTTAAAGACAAACTGGCAGGGGTTTATATTGTACTTGGACACGAACAGTAAACAGTCTCATATATCAACCTCCCGTCATCAGTGACAATGTTCTGAAAGCCACTAACGCTGTTTTTACATTTGCGGTGTAAGATGACAAAGGAGGTACAGATATCGGCGCACCAGACATAAAAAACCATGGAAATAACACCTGATAGGAACGAGGAGCGCGGATCGGCGACTCGGGCGTCATTTAAACGCGCTGCGCTCGCAGGATGGAGAAGGGCAAACTCTCCACAGCGTCCACCGCCCCCCGCGGAGCCGCCACCCCCGCCACCCTCCGCCAGCAGCTCCCGCATCTCCTTCCTTCTCCACACTCCCCTCACCGATATTTTCGGCCGCGATGCCGGCCGGGCTCTGCCTCCCGGGTCGGGCGGCGACCGGCGGGCGCTGAAGTTGCCGGGACTTACGGCCGCGCCGCTCCCGTCCTCCCGTCGCCCCGGGCTCGGAGCCCCCCGCTCCCCGTCCCTCGCCCAGAGGGAGCGCGAGTCTCGGAGGGGGCAGGCGAGCCCGGCGCTTCGCCGGCGCTCGGGGAGGCACCGCGGAGCGCGAACCCCCTCGGCCGGGCCGCGGCTCCGCCGGCCTCAGCCTCCCGCCGCCCGCCCTGCCCCCCCGGGGCTCCGCGCTAAGGCGAGCGCCCGGCGGCACCTCCCCGCGGCTCCCGGGGGGGGAGCTGGCGGTACCTCTCCCTGCGATCCGCCCGCAGCCACGAGAACCTTTTCCCGGACGGCGCTCACCGTGCGCCCCCGAACCGCCGCGGGGATGCGGCGCCTCGAGGTCCTCGCGCGAAACCCCCGCGGCCTTCCTCCTCCTCCTCCTCCTCCTCCTCCTCTCGGAGAAGCTGCTCTGCCCCGAGCCGGCGTTTCGGACCCGCTTTGGGTGGCTTTCGGGAGGGAACAGAGGGAGCGGAGGGCGAGGTGCCCCCGGGGTGCGCTGCTCCCGCCGCAGGCGCGTCCCCCGGCTCCGCCGCCACTCGGTTACCGGCGGCCCGCTGAGCCGGGCAGCGCCGTCCGACGGGGGATTGTCCGCAGCCCTCGCCGGACGGCAAAAGCATCTAAATTCCCGTTTCTGCTCCAGAAGTTATGTAAGCGTTTCAAACAAAAGGAGGGGCCAAGGAAGAACCTGTTGGGAGCGCCTCTGGTCTTCTCAGAAGAGCAGCCCTTTGCCCAAAGGCGGCCGAGCCGGCGCTCCCCACGTGTCAGGAGAGCGCCGAGATTCTGCCTGAAGCACCGCAGCGGAAAGACTTTTGCGCTGTGGCAGCTCCGAGCCGCCCGATGTTTAAATCTCTCGAAAGCCAGAGCACAGCTGGGAGAGGGAGCGAAGGCGCAGTGCCCGCGCGCCCCTGGCAACAGGTTAGGAAGGTGTCTTCCCAGCAGATGGAGTCAGGGGGCAAACCGACTTGCTAAAAATGTACCGCCAGCCGGCTAAATATAGCTCGCTGCTTTCGTCTGTCTGCGCAAGGGACGTTTCTGCCGTCAAAGAAAAAGCACTTTGAAACTGGGTTTTAAGTCGCCGGGGTATCTTCTGAATGGAAAGTTAGCGCCCGTTGAAGTGGTTCCCAAGAGATTTTACTTCCACCTGCTGCTTTCTCTTGCACGCTATAGTAACATTTTACAGCTTGCCCTTCTCGTAGAAACCCATATGCGAGACCAGTCGACTACCTTTCTGCCCGCTTCCACGAGGCTCGGGACATGCTGAGGAGGGAGGGATAGGAACAAGGGACCTTAGCGCTGAGAAGTGGGCGCTGGGCTGGCACGCACCGATTTCCAAGGCACACAGCAGTTTCCAAGGAAAGAAACCTTTAGCCTGGAGAAGACGAGGCTGAGGGGAGACTTCATTGCTCTCTACAACTACCTGAGGGGAGGTTGTGGAGAGGAGGGAGCTGGTCTCTTCTCCCAAGTGACAGGGGACAGGACGAGAGGAAATGGCCTCAGGTTCCGCCAGGGGAGATTTAGGCTGGACATTAGGAAAAAAAAATTTACAGAAAGGGTTATTTGGCACTGGCAGAGGCTGCCCAGGGAGGTGGTTGATTCACCTTCCCTGGAGGTGTTTAAGGCACAGGTGGATGAGGCGCTGAGGCATGGTTTTGTGTTTGATAGGAACAGTTGGACTCAATGATCCGGTGGGTCTTTTCTAACCTAGTGATTCTATGGTTCTCAAGAAGGTGTTAAAAAGGTTGCCTCCAGATAGTACCATCAAAGAAATTTGTCCTTCCTAGGATGTGTTGGGGTGGACGGGCAGTGGGAAACTTGCAATAAAGGATGAAACACTCAAGGAATACTGATGTGAATAATCATCCTTTTTAGACTTACATTTTGACTGTAGAATTCAGCCTTTACTCTTGTGGAGACAGAAAGGAGAATCAGCGGTAACGGCTTTTACGAGCTCCCATAGTGCCACAGTTTCTTCACTGTTCACAGATTTCTCTGGCAGGAGCAGTAAAGTTAGGGCAGGTTTTCATTAGCTGCACTAGGTCTAGAGCCACAGAACAGCACACCTACAGACCAGCTGCCGTCATGGCCCTCTTGTATTCCAGCTGCCCTTAGGTGGGCTCAGGTGAATCATGGTTCTGAGTGCTTGAGATGTTTCTGGAAGAACTGCTGGAAAGCAAAGCCCTAAGCTAAAGCCTTGGGAGAGTAGGAGAATCCCCCATCCCATCATTGCAGCAGTAAATTCAATGAGGAAAAATAGAAAGCTTTTCTGGGATATTTTCTTTTCCAGAGGTTTTAGAGAGGGGATGAGTGGGTGGGTCAACCAATAAGTACAGGTTGTTCTAAAAGAAAACAGCTGAACTACATGAAGTCAGGTGATAGTCTATTTACTAGTGGTTTCTTTCACAGGCCACCCATTTAGGGGTTTTGTGTGTTGCTTGGCTTATGTTATATATGATATGATTGAAAAGAATCACAATCTCAGTGACTGTTTTTATACTTATTTCAAAACAGATTTTATGTTGCTCTGTTTTCTTACTGAGAAGTGTTCATCTGCTGAAGTATAAATCTGTCATACTATAATCTGGAAATAGCTTTTCTAAGGTTTGGGTGTTTTTAAAATAAACTCCTATTTTGTTAACCATTACCTTGCGCACAGAACCAACACTTTCTGAACTGTTTGGCTCTAACCAATTTGATTGTGCCTGTGGGACTGCATGCATGAGTAGTTCCTCTTTGGCCTGTCTGTGAAATACTGATCAGGCCTGTAATAACCACTGGAAAATTGTTATTAACTGTACCTCTGTGGGTTTATTTCAGCTTGTGCTCAGGAGTTATTACGACACTGACTTCTGCACAAAAGACGTGATTGAGGTACTATTTTGTGTAGTGAGATTATAGTGTTACTTCATGTGTGAAAAGTTAAAGTCAAAACCCAGCTCCAAGATTTCAGTGATTTCATTCTGTTATGATATGGAAAGTTGTGCATTTCTGTAGTTTGTCTCATTTACACAGTCTGTATGTTCCTAAATATGTTTTGTCTACCTTTACAGGTACTACGAATAAGGATGCTACTTGTGGAACAAACAGTGTCCTAATTTTGTTTCTCAGCTGCAGAATTTAAAATAAAAACCCAGGTTCCCAGCTGGATCTATAAATGTTCCATGAACTGGGCAGCAATATTTCCATAATTTTTTGCAGATGCCTACATTGTGAGCTGTTTGGGGGTGAACTATTTCCTGTCATAGTTTATGCATCTTTCCTATGTGTCCTATGTGGTATGGTGCATCCTATGGGGACTATCTGGAGCACAGTATCTTCAGATAAGGATTTATTCACATTAGTTTGTTTGAAACAGTCGCCAGAAGATTATGTAGACATGCTGTACCCTTTGAAAAACACATTATAAATAATGCATTTGAGTAAGGGCTACATTCTTAACATGGACCACAAAATGGAAGTAATGAAAGGTAACATATTAAAAAAATGGTAATAAACTCAACCTAATCCAGTTCAGGGTGAAAAGGATGGGAATTTGCCATTAGTTAGATCAGCCCTACTAAGATTTCCATGGGAATGTTTAATCTTTTTGCATACAACTTTTTAATCATGACTTTTCCCTCCTAGAAGTGACTTGACTGAAAATTCTAAGAGTAGTTACAGCACATTGAGCAATGATGCAGGCTTCCTAACCCTGCAGACCTGTAAACATGGTAGTTCTGCGAGAAGAAAACTCATGGAGTTGAGGCCATGCATCCCTAACCAGATGATGTCTTCTAATTTTCAGAAAAAGAGGTTGTTCTGGAATTAGAGGTTTGAAGAATGGTGAGTGAACATCTTTATGAAGCTGCTTCCAGTTGAAAAAGTCAATTCCAAACATGCAAGGCAACATCAGAAGTATAGAAATGCTCAAGTGGCTGGAAGGTATATGAACAACTTAGAATTAAGACTGTTGGAGAACAGAACAATGCTGTGTCATAAGATACAAATGTAAATTAGGAAAATTTTTACAGGAAGATGTGTGAGTACATTTGATAGAGGCATAAAACCAGGAAAGCAGAACAGAGTTATTCAAAATGAGGCACAACGTGTGAGTTATTCAGGAATCTCAGGCTCTGATATACTGCACTACTTACACCTTCAGTTCTAATGGGATATCGTGGCATAAAAAAAAGCTACTGCACAACACAGTAGAAGACATCTTTGAAGATATATTTCCTCTTTTTTTTTCCTTGTCTTGCCCAATACAGAGACAATAACAATCATTGGTCTTACCTGTATTTGAAACTCTATAAAAGGTGAAGAAACTTCCCACAGGGCAAAATAGCGCAAAATTCACATATGCCCTCCAGTTTGGTGTTGACTCAAGTGTCCTCTTTTGAAGTACGAGAACTTCTGTGCTTGAGTAAGGCCACCGTGCTGGAGTAAGGATCAGTTCTGAGCAAGCGACAATGTAAATGTTATTTCAGTTGCCATTATAGCCTCTGTGGAACCACATCCAGCTTGAAGTTCTAATTCTCCCAAGTACGTTAAGAAGGATGGAGAAAGAAGCCTTCAGGAACAGCCTTTCTGGAGATGTGGTAGAATTAATATATGTTAGAGACATGTCCCAAAGACAATGTTTAAATAAATGTGGAAGAGGAGTGGAAAAGAATGCATGATTGGACAATTCTTCTAATGATCTGCATATATAAGGGTGTTTATTTTTATAAATATTCTGAGAAGAAATGGCATGATTGGGAAGCAATCTGGTGGAAGTGTCAGGAGAACACTCTATCTGGGTCACAAACAACTCAGTGATGGGAATTTTGTGTGTTTTATTTCTAATCCCAGAAGCTATCAAGTCATCCAAGAAATAACTGTTTTTTTAAAGACAGCTCTTTTAAAAATTAATTATATTAATTATATTTATATTTAATTTTATTTTATATCTATTTAATTATATTTAATTTTATGTTAGCTTTCTCTTTAGGAACCTGAAAATCAAGACTTATAGTTTTCTCCAACATCAAACATCTCATTAGAATGTTGTCTTAATGTCACAATGTATTTATTTCAATCATTGCTTTATGCACAATAATTTCAATCAGTTTCTTAATGTACAATAAAACATTAATTACACTACATCTGCCTTCTTGCTTAAATTTCTAGTTTTCATTTATACAGCTATTGATTCATCAATTTCCATCTCAGGTTGTTATTATGGGATCTCTAAAACATTTTGGAATGAGAGAAAAAAGAGACATAAACCTCTGAAAGGGAAAAGGTTTTCTTTTAAAAAACTTTGATCTGTAATTAGGAAACACAAAAGCAAAATCTGGGAAATTAAAAATACAGGATCATCAGTTGTATTCATGTTTTCAGAGAGCAAGGAAAAATGAATAGAGTCTATAAAATAGACATTTCACTATTTATACTGCATTCAGCTTTCTACATAGAGTATTTTAATGTAGAGGTTAGCAATACATGCTTTTACTAGAAGAACACTCAGTAATTATACATATTGGATGCAGAAACACAGTGGGTTTTGCTTGCTCTGTACAGAGGAAGGAAAAGGAAAGCAAACAGGGTGATGAAAATCTAGGGAATGGGCATGTTTCCAAAGACAGGGCAACTGATTCCATCAAAATCAGCAGACGTTTTCCAGCTTTCCACTAAGAAGCTGGTACCCTGGGCCTCTAAGCCTGTGTCTAGCTCTATGTGATTCTACAGGTTAAAAAAGAAGAGCTTTTTGGAAAAAATAAAATGCACTGACAGATGCTAGAAATGTCTTCTTTGGTGTATGTACAGTATATGAATCATAAAATTATGCAAATCTTCTCTGGAAACTCTTCCAAAAGCCTTATGAAATTTCTACAAATCACCAGCAGGCATATTTAATAAATCAAACATACTTGTAAAGGTCCCATCAACATAACCTCTACATTAATTGATTCAATAATTTATTTAGTTTTAATATGAGAAATTTCACATTATTTTGCATTACAGGTAATGCAAGAATGTCTGTATTAAGGCTCACTATGTACTTCTATACAGATAAAATTTCATAGCTTTGTGGGAATGGCCCAGGGTCTGTGTGTCTTTTAGGCCTTACTTATCCCTTCAAAGTATGTTTTAAGTAAAAGTAAAATTATGTGCTCATATTTGTTCTGTGAACAAAGGTGAATTTTCCCTCAAATCTTTATTCTGCTAGACAAAAAATTTATTATGTGTGTAGGTCTGACTACCAGGTTGTTTCAAAAAGTCACATCACTCGGAAAATATAACTGCAATGGACACATAACTTAGTGTCATCTGCAAACTTGCTAAGGGTGCACTCAATGCCTTCATCCAGGTCATTGATGAAGACATTGAACAGGGCTGGACCTGGTCCAACCCTGTTCAATGTCTTCATCAATGACCTGGATGAAGGCATCAGGTGCTCCCTTAAGCAAGTTTGCAGATGACACTAAGCTGGGTGGAAGTGTCGATCTGCTGGA
>WAAB01024617.1:0-20206 GCA_013389865.1 Piaya cayana | reverse complement strand
TTTTACGGAAAGGGTCATTAGGCATTGGAATATGCTGCCCAGGGAGGTGGTTGATTCGCCTTCCCTGGAGGTGTTTAAGTCACGAGTAGACAAGGTCCTGAGGGACATGGTTTAGTGTTTGGTGGGAATGGTTGGACTCGATGATCCGATGGGTCTCTTCCAACCCGGTGATTCGGTGATTCTGTGATTTTGTGATAACTGACTACATGTCAGCTCTTGACAGTAAGTGTACTCTTAATAATTTCATTATCATCATTTGTTTGTCACTCAGTTTGGCGTGTCTAAAATGAAATCCTGCCCCTACAAACAAGTGGTGTATAGGAATCTTCATATATTGTGTGTGAAAATTCTTCCACAGCAGCAGAAGAAATGACTGACACAGAATTACTCAGTTACAAATAAGTTTGCTGGATGGAGATTTTAATTGTAATCTTTAGGGAGCAACACTGCTGTCTCTGATCAATAAATGCCTACTGGAGTCTTAGGACTATATATGCATGCATGTACTTAGCAATGTGAAGGAAGATACCTTGTACCTAGTTTGCCGTAATATGGTTTAGTATAGAAAAGCTGAGAAATGCTTCAGCTGCCTTCATGGCTGATTATCAATATCACAAAGACACAATAGAGAAGAAATCTAATGGATTTTTTTTCTTAGTTCTGTACGTAAAGATGAAACTGGCAGAATTAATTTCAAATTGGTAACCACTATTATTCAATATTGAGAGACATTGCAGCTTAAGTTGAAGACTGAAGAAACCTGAAGGTGCAAGCAACTCAGGGCAACTACAAGGATGTTGTGAAGTTATTCAGGGAGAAAATTAGAAGGGCCAAAGCCCAACTAGAACATAATCTGTCTACTGCCATAAAAGACAGTAAAAATGTTTCTATAAAGGACGAGGGCCTTAGAATGTGCATCCTTTAGTGGATGCAGGGGGAAAACATAGTGACAGAGGATAAGGAAAAGGCAGAGGTCTTCTTTGCCTCAGTCTTCAACAGTAAGATCAGTTCTTCTTTGGTTGCCCAGCCCCCTGAGCTAGAAGATAGGGAGGAGGAGCAAAATGAAGCCCCCATAGCACCAAGGGAAATAGTTAGCTACAAACCTCAAACATACACAAGTCTATGGGACCGGGTAGTATCTACCTAAGGATACTGAAGGAGCTGGCAGAAATCCTGACTAGCCTCTTTTAATCATTTATCAAAAGTTCTGGTTAACCTAGGAGGTCTCAGTTGACTAGATGTTAGCTAATGTGATGCCCATCACATTAGAAGGGCCAGAAAAAGGACCTGGGGAGCTACAGGCCTGTTAGCCTGACCTTGGTGCTGGGGAAGGTTATGGAGCAGGTCATCTTGAGTGCCATCATGCAGCACATACAGGACAATGGAGATCAGGCCCAGTCAGCATGGGTTTAGGAAAGGCAGGTCTCACTTGACTAAGTTGACAAGGTTATCTGCTTAGTACATTTAGAAGAGGTGTAGATGTGGTGCTTTGGGACATAGTTTAGTGTTGGACTTGGCAGTGCTAAGTTAATGATTGGACTTGATGATCTTAAAGGTCTTTTCTGACCTCAATGATTGTATGATTCTAAGAGGCAAAAGTTCAGGTGCTTTTGAGCAGGTGCATCTATATTCCCTTGTAGTCTTTGCTTCTTGACTCTGCAGTCTGCAAGGAACGTGCAGAATAGGGACTAATTTTCAGCATTTCATGTGGCATTGTGATTATAACCCATTTTAGTCTGAAGAGTTTGATTAGCATGAGAAAATCAGCTACTGCTTTTATAGCTTAACTTTCCATAAGGAATATGGAGCATAATTATAAGAAGGTCTGTAAATATACAGCACATATTAAAGACAGTAGGATGAGAGTGTTTGCATCTCAAAGCACTTAAATTTAGGTTTTGATGACAGAACAAGTAGGAGATTGCATGCACTGTGAACAAATGCTGGCCTGGAAAAGTGAAAGTACTACTGATATAAAATGTATGCTTAGAACGTTGATTCATATCACAAATTGTCACCTTCTTATTATCAGTGTTGTTCTCCTTTCATTTCTCTTCACATATACACACAAGTGCAAGTACAGATTCTTTTCCTGTAACAGCTGCACATTTAAATCTCACCAGGCAAACTTTTAACAGAAACCAAATGTAGTCTATGAGGGTCAGATGCTCAGAAAGAGCTGCGAACGACAGAACACAAGTCTGAAGGGCAGTGTCTGAGCATGGAAGTCTTGCCCACCTTCATCTGAACCTAATGATTCCCTTGGATAACAGTCCTACCTATGTCTCTGAGTTCACCTTGATTCATCTCCTTTTCTGATGATACAAAACTTAAATCACATGCAGAGCTCCTGTATCAATCGTGTATTTCTGAAAAAGCCCTGTGAGGCTAGTTCTTCTTCAACCGATTAAAACAGATATAGAGACATGGTGCAGAGAGATATATGGCTATAGAGCTTCCACACATTAAAATGTAACAAAATCTCCCAGAGGAAACTTGGCCTTGAGGCACAGCCTCCTTAGTACTTCATAGAATCACAGAATAACCAGGTTGGAAGAGACCCACCAGATCATTGAGTCCAACCATATCATCATGAAGTCTTTGCAGGTAGTCATGTCTCAAACAGTTCTCAGTGGTCTGTTTTTGAACACTCTTATTTTAAAGGAGAAAAAAATTTGAAAGGGAGAACATGCAGGAGCTGTCACCTTTGTAAGTCCAAAACAGTTATTTTAGCTAATGCCATATATTGAGAAGTAAGAGAAATGTAAATTTTCAGTCAGAGGGCTGCCAATGCATTTCAGTCTTGGTCTATGACACCTTTTCTGTTTGAGTTCTAGACCTTGACTGAAGAAGAAATTTGAAAAAGGTTCAAGGTTTTTATTCAGGTACCAGTAAGTGGAAAATCTGAAATTTGTACATAAATAACAAATGTCTCAGCCAATAAACAGCAATTGGAAAATAAATCTTCTGCCATAACTTCCTATGTGATGTTTTTAATGTATTTTTTAAAACTGAAAACTCTTTAGGCTGTTACTTTTTGCTGCCATGTACTGAAAATAAAAATATGGCATATTTTTCAGTACCGTTATGTTTTGAGATGTGCTTCACCTCATAGGGGTTTAACAAGGTTCATCTTTTCAAATTAATCTTAGCCTGATTTCTGTCACTAACCTGCAGTTTTACAAAGGAGTGTGAAAAACACTCAAATTCAGGCAACAAGAATACTAGGGACTCTCTCCTCTCTCCACACCACTCATGCATACATGTGTACACAACCACATCTTTCTTCTAGAAATGTTGTTGATCTCTGTGTTGTCCAGTTAAATCTCACCAACTGAACTGTGAACACAAGCCAAATGTAATAGTTGGGTACTCAAAGGAGGCTACAAACCATGGAAGAAAATTTGAGAGAGATGTGCTTGAAATTTCTGGTACGAGTTTGAGCACGTTATGAATTCAATAGTTATCATTTCCATACAGTCCATCTGAAGAGGGTGAATTACAAGGACAACATTTGGAATGTGGTATGAATGGATGTCAGTCCAATGCAAATCCCAATCCTTTGTACAGGTTGACATCATCTGTCTGAATGTAAGATCACTGAACTCCCTTTACTTGTATCTGGTTGCAGGGTCACATTATTTTTCCTACTGATTTATTCATCCAGATTTCACTACTGGGTGATGATTAATGGATTTTGTTGTGGCATGGAAATTGGCTCATTTGATATCTTTACAAGATCTGGTCCTCATAAGCTGAATTGGAAACTGATACTCAGTATCTTTCAATACCTAAAATAAGTGTGTTTGATATTATTTACCTGTTTATTAAAGCACACTGAAAACTGAAGCATTTGTGATTTTCATTCTTTCTAACGGTATTGATAATCCCAGTGCCCTGCAAGAGTATGAAATGGTGTGTGATATGAAATATGTTTCAAATGACACAACTCTTATTAAAGTTTTAGCAAATTAATTCAAAGATGTTTCCAGTCCCTTCCAAGGCAAGTCAGGCAGGATTTAATTCCCTTCATCCCAAAATAAATTCAGTCACACAAAGATTCATAAAAACATAGAATGGTTCGGGTTAGAAGGCATCTTAAACATAATCTAGTTGTAACGCCCCTGCTGTGGGCAGGGACACCTCCAACTAGATCAGGCTGCCCAAGGACCCATCCAACCTGGCCTTGAACACCTCCAGGGATGGGGGTATCCACAACTTCCCTGGGCAACCTGTGCCAGTGCCTCACCACCCTCATTGTGAAGAATTTCTTCCAAATGTCTAGTCTTCCTTCTTCCAATGTTTAGCCATTCCCCCTCGTCCTATGACTACATGGCCTTGTAAAAAGTCCCTCCCTAGCTTTCTTGTATGCCCTCTTGTCATGGTTTGATTTTGGCCCCTTCAGAATAGCCAGGTTGTGGCTGAGGAAGAACTACAAATCCCAAATTTTCCATGCAACTTTTTCTACGTAAATAAGGGTGTAAGTGGGGGTGGGACACTTCCTTTTCCGGCTCCGGCTCCATCTTGCCTCTCTCTTGTCTCCGGTACTGATGTCGGTCTGCCGGTCTCTGTGTTGTGTGGGAGCGGCATGGAATGCCAGTGGTGATTTTGCTATCTGAGGAGTGTAATGATTTATTTTCTCTTGTTAGCTTATATTGAACTGTTTTCTGGATTCTTAATTTTCTTTCGTGGCAGGGGGGTTTCTTTCTTTTTGGGGATTTCTAATTGCTTCCCTACGGGTCAGGGGATGTTCTGGGAGGCTCTTATTCTCTGAGTATTGTATATGTAGTATTTTAGTTGCATATTAGTGTTAATACATTATATATAATCACTTAGTTTCAGTCTGCTTGTTTTCAGTATTTTCAGCCTTTCTTTCCTCCTACCTTTTCTCCCTTGGGCTTGTACAGGGGGGTGAGGGGTGGAAGGAAGGAGGGGCTGCAGATGCTGTGAGGGTTTTGGGAAAGTTTTGACTCAAACCATCACACCTCTTCAGGTAATGGAAGGTTGCTATAAGGTGTCCCTGGAGCCCTCTCTTCTCCAGGCTGAACAACCCCAACTCTCTCAGCCTGTCCTCATGTGGGAGGTGATCCAGCTCTCTGATCATCTTTGTGGCCTCCTCTGGACACATTCCAACAGTTCCATATCCTTATCATGTTGAGGATTCAAAGAGAGCAGAATAGAGGGGTAGAATCACCTCCCTCAACCTGCTGGCTATGCTTCTTTTGACACAGCCCAGGATACAGTTGGTTTTCTAGGCTGTGAGCGCGCATTGCTGGTTCATATCAAGCTTCTCATCAATGAGCACCCCCACGTCCTTCTCTGCAGGGCTGGTCTCAATCACATCTTCCCCCCATCCTGTATTGAAACTGTGAATTGCCTCAGTCCAGGGGCAGGACTAGGGAGGAGAAAAATACCCTGTGCATGCTGAAATTGTCACTAAGACACTAGCTTTGAGAAGCAATTGCATGGTAAATTTTGCCTTAGCTTCTTCTCTGCTAGTTTCTCTTTATAGGCATCCTCTTGGCTTCATTTACAGGACATACCATTTCTGTTCTATTACTACCAACTATTCTTGTATAAGAGCTGTCCAAGTTAGAACAGCCTAAGAATAAATAATCCATTGTCATTTTTTCTTGGTTTTCGTAGCTGTTTCTCTGGCTATGGATTGTTATACTTTGCTTATTTATAACCTTTCCCCGCTACTGTTGAATCTTATTTTCTTCCTCCTTTTCTCCACTTTAACGGCAGATATTATACTTCTAAGTACCTTTTTGAACAGCAAGGTCAAATTCTGAACAATACCACTGGCATTCTTTTAGCACATTCTTCCTGCAAGTTAAGTTACCTGATAGATTTTTAAAGCAAGTTTAGCCAATTTTGTATTTTATTAGTATTCTCACAAGTAAAAGTACAATTTTTCTTCACATCAACAGCATCTAAGAAGGTTTTATAGCTAGAGCTAATAGCTCACTCTGTATCCAGACAATGCTTTTAGATCCCAGCTCCTTTGTGCTTCCTAAAATATTTGTGCTGAAACTTTCCTTGCCAGGCAAATACTTATTCACTCATGCTTTAGGCTGTTTTTCAGGGAGTTCTGAAAGAATTTCAGTTAAAGTTTTGTGCGTGGGAAGAGCGTGCCCTGGATGTAAATAAACTTTCTCTTCTCTCCCTTTTTCATATTGTTTCCTCATTGTTTGTCTTTCGCTGCTCATAGGGGTGCTGAAACTGAGAACAGAAACTCTTCCTCCCATGTTACTTAGCTCTTTTCTTACCCAGAAGTTCACTAAAGTTCCAGGTAACATTGTTTTTGATTTACTGTCTTAATTTTTCAACAGCAGGAGATGACTTTTGCCTATATCTTAGACTCATACATTCCAGCATGTGGCAGGGCGTGACTTTCCCAGCACCCTGGGACAAGATTCTTGCATTACAGGTGCCCAAATGATCCCACAAGTTTCCAACCTCTACATCTGTGTTGTGCTGGTCACAGAAGACTAGGGTAGAATAAGTAGGTAAAGCTTCCTTTTCAGATAGGCCAGATATTGATGTGCTGGGAGAGACATTAAACAGAAACTTTGAAAATAAATCTTCTCATGGCCAGATGTGTTCTCAAGGGTAAGTCCTTACTTCCAGTCCTTCATAGCTCACAGGTTCACCGAACTGCACCCAGCTCTTTCTGATCCCAGAGGAAATCTCTTTATGCCACTTCGGCACCTTCATGCAGACTTGCTACAGGCTTTTCCAGTCTTTTCTACTCCCTGTCTACCTCAGCCCAGAAGGCTGCCCAATCTCATTCCCCCTCAGTCACTTCTTTTCTCCAAGGGGGTTATGCTGAACTCAGAATAACTGCAAGTCTTCCTCACTGCTCCTCACTGTTAATGCCTCTCTAGCAGAGCATAAGATGTAGAGTGTTCATGTGGCAAATTGGAGTCAAGTATTATGACATTATTGCACATGGTCATGTACATCAAAGTTTTGAAATACCTGTAGTGCTCCACCCAGTTTTAAATTCAAAATATTGGATGTACTTTTTACAAATAAACTAATTTTTTTCAATTATTTCTTTTCCCTCCTTTCCCTTTAACTCTTTTGTTGTCTGATTTGGGAGAACATCCTTTTTCTGTTTGCAAAACTAATCTCTTTTCCCTCAATGCTGCCAAATTTCTGTAGCACATAAATCATCATTAAAGATGTTTTCCACTGCCTCAGAAGAGTGACTTATACTCCTTACTGCTTTCATGGAGTTTCCAAATACTGCTTAGCAATCTATTCAAACAGTATTTTGCACATTGGCCACTAACAGTCTGTTCTGTGTTTTCATTAAACATCTGAGATCTGAGTAGCAGGAAGTCTGAGTATTAATTGTGATGCTGTCTGCAGTTATAGCAAATTGTAGCTGGGTGAAGAATATTTCAAGAGCTCTAGAAAGCAAATTATTTGAAAAGTCAAGTTCTTTCTAGGTTCTGCTTCCTGTATTCATTATTTCTCGGGAACTGGGTAAATAACAACTACATTTTAAAATATAATTTATTCCTTAGAGCATGGCCAAGAATGCAGATTTTCCCACCCAGTGCCTGGTGTTTTGTTGCTTCCTGACCCAATGATTGAGCAGAGGATAGAAGTGATGCTAGATATGTGTTTTAAAATTCTCAGGAAGAAGGAAGATGTATGAACCTAACTCCTGCCCCCCATCTTCAGTTACTTCATTAACATAACACAACAGACTCATCACCACCTGTGTGATTTTACCAGCTCCACCCAGCCACGGTGCTTGTAGTTGCTCATTGTATTTCTCTTCCCAATATCTGTGTTTATCTTCTAATTTGCTTGGCTCACCATTCTGAACTTCTTAATCTGAACATGCAGCAAAGGATCCTGGATGAGTCCTGCTCCAGGACCCTAAAAGTCCTTTACTGGTTTGACTTTCAGCACCTATTTTGCAGATTTTGGTGACATTTTAAAATAAAATTTTATTTTTTTCCAATTTGGCACTCATCACCTTTCATTTTTGTGTAAGAAGCCTCTAGCATCTCTTTGTCATTGTTTTGGGGGGTTTTTTTTGCTTTTCAATATTGTTTATATATTTTTCTTCCCCCTAATGTCCTTTGGAGCTGCTTGAGACCGAAAGAAACAGTGTGCTAGTAATGTAGGAGAAGCTCTTGGGAAAGTTAGAAATTAAGAGAGAAATTTATTTGTTCATGGCCTAGGTCTTTTTTCCCCACATGAAGATTATTTGTGATTCCTAACTCTGTGTCCTGCTATGGGCAAGGTCAATGAAGAGACCACAAATGAGGAACAGCACACAGAAATTGGGGGGAACCCAAGGGATGCTTCAATCAGCCTGTATTTGCCTCTAGAGGTCTCCCAACTCTTCTCACATTTGAAACCCCAGACATACTCACTTGGCACCTCTGTCAGCTGTCTTCAGCAGGTGCTCACTCCCTTCCTGGACTTCACCTCATGCCCTGACCCTCAAAATCATCTCTGTAGCATTTGTATTTTATGGTTCACAAGTTCAATTCTTTCTTGGCACTATCTAACACTGTAACCTGTCAGCTGACCCTGATACATCTTGTACATGGAGATTTGCTGCTACATTTATAGGAGCTACTTCTAGGAAAAATACTAAGTAATGGAGACAGTCTGTGTCATAATGGGTAAATCTAGTGACTGGAAATGAACATTTAATTTATGTACTCCATATGCAGATTTCCAAGCAAAGTATGTGAAAAACTGAGTAAATTTGAACTATCTGTGCAGCAGTTATTTGCAGAAAAATGGATTCCTCACAATCATTTGTATAATAGTCTTGCTCTGCGCATTGTAGCATCTCAGAATGTGTCAACTGGAAAAGCATCTCTGCCAGTTTTCTTTTCTAACTTGATGCTGATGGGTGCCTATCTGTCCCAGCTTTTGTGGATGTGAGTCGAGATTTTTTTCTTTGGGTTTCATCAGCTTGCTTCATATTGTTGTTTTCTGTAAGTGTCATGACTTCAGAGCAGTTTTGTCTAATTTGCATCAGTATAACAAGAAGATAGATTTTGTTCACTGAATCAATACGGTATAACACTTTCCTGTTAGTACGTGGGGGGTGCAGACAGAAGCAGAACTAAGGTGACATACTATACCACCCCTTTCTATGTGAATTTAGACCTATTTTCTCACTCTGGAGGAGGAGAAAGTGGCTGCATTCAGAATGCCAGCAGGAGCTCAGCAGGAGCTTCTGCCTCTCAGACACAAGATAGAGGCAATCAGGTGTTTCCTGCAGGTGCTGTGGAGCTGCTTGGTTTAGATTGCTTCCTTTCACACCAGCAGGATGCTGTCGGTCCTGTCCTGAGGGAAGGCAGCAAGTCCTGGTCTGCAGCCAACAACCTGGCAACAGCCAGTATCTCTCATGCACCTAATCACTGGGAAAGAAGGGTTTCTGCCTGCTCTGGAAATTTAAACACCAAATACAAAAGTTTAATATGGTCAGGCTTATTTAAACAAAGCAAAACCTAAGACATCTGGGCAATAGAAAATATGTGGAAGAATAAACTTTAAGGGTTATTAGCTAGGGGAGCAACATTCACAGAAAAAGATCTTAGTGAAAAATTGGAGGAAAATGGGAACATACAGTATCTTGATTATACAGTAATGCTGTTGTACACCAGCTGATGGCTGATGTCTAGTGTCCAGGGCTGAAGTGAGAATTGATTGACAAATTATCATGCAGGGGGGTGAGAAAATGCTGTTTCTAAATATCTATTCTGATACAGCGGAAAATTATCAGGAATTTGGAGGCGATAGAGTTCTTCATGGGGCTTTGCACTATGAAGTTAATGATTTCCCAAGTCATTAGAAAAGATGCACAATTCACATTATGAATCTCTAAGATAATCTAATAGTCTCCTAGAAATGCCAGTAATCATTCTTTTAAAGAATGAAATTTGAGGTTTGTTTAATTTATTTTGTGGATAGAAATGCCCTGTATTTTTTAAAATTTTCCATTAAAATATTCAGAGGCATGTGGACATCTTTCATTTTAGTGAAAATAAATCAAAGGGTTTCCTGGTTTACAATAATGGCTGTTAACTATGTTTTAAAGTAGGCTTTTTTCTTGGTGAATGGATTTTGGTGGGTGTATTGAATTTGTGAATGAGACTTCTAAAATCTATAGTATTTGTTCTAATGTGCAGCAAGTTTCATTAAGAGAAAGATGATTCAAAACTTCCTGCAACAATGAGAAGAGACTGCTTAGCTAACTGGATCAAGGAATTATCTTGTTTCCACATTCATTTAGCTTTCAAATGTCATACGCAGGCAGAAGGCAAGGAAGACCATGGCTGTGGATTTTAATGAGACATCTGCTTCTTTTTTAAGAACCTTATTCAACCATCAAACAGCAGTTGCATACAAACAGACTAACAAAAAGCTATGAGGGTGATCAGCAGCCAAACAAGAATGGGTTGGTAAGATTTCAAAAATTTAGGTTATAAAGGAATAAGATGTAAAGAATTTTAAGGATTCAGTCTTAAAGATGCTGTGAGAAGACCTAAGAGACCATCAAAAAGGAAAGCAGATTATGATCACATACTTGCTGCAGGTAAGAAGTGAAACGTCATGACTTGAACTTTAAGTAACTCAGATTTAGGGTTAGCTATTGGGAAGTATTTTTTGATGGTAAGCAAGGTGAAACAGAAGAATAGATTATCTGTGGTGGTGCCACATCTTTCTTATTGGAAGATCTGAAGAATTGAATTGAAAGATCTGAATACAGTCTAAAATGTTTTGTACTGCAGGACACTGTAAGCTCCTATGTCTGGGTGAGCTTTTTCCCCAACTACCTCAGAACAAAATTATCATAATCTTCTTCCTTTTTCTGACACATTTTAAAAGCAGAGTAAAACAAAGCATGTGGACTACAAAGGAGATGACTTCCAGCAGATCTCTGGTCTGGCTGATTTGGGGAGTATGACTCTTTCATCACAGATTGCAGCTATTTGACAACAACCATAATGGATTGGGCAGAGAGATGAGCTGGCTGACTTCTCTACAGATTCCTTTCAGTCTTATTTTTTTATAGTGATCTGCTGCAGAAAATAATCAGAGACAGGTCTGAGTTGGCAGCTGAACTGGTTGATCATCTACTCATGCTCTTCCATACAAAGACTGGAAAACACCATGCCCTAACACAGCATTTGTACCACATAGTGTAACCATACAGAGGTGACAATTTACTGTCAGTTCTGGGATTGCAGACCTGACAGCATAATCATTCTGACTTGACAGCCCTGGGGATGCTGTGATAGGAGCACAAAGTAGTGAACTTTTGCAGGTGCTTGCCTGACTAAGGAGATAGTACGTAGAAATTGTTTTGGATTCTCCTGTTACAATTCTGCTTTTCAAGTGTGAAATTAATTCATTTTGATAGTTTCAGTGGAGACAGAAGTATATTAATTGAGTTGCTTAACCCCTTCCCTGTTCCCTTTCTTCCCTTTGATAAACAGGTCTTTGCCCACCAGCTTAGAAGGGTGAATATGTAAGGAATTCAGATGGCCCTAGGGTTCTTGCAAACATCTCCAAGGACTTACTCCTTCCTTGCCCTCCTTATTTCAAGAGTTCTCTCCAAATCTAGCATATTCTTGGGAATCTAAATTGAAAAAGACAGTATTGCAGCAGTAAAATGCTATCTTCAGAAATGGTATCAGTATCTGCTGTTGGAGACCTCTCCAAAACCACTCCATAGATTAAAAATGAGGCACTGAAGAAACACTCAGAAAACTCAGACTGATTTTCTCATTCCCTAGCTGTCCTTTTAAAAACAGCTTCCAGAGTATTGTGCACTGCATAGTAGACAAAAGAAAAAAAAATAGTCTGCCAGTACAATGTAGAAAAGTTGATGACTTAAAGACTCTCAGCAGAGAGAGAGCTGGCACTGATAAAAACTTGCTGTGACTCAGCTATGCTTTTCGTGAGAGCAAGCCATTTTGCATCTCACTGTTGATTACCAAACTTGAAAGCCTCCAAGATCTTTCAAAAGTCTTTATCCTGTTAAGGAGTGAATACTAAGAAGGAGATCTATTACTGGAAAAAGCCAGTTTCAAGGAAAGATTGATAAAGTTTAAAATCATTAAGGAGTCCATATACATAATAAATGTCCCACTTTTTATTCTACTATGAAGCACAACAGTACATAAGTCAAGGGTAAAAATGGGTGAAAAGAGTTTACTCGTTTCAGTCTATAAAAGGTTTACCCGCTTCTGTGTATCAAGGAGTTTATCTGCTTTTCTGTTCAGTGTTACACGAAAAAGTAAACTAAGAATGAAAACAAAGTGATTAAAGAGCTCCAGGGAAAAAAAAGGATTTGGTCAAAATAAGTGTGTGTATTTTTACATATGTAATTAAAAAAAAATAAAAAGATTATTCCATGCGAGACACAATAATGCAGCTGGGTGCAAAACGGACAGAAAGCAGACAGGCCTGGTCACCTTGGAGAACAGCAAGTTTAACACCAGTCAGCAGCATCCCCTTGAGACCAATTAATCTACCTTCTGGTCTGCAATAGCAAGTATGTTACCAGCAGGTCAAAGACTATGCTGATTGCTGGGAGGCACTTCTGAGGCCGCGCTGGGAGTGCTCCGTCCAGATCTGTGTCCTGTAAAGTGAGGCTGACAAGAGAGGGAATGAGAAATTGAGAGTCTAGCAGAGAACCATCAAAATGCTCGAGGGGCTGGAGTACACAGTTTATTAGGACAAGCTGAGGGTCCTGGGTTTTTTTCAGCCTGGCGAAGAGAAGATTATGGAGGACCTAATATTTGTCTTCAAGTACCTGAAAGCAAATTACAGAGAAGAAAAACCCAGACTTTTCTCGGATTGGCACAGCAGGAGGGCAAGAGACAACAGTCATAAACTACAATAAGATAAATTCTCACTGGCTGTAAGGAAGAATTTTTCATGGTGGAAGTGGTTAAACACTGGAATAGGTTGCCCAAGTAGGTTGCAAAGTCTCTAACCTTGGAGGTCTTCAAAATTCATCCAGTCAAGACCTCACACAATCAGGTCTAAATTTAAAATGATACCTCCTGTGAATAGGGGCTTGAGCTAGATGACTGCTCCTCAATTTTATGATTCAGTCTAGGGTTATTTAAGATTTATTGTGATGGAAACTCCACTATCTCCCCAAACAATCTATTGCAATGCTTCCCAAAGAGATGAAAAAAATATTCAAAGTGACTGTTCGTTTTGACTGGATTAAATCAGCTTCTTGAAGTATCTGCAGCCTTTCTATTTCAATGCTGTGACAATGCCTGATGGAGTGTGAGACTGAATACACTGTATGTCTTATAGCTGAGTTGAAGGAAATGGAAATAGTCAAGCATTAAAAACCTTAGCATTGCATAATCTAAAGCAAGGTCTGCTAGAAAACGCATTTGTATTTCAAACTTCTTTGGTAGATTTTGTATTTTGGTTTTCCTATATTAATTCTGAAAAAAAAAAAGGATATGGTTGCAGAACACAAGAAATGCTTTCATGACTGCAGTTCCCTATCTTGATTTTTGTGAGAGAAATAAGAATATAAATCAAATATACTCTATGTAGTTTACTGATATTCTAGGATGTTAATTACCACGAATCCATTGTTATATTGCCTGAAGATTGTTGGATCTGGACATTTAGGATGAACCAAAAAAAACCCCACAGAACCTCTATCTGTTACTGTTTTGTCCTAATNATTAGGAGATAACATAGCTAATGAAGCATAGCTGATGAACCGCAAGTAGGAGGACTATGTAAACGTAATCTTTAGGGCTTAAGCCAATCAGCAAGTAACTAGCAGCCATAATTATCCCATAATTATCTGAATCTGTATAAATAAGAGCTATCCAAGCAATAAAGTTGAACTATGCATTATCACTCATACTGAGTCGTCTCCGCATGTTCCTCCGCCGCTCGCAGCATCATAGTATTTAATTTCTTATGCTCCCAAGAGTACTAACCAATCTGTCATAAACTCTGACTTTCAGCTGCTTCTGAATCCATTGACCACCTTCTTGTTCACTTCATTTTCCTGTTATTTTAAAACAAATGCTAACCAACTTTTTAATCTGTAAGAATGTATTTTATTTATATCACTATACTTGAAGCATGTAATTATTTCCTTTGCCCTCAGTAACAGGCACAAACTTAATATCAACTCAGTGATCTCCAGAATCTAATATCCAGCATGTACGTAAAAATGCATTTTTGAACAGTAGACATGGATGAGGACCTGTACTCATCAGATGATACATACATGTCACCCGTTCTTTTCTTCCAAGATTCATTTTACTGTCAGTGACTGTGACTAGATGATATTTATTTGCCTGTAGTCACTGAAACAACACGGGTTTTGCCTCATTTTTTCAGGGCCCCCAGTTGCATGTTTAAATTCAGTAGTACCATTCTTCCAAATAAAATACTAGTATTGAGAATGGCAGAACCAGGTTGTCAGTTCCCAACAGAAATCGCATGATTGATTTTCTTTGTTCTAACAAACACAGCTCTGACACTCCCATCATTTTCAGTATTATCCTAGTCTATGGCTCAATCCACAGTAATGCTCTGTGCACCATACAAAGTTTTGAAGTTAAACTCAGGTAATGTTTCTGCAGGTTTTATATTTTGGCCTTCAACACAACCAAGCTGAGGATAGAACTAGGGATTACATTGATTACTTTGGGTATTTTTCAAATTAATTCAATATGACTAGATCTCATTTCTCTTTAAAGGTGTTTAAGTCAGACCAGTCAGATTGAAACCTATGTAAGTATATACAACATTTTTCCAAACAAATGGATTTGACAGTGATTGTCCAAGTCAAAACAGCATGGATAGGACACCTTTCAGCTGATTTTAAATACTCGCTTCTGACAAATGTCCCAGAAAACTCATATAGTTTCTCTTACAATTATAGAGGGAAATACATGAACTGTAAAGCTGTGATCTGACCCATTTTAAACCTACTTTCCAATGAAATAAGTTACTCATAAGAGCCCTCTGACAAACTCTTGCTTAACAGGGTCCACTCTGATTAACTGAGATGTGGGTAGTCTACTTTCGGCACACAGTTTGCTGAACTGTGGAGTCTCTTCAACAACAGGCTCATTTAAGTTTATGGTTGTTTTTTTTTCCAGAGCTGATTTAAGACTTAGAACTGTTGCTTAGCATTCCTTGCTTTACTGTTATCTTCTCTCTCTTCTCTGTTTTATCTCTAGCCTGAAGAGCAAACTAAAAGGCTTAACTAAAAGATTTTGATTGATTTCAGCTTTGTGTGATTTCAGTAAGGAAGCAGCAGTACTTGAGCTGTGGCAGCATCCTGAAGGCGTCTGTAGAATTGCACAGCATGGCCCAGAGTCACACTTTTACAGACTCTGGCTTTTCACTAAAATGCCTAGACATGTCCATAGGATACAATTGCTCTGGCAGCAGAAATTCCTTTCTCCTAACAAAAAGAACTCTCTTTAGTGCATGACAGGAATTTGTGTCTCATGTTAAGCAGTAAAATACACATCTGGTGGTGATGTGTTATAGAGAGATCTTATATACTCCTTTCTGTCACTAGCAGCACAATGCATACAATCTGATCCATTGATATTTGTGATGCTGAAGGAGACATTCAGAGTACATAGCTTGTGGTCAAAGATCTTTTCATGGCCCTCGCTCTAAGTATTTTCAGTCACCTGTTAAATTTTCATTGTTTAATTTCACACACTTCACCCTTCCTTGTCTCATAAGTAATTCTGAGTTTTCTCTGAGCCCTCTGCCACTAGAGTTTTGATTGTGTCCTTCAAAGTATTGTAGTCAAACCCCATTTATCATTTTCTTTTTTTGTTCAGGACATGATATTATCTTAGATTAACAGAAAAAAAAAAGCATACTCAAGAAAATATTAAGAACCACCCCACTCCCCAAATCTTTAAATGTCACTGTATTTTCTTTTGACCCAGAAAGTTTACCTCCAGCTGGTGCTTGCATTTTGTTTTCTTTATTACAGAGAGCCCTGAGAGATCGGGACCTGTCTTTGCTGTGTCACTAAATTATCTTCTATGTCTACACCTTGATCCCAGAAAGTGTTTGAGAGTTTGGTCTTCAGTCAGCTTTGATATTTATCACATTCCTTAGATACTGAGTCAGTAATGAAGTGCTTTGCAAGATCAGCAATGTATAAATAAGAACTAACGTTATCCAGTGCTCATCATTCAGCCTTAGCAACCAAAATTACTTTGAAAGCTAAGTATTGTATATGGGATAAAGATGTGGAAATGGTTGATGCACGACCAAGTCAGGTGGACAACAAAGGATGCTTCTAGCTTGCTAGAGGACTCTTGTGCAGATGGTGAGCTGCAGTTACAATCAGAGGAAGTGATTCATAACAGGAAAGAGTGAAAGATGCCCTAGCGTATTTTGTGCAACTACTCCACGTGGTTCCCAGAAAGAACAATGCTTCAGTGACTGCACTTTCACTTTGTTAGCCTGTTTATCCACCTTAAAGTGCATTTAAAGAATTTAGCTGATTTCAACCAAAATTGACAGTGGATAAGATATTCCAAAATGATAAATTCTAAAAACTATGATGAAGATTAATGACTGGGTAGACAGGCAAGATCCAAATTGGTCATGCCACTGAAGAAAATGATGGTTTAGTTCTGCCCAATATATATGCGTGAAACAGATCATTTAGCAGTTCTAGTTTTGAACTAGTCCTAACTATACTGGCACTTACTCAGAAAAATAGGTGTGGAGCCTGTGAAGGAGCTGGAGAAAGGACAAAGAAATGATTCAGTGGTATTTTTGTGGCTAGAGATAAAGAGCAGATGCAGGACATCCAACCAGTAGGAGCTGGGGTCTGTTGTTACCACTGTGTGTAGACAGCTGGTGTTGTATTTTTGATTGTTCAGTCCTGGAAAATTTAAGGAGAAATACCGGTTTTGTTGTTCTAACTCCAAGCAATTTTCTCTATAGTTTTACAAACACCTTTGAAAGTGAAATTTAGAAATGAGTCATCTAGTCATGCTGAATTCTGCCCATCTGGATCTTAATGTGGAATCAGATCCTACTTAGTTGTATGATTTAAGCAGATTTGTAAATTTTTATGTTATTAAGTATTCCAAGTTTTGTAATAAATATGTCATGAAATGCTTTCTTCTGGGTTTTCTGAAATGTATACAGCAGGATACATTTTCAAAGGAATGGAAACTCTTCCCATCCACTGGTATTTTTAAAAAAATAGAGCAGATCAGAAAGGGGGTTAATAATTTTTGGCATAGTTTTCACAATGTGGGTTTAGCTAGTCTATCACAAGTATATAAACCCCACAATTTTGTGCAGGAAAAATGCTACATGCAGTAATCCATTGTTGCAATTGTTTTCAGTATCCATTAAAGCCAAAAAAAAAAAAAAAGGCAAAAAAGAGTGAGAGGAAAGAGAGGAAAACCTGCTTTTCCCTCTTTTTCCCTCTATGCTGAATTTAGAGTTGTGGTTGAGAGATTTTCTTTCACACAACTCAATGAAATTTGATCCTACGATTTATTTTCAACAAGTACTTTGTGAATGTTGGCTCAAAATTAAAATATTAGATGGGAAACACACTTTGGTTTTAGTTTGGGCTTAAGCTGACTTCACAGACTTCAAATTAAAAAGTCCATATAATCTTGCTCAATGGATTTAGTCTCCTGGGGTGTAATAACAAGTATTATCATGTGCTTTTATGGAAAGTCCAATAATAGAATTATGTGATGTGTACTGTTTGGGAGTTCAGCTCTGGATAGCATCATACTGCTCATGTTATTATTGTGATAAATTTGATGAAGGAAAAAAGCAGGTGAGTCATCAAAAAAGCATGTTTTTGAAATGCCATGTTTGCATTAATTTTAAATCAAATTCTTTCAGCTTCCACTTGCCCTGTTCAGTTACAATGTGTCACTTCTCTCATGCTTCTTTTATGTTGGCATCCACCTGCCACTGATCCTATTAACTAGGTGCAGATTTGAGGGCATTGACCAAAGGATCACATGGAAGTTCTTTTTCTGCAGTTCTGATCACATTTCGTCAATAGGCTGAAGTAGATGAAACTGTACTGCAAGGCATCACAAAATTTATTTACATTCTTCCACTCCTCAGTATTCAGCTAATTTCTTTTGGCTTTCAGATCAGATCATCAAAGAACTATAAATCTGAACTGCTTCATTAACTGCAATGGAAAAAAAGACTGATTTCTCAAGCTTCTGTTTAAATCATGAAGTGCAACGCAACTTTTCAGAGCTGCTCTCTCTGATTCTTCCTCTGACATACTTGAATCAATGAAGGGACAAATCTTGCTCCCTAATACAAGTAGTAACATCCATCATAAAGGAACTAATACAAAATTATAGAAATTTGAAAGCATAACAGCTTTGAACTGGAGCAAATAGTGATTTGCTGCTGCTTACTTAGCATGTTTTGTTGTTACTATGTCTTCATATAACAGTTACTGTGTTGGACAACAAACTATAAGAAATAGACTGGCCAGCAGTCCTGCACTGCAGTACAGTTGTACCCAGACTGTGTTTTTCTTCCTGCCTGTTGTCTTTGCAGTTTTCTAAGCAATTTGTTTAATGACATGAAAATGCCTGAACATTAGTTTAGAGGAGAAAGTATTTTATTTCAGGGGTCAGGCAATTTTATATTATTTTTTGTTGATTCCTGGGTTCATCTATGCATGAACTAAGAAAAAATACTTTCATGACATATTTATTCCTTACGCATTTTTAAATTAATTTTTAATTGATTTTATATCTCAAGGTTATTTGCTTGGTTTTAATGTAAAAGCTACAGTGGAACAATTTTCACATTATATCAAGTTGCTCTTGTCTATCTTTGGAAGAATCAATTAAAAAAAGGGAAAAGAAAGGTTTTGGGTCACCGGTTGATATACACAGAAGAAAGTTACTCCAAAATGCATTCATTTTAAAATGCCTACTTAAAAATTCAGTGTGGCTTTGTTCAGATTTGCTCTCTCTGCAGCTCTAAAATCCTGCTTGGTGATGACTGACACTGTCACACAGAAATTCTGTGCAAACAAGTCGACCATAATAGTACTGGAGCAGAATGCCACAGTATCTTTTTCTCAGTTTTGACTGCATTTGCATGGAAGGAGTCTTCTTGATGCTGCAACCTAACACTAGTACCTGAGAAGTGGAAGCCTCTCTAAACTCCAGAAGTTCAGATTCCCCTCTGGCATTCCTCTCTCTTGCTTCTGAAGGGAGTCAGGTTGGACCATGGTGGGCTCCAGAGTTAGGATTAATGATGTCTCATGTCTGCCTGGTGAGAAGGTAATGCTGCAGGCGCAATGCTTGCTCATTTTAGAAGTCCCAGACATACTTGAAGCAAGTTTAATATGGATTAGTTTGCTTTTGTCTTTCCATGGGTTGGCGAGTAATTTAATTTGCTTTGTCTTTTCCTCTAAGTTGTTTAAGTGAAATGCATATTTTATGGTAATGCTGTGGGGTACTTTCAAAATTGGTATTCTCCATCACAGCTCATCTAAGTGCACATTGCTCCTAATAAAACATTAAGACTTTAGTTGCCACAGTGTCTTGTTGTCTTCAGAAAGATAGATTCATTTCTCTTGGCCTCTTTCTACCATAGCACCATGTGCCATTAAGCATAATAACATTGTTATTATTATGTAATGTCACAGAATCGTAGAATGGGACCTTGAAGATCATCTAGTTCCATCTGCCATGCTGTGGTCAAGGACACCATGCACTAGACCAAGTTGCTCAATGTTTCATCTAGCCTGGTCTCAGACACATCCAGCAATGGGATATCCAATAGTTCTCTGGGCAACCCGTGCAAGCGGCTTGCCACCCTCACAGTAAAAATATTCTTCCTAATATCCAATCTAAATCTCCCATCCTTCAGCTTAAAACCATTCCCCTTGTCCTATTCCTGTGCTCTGTAATAAAGAGCCCCCCTCCCAGGTTTCCCTGTAAGCCCGCTTTTAAGCACTGTAAGGCTACTAACTGGAGTACAGATATGGTGGGGTACACACTCTTCAGGTGGGATAGGAAGGGTAGGAGAGGAGGCGGGTGTAATGGTTTGATTTTGGCCCCTTTAAGAATAACCAGGTTGTGGCTGAGGAAAAAAAACCCTACAAATCCCAAGTATTCCATGCCACTTCTTTCTACGTAAATAAGGCTGTAAT
>WAAB01024616.1:0-14115 GCA_013389865.1 Piaya cayana | reverse complement strand
ATCTGTTATTAAAATACCATAAAGGACGCTCTGATTTAGAGGGCATGAGTTGTTCCAATTCGACCAATCAGTCTCAGACTGTAGGAAATTGTATAAGAAATCGAGATCTAAACAGGCTGGACTGCTGGACAGAGACCAATGTCATGAGGTTTAACAAGGCCAAATGCCGGGTCCTGCACTTGGGGCACAACAACCCTGTGCAGTGCTACAGACTGGGAGAAGCCTGGCTGGAAAGCTGCCAGGAGGAGAAGGACCTGGGAGTGTTGGTCGATAGCCGACTGAACATGAGCCAGCAGTGTGCCCAGGTGGCCATCTCCATCTTGGCTTGTATCAGAAATGGTGTGACCAGAAGGTCCAGGGAGGTTATTCTCCCTCTGTACTCGGCACTGGTGAGACCGCACCTCGAATACTGTGTTCACTTCTGTGCCTCTCACCATAAGAATGATGTTGAGGCTCTGGAGTGAGTCCAGAGAAGAGCAACAAAGCTGGTGAAGGGTATGGAGAACAAGTGTTACGAGGAGCAGCTGAGGGAGCTGGGGTTGTTTAGCCTGGAGAAGAGGAGTCTGAGGGGACACCTAATTGCTCTCTACAACTACCTGAAAAGAGGTTGTGGAGAGGAGGGATATGTATATTATATGTATATTACTCTGCAGTTCTGAATACTCTAAACTCTAAGAAAGCTAGGAAATGGCTTATTATGCTGATTTGGAAAGCAGAAGTAGTTGTTTGCTAATGAGTGAGAACAAAATAGTTCACTTGAGTAGCACATTTCAGATAACTTCAGTGCTATAAAAGTGCATAGTATACAAAATAAACCTCTGTGAGCAGTACTGAGGAGCGCTCAGATTGGTTTGGATCTGTCTTCTCTGAATGAGAAGACAGCAGTTCTCTGGACCTTCTCTGGACCAGAGCTTGGATCCAGAGGAGGGCTACAGAGATGATTAGAGGGCTGGAGCACCTCTGCTATGACGACAGGCTGAGGGAGTTGAGGCTGTTCAGCCTGGAGAGGAGAAGGCTCCAATGAGAGCTTATAGCAACCTTCCAGTACCTGAAAGGGCTACAAGACAGCTGGAGAGGGACTTTTTTACAAGGGCATGGAATGATAGGATGAGGGGGGATGGCTTTAAATTGGAGAGGGGAAGATTTAGATTAGACATTAGGAAGAAATTCTTCACAAGGAGGGTGGTGAGACACTGGCATAGGTTGCCCAGGAAAGTTGTGGCTGCCCCATCCCTGGAAGTGTTCATGGCTGGATTGGATGGGACCTTGAGCACCTTGATCAAGTGGGAGGTGTCCCTGCCCATGGCAGGGGGGGTTGGAACTGGATGATCTTTAAAGTCCCTTCCCACCCAAACCATTCTATGGTTCTATAAATTTAAAATATTTGGATAATAAATGAAGATGGAAACATCCCGTCGGTCTTGCAAATATAACTGCTGTCATTTCTGATACATCAGCAGTAAGTGTTTTGGCAACTATAGTCATCATATTTTAGAACTACCCAAGAAATCAGCAATCTCATCTTAAATACAATTGAAATTGTAGGGACCTTCCGTATTGTTCCATAACAAGATAAAGGAAGGATAGATTAGAGATATATGTTCCCATCCTTCCCTCTGTTTATACTCTAGCGTCTCTGGTTATCTATTGCTGTTTTATTCAGTGCAGCTGAGACCATTTATCTCCCCTGTGATTTCTGAGGTCCGCTCTTCAGTTGGATGTCTATTACGAATAATTCCCTCTGATATTTTTTTTTCCAGATATAAGGAAAAAGATTGCCAAGGGAAAAAAAAATCTGTTCCATTGCAAATGTCAGTAAATGGAATGGACACAGAGCACTAGTCCGATGTCCCAATTTTTAACAAGTATACAAAATATAGAAAAATTGCAGGAGAGTTTCAATTATGATTTTAAAGTTCTTGGTGCTGCTGCTTTGCACAGTTCTTAAATGTAATATATAGGCTCTCTCTTGGGAAAAGAGGAGCCATGATGCTTGGAAAAGAGTGATTCAGAGCTGCTGAATTAAATGCCTTTCCTTGAGATGGTAGGTGGACAGGTAACTATAGAAAAACTACTGTGTCACCTGATAAGGCTTCTCACTTTCTCCTTGCTCATTCGGCTGTCTTTTTAAAGCCAGAATTATAGTGGTAGTTTTAGACAGGCTCTTTAAGCCAATGAAAGATACAGAGCCCGCATGTGTTTAGTTAGTTTGAAAAAGGTAAGTAAATTGTAAGTGACTCCATGAGGAGTATTTTTTGTTCCTTCCTTTCTTCCCTGCCTTTCCACGTCAATCTAATTGCAAACATGTATTTGTAAAAAATGTAGCCTTAATGTAATGATGACCAAATATAACCAACATGTTCTGGTGGAAACAAAACTGGCACTTTGGACAGAAACATGTTTTCATCTGCAATCCTGGCCACAGGAGGGCAAATTACTGGGCTGTAATGGCATGCTACCACTACTATCTTTGGAAAAAGATTACAGTAATTGCAAAACCCCTTTCCAAGCATCAGAAAAAGTACTTAGTTTCCTCCTAAATTCAGGAGCAGGGGAAAATAGAAAAGCTTTCTTGGAAGGGAATACATGATTTAGGTGAATGACGAGTTGTAAAAATTGAGAATATTATCAGCTCATATAAAGGCATTGAGTTCCTATGTGCATCAGGAATAGCAGCTTCATAGACATGATTTTTTATCAGACATACCACTGCCACCATCAGCAACATCTTTTTCATAAAGAGAATGAGTAGAAGAAGGAAAGTTATTAAACTATAAGCTTTGTTCTTTTTTTTAATAGGTTCAAAAGATATTAATTTCCTAGGAAGTTTGACAAAGGGAATATACTAACTAGGGATAAGCTTGGATATCAGAAATAGTCAACAAGATCCAATTCAACTCTTTCTCACATACCCAAATGCACATTTACTATAAAGGCAATCATTCACAGGGATTATTAAAAATGAAGGGTTTCTATTTTAAGAAATGGTACAGAGGTAATTCAGAAGGAAATATTTCCATTTGAGGTACGCCTTATTCTAGGAAATGATGACAGTTGAGAACTAGGCCAATAGAGTAGTTACTTTCATTGAATACTGTGTGCAGTTCTGGGCCCCTCACCACAAGAAGGATGTTGAGGCTCTGGAGTGTGTCCAGAGAAGAGCAACGAAACTGGTGAAGGGGCTCGAGAACAGGCCTTATGAGGAGCGGCTGAGAGAGCTGGGGCTGTTTAGCCTGGAGAAGAGGAGGCTGAGGGGAGACCTCATTGCTCTCTACAAATACCTGAAGGGAGGTTGTAGAGAGGAGGGAGCTGGCCTCTTCTCCCAGGTGTCAGGGGACAGGACAAGGGGGAATGGCCTCAAGCTCCGCCAGGGGAGGTTTAGGTTGGAGATTAGGAAGAAGTTTTTTACGGAAAGGGTCATTAGGCACTGGAAGAGGCTACCCAGGGAGGTGGTTGATTCGCCTTCCCTGGAGGTGTTTAAGTTACGGGTGGACAGGGTCCTGAGGCACATGGTTTAGTGTTTTGTGGGAGTGGTTGGACTCGATGATCCAGTGGGTCTCTTCCAACCCGGTGATTCTGTGATTCTGTGATTCTGTGAAGTCACACCACCACTGAGTGCTGCCATGCTGGACATGCTAGAACTTCAATATGAACTGGAGTCAAAAGTAGCCAAGTGATATGGCAAAATTGATATCGCTAATGCATTTTTCTCTATTCCTTTGGCAGCAGAGTGCAGGCTGCAGTTTGGTTTCAGGTGGAGGGGCGTCCAGTACACCTGCCCCAGGAGTGGAAACACATCCCTGCCCCCAGGAGTGGAAACACATCCCTGCCATTTCCCATGGACTGATCCAGACTGCACTGGAGAAGGGTGGAGCTCCAGAACACCTGTGATACTTTGATGACATCATCGTGTGGGGAAACACAGCAGAATTTTTTGAGAAAGGTGAGAAAATAGTTCAAATCCTTCTGAAAGGCAGTTTTGCTATAAAGAGAAGCAAGGTCAAGGGACCTGCACAGGAGATCCAGTTTTTAGTAATAAAATGGCAGGATGGGTGTTGTGAGATCTCAATGGATGTGATCATCAAAATAACAGCAATGTC
Organism: Piaya cayana; assembly: GCA_013389865.1. Taxonomy (NCBI): domain Eukaryota; kingdom Metazoa; phylum Chordata; class Aves; order Cuculiformes; family Coccyzidae; genus Piaya; species Piaya cayana. Next base: position 10,015 of record WAAB01024616.1, on the reverse strand, counting down.
TCCACTGACCAACAAAAAGGAAACACAAGCTTTCTTAGGGTTTGTAGGTTTTTAGAGAATGCATATTCCAAATTACAGTCTGATTTTGAGACCTCTCTATCAAATGACCTGGAAGAACAACAATTTCAAATGGGGCCCTGAGCAACAACAAGCCTTGTAACAGATTAAACGGGAGATTCATCATGCAGTAGCCCTTGGGCCAGTCCAGACAGGACAAGATGTAAAGAATATGCTCTACACCACTGCCAGGAAGAATGGCCCCACCTGGAGCCTCTGGCAGTAAGTACCATGGGAAACTCAAGGCTAACCCCTAGGGCTTTGGAGTTGGGGATATAGAGGATCCAAGGCCTGCTATAATCCAAGTGAAAAAGAGATATTGGCAGCATATGAAGGGGTTCAAGCTGCTTTGGAAGTGGTTGGTACTGAAGCTCAGCTCCTCGAAGCACCCTGACTGCTGGTGCTGGGCTGGGTGTTCAAAAGGAGGGTCTTCTCTACACATCATGCAACTGATGCTACATGGGTTACACTGATCACCCAGTGAGCTTGAATAGGAAACCACAGTCATCCAGGAATCTTGGAAGTGATCATGGACTAGCCAGAAGGCAACAGTTTCTGGATATCACCAGAGGAGGAGGTGATGTGTACTGAAGATGCCACACTGTATAATAAACTGCCAGAAAATGAGAAGCAATATGTCCTATTCACTGATTAGTCCTGTCATTTTAAGGAAAACATCAGAGGTGGAAGGCTGCTTTGTGGAGTCCTACACGATGGGTCACAGAAGCTACTGAAGGAGAAGGTGAATCAAGTCAGTTTGCAGAGGTGAAAGTCATCCAGCTGGCTTCAGATATTGCAGAACATCCTATGCCCCATGCCACCAATGGCCAAAACATTATCCTGGGCCTTGAAAAGCAAGTCCTGTGGCAACATGGCACCCCAGAAAGAACTGTCAGACAACAGGACTTATTTCTGAAACAGCCTCGTAGACACCTGGGCCAAAGAGCATGGCACTGACTGGGAATATCACATCCCCTATCATGCACCAGACTCCAGGAAAATCAAATGATAGAGTAGAGTGCTAAAGAATGCACTGAGAGCAATGGGTGGTGGGACCTTCAAACATTGGGATACACATTTAGTAAAGGCCACATGGTTAGTTAACATCAGGGGATCTACCAATTGAGCCACCCTGTCCATTCAAAACTTGCACATATTATAGAAGGGGACAAAGTCTCCATAGTGCACATGAAGAATATTGGAGAAAACAGTCTTGGTTGCTCCTGCCTCAGGCAAGGACAAACACATCCGCAGAATTGCTTTTGCTCAAGGACCTGGCTGCACTTGGTGGATGATGTGGAAGGATGGGGAAGCCCAATGTTTACCTCAAGGGTGAGATTTTGGGTGAGAATAGTTAATAATCACAGAATCACAGAATCACAGAATGACCGGGTTGGAAGAGACCCACTGGATCATCGAGTCCAACCATTCCTATCAAACACTAAACCATGTCCCTCAGGACCCCGTCCACCCGTAACTTAAACACCTCCAGGGAAGGCGAATCAACCACCTCCCTGGGCAGCATATTCCAGTGCCTAATGACCCTTTCCGTAAAAAACTTCTTCCTAATATCCAACCTAAACCTCCCCTGGCGGAGCTTGAGGCCATTCCCCCTTGTCCTGTCCCCTGACACCTGGGAGAAGAGGCCAGCTCCCTCCTCTCTACAACCTCCCTTCAGGTATTTGTAGAGAGTAATGAGGTCTCCCCTCAGCCTCCTCTTCTCCAGGCTAAACAGCCCCAGCTCTCTCAGCCGCTCCTCATAAGGCCTGTTCTCGAGCCCCTTCACCAGTTTTGTTGCTCTTCTCTGGACACTCTCCAGAGCGTCAACATCCTTCTTGTGCTGAGGGGCCCAGAACTGGACACAGTACTCAAGGAGCGGTCTCACCAGTGCCGAGTACAGAGGGAGAATAACCTCCCTGGACCTGCTGGTCACACCATTTCTGATACAAGCCAAGATGCCATTGGCCTTCTTGGCCACCTGGGCACACTGCTGGCTCATGTTCAGCCGGCTGTCGACCAACACCCCCAGGTCCCTCTCCTCCTGGCAGCTCTCCAAACAGACCTCACCCAGTCTGTAGCTCTGCATAGGGTTGTTGTGCCCGAGGTGCAGAACTCGGCATAGTTAATTGCTATGTAGTACTGTATGTCATCACTGCTATGATTGCTATGTGTACTAACAAAGGTGAAGAACATCCAGACTGATGAAGAACGAACTCTGATCGAACTGAGCAAAATGAAGCAGTAATGGATCCAGAACTGGCTTCAGCAGCTGGCATCCAGCAACTTCCTGGAGATCAACATCTTCAGTCTGCAGGTTGTGGGCATGAGCCACACCACATACACCATCTACAAGCTCCAGATGCAACATGCCACAATCCCACACCACATACCACCTCTCCTGTCCTGAAAGACTGTTATGACAGATGGAGCCCAAAGCCATGGACTAAATGAACCCAATGGATATTTTGGAGGGGTGGCCCATGGACTAAGGGAGTGATATATCTCTGTGTGTGTGTGTGTGTGCGCGTATGCGGATGTGCATGTGTATCTCAAAAGACAGGAAAAGTGGTGGTGATCAGTTGGAAAATGTGGAACCTAGGCATGACATAGATGGTGTAGAATAAGGGGCAGATAACATCCTGGTTCAGATTGGGAAAGGGTTAGTGTCCTAGGTTTGGCAGGGAAAGAGTTAATTCTCACAAGAAGCTGGGAAGGGTCACAGCTGGGGAAGTTGACCCAAACCCAAACTGGCCAAAGGCATATTCTATACCATGAGGTCATGCTCAGTATATCGGGGGGTGGTTGGTGGGGTTTGGCAGCTCTGGGTGACTTGGCTAAATGCTTAGTATGACTGGCAATGTGGTAATCACAGTCTGGTTTCATGGCCTGTTTCTGTGGCACGGATTTGGGTTTTGCAGCTGAGTGGGTTTCCAGACCGGGAGCAGATGTGGTTGTCAGTGAGCATTTTGTACTGTGTATCACCTGTTTTGTATATTCTTTTATTGTTTTTATTGTGATTGTATTCTCTCTTCCTTTTCTACTGTTAAACTGTTATTTTATCCCAATCCACGAGTTTTAGCTTTTCTTTCCGATTCTCCTATCTACTCTGTCCAGGAGGGGAAAGGAGTGAGTGAGCGGCTGTGTGGTTCTTGGTTGCCAGCTGAGACTAAGGAATATGTTCAGATTAACATAACACGGTCATTGTTTTCAGTAATGAATGTGGTATGAAATACTTTTATCAGTAGATAAAAGGCCAATATATAACCTACCACAATTTGTATTTTCTGGCAGTCAGTCCAGTTTCTAGAAAATCAAAATGGAGTGTCTCAATACATTTGTGTTCCTAAATGATGAGTAAGAAATCAGGAAGTCAGACTTGTTAGCATTTGTAATAGAGAAGACTCCAACAACTGACCTTTCAAATGGCATGTAAAAAGTGACAGTTTTGCTGCTCTGGGTATGCAGAAGCTCAGTTATGGCATTCCCTGTGACTACTTCACAGTCCCATGGTCAGGAAGGCTCCTATGTATCTCACTACCCATTCCTCCGATTATATAAGCCTTGTGCCATGTTTGGGAAGGAGGAACTAACTTAGCTAAAGGTTAATTAAAGAAATAATTCCTCCCACCTCCAAGTTATTGAGAGGAAATTAATCAAAGGCAGAGTAACAAAATTTAGTTTTAAAAAGTGTTTACTATTAAGAAATATCATTGTTTTGCATATGCTCTTCAAGTACTTCATTTATGTCAGACCAGTCAGGTATTTGTTATTTGTTTAGGAATAACAGTAACAATTTAATTAAAGATACATATAATGAATGTCTTTTCAAATGGATTTTCTGTGAGTTAACTTCTAGTTTTAATTTGATGATTATCTTGGCCATCTATAGCTCTGAGTGTGTCTTTCAGTAGCACAGGATTTATAGGGCATAAGGATTCTTTTCCTGTACTTCTTATTCCAGAGTCATATCATCTTTGCTGAAAATTAATTTATTGCTAGGAAATCTCTCTTGGCCACATGCCACCTAGAGGTTTCTTACTTCATTTTCTGTTGATTTCTAGTCTTCATTCTGAAGTTCCCTGATAAAGTAGAGTGCTAATAGAAGGGCTCCAAGTCACCCTGTGAGTGGATACATGGGGGGAGCATGCACACAGCATGGCCCTGGGAATTGCAAAACCCACATCTTGCTTGAACTCTCATTGACTACTGTGTGCCTATACTGTACTTTTACAGCAACATCACCTAATCCCTGTTTGTCCCTCTTTACTAATCCAAGTATCAGTGCCACAATGTGTATTCCTTATCTAGGTACAATGCCCAAATAAGGACTGAGTGCTCTGTATTTATCTTGCAAGAATATTGTTAAATCTTCTTTTAAAACTTTGGAAAATAAGTAAAATGCTTTCAAAAGTATGTGGAGAAAAAGTGTTATGTAATTGCTCAATATTCCGAAATTGGAATAAAATAAACAGAACTTAACTGATCATGATTCTCCACTTAGACTTCTCTGCACTAAGTATGTTATTTTAGGTCTGAGCATGATTTCTGTAAATATCATGTTAAGTTTTAAGAGATTTCTGATGCTGCAGAAGAATAATGGGCAATTTCTCTCCTCTTTTGGACAGTTTTGGTATGATGGAATTGGAAATTCCTGTGGGACCAAAGGTCATGAAGCAGTAAAGCTAATGGCAGCTCATATTACAGCAAACACCAACCCTTTCTCTTGGTCAGCCTGCAGTCAGGATTACATCAGTTTTTTAGAGTAAGTAATCTCTCCAGAAAAATCATGAGTTGTTACAGAAATCCACACCTTTCAGAATAAATAGTAGAGACACAGTGACCTGTTCTGATGGTTTACATTTTTAGAATGAACAGATGGAAGTATAGCAAGTTCCTTAAGGCTTTTATATTGTAGAGTCCTTTTCCTATGTAATGGTAAAAGCTTTTTCTGCTCCATTCCCCACCTTATAGTTATCATTTTTAACCTAATAAAAACATTTTAAAGTGCTGATCATATTTTATTAATAATTTAATCTGAGGGTGAGAAATAGAGAAGGGCTAATTTTGTCTATGAATGATAGGAAGTGTTTTGGTTTTTTTTAAATACATGCATAATTTGAAGGAATCAAATTAAAGGAACATGGTTCTAGCCCTGTTCCTTGTACATTTAATTTCCCTGATTTTTTTCTTAATGCAATCTTGTGGCACTTTTTTCTATTAATGTACTTTGTTACCTTTAGTGAGAATATAAAGATCATAGGAGAGCATGGCATAAATTTTATATTAATACATTAAAATTGTGCTAACCTATACTTCTGTGGTGATTTTTATCCAGAAATAGATTGCTACCGATATTTTACTTCTGTGTGAAAAAACTAAAATAGTCAAAATATGTCAGTCTCAAAAATGTGTTCATATCAATGTATACATTGGTATACATAATGCATAATAAAGCCTTTTTATGTATTTTAAGTTGTGGAATACACAGAACTATTAGTTCACTGAGAACACGTTAATAACAGGATTTTAAAAAATGTTAGTAAGATGGGTTGTATGGGAGAAAATGGCAGTTGGTAGGTTCAAGTGTCATCAGTGCAATTGTTCCTTTTAGAAATAAAGGTTGTTCAATAATTCAGACACTATGCTTTAGGAGATGGATGTAAACTAATCAAGCGGTCTAACCACTAGGCTACTAAGAACAAAGTGGGCTTCTCCTTCCTCTTTCAGTGATCTAATATCAAGATAAAGTTCTGTATCCTGAATCTTACCTGAAGGGACCCATCCAGACCAATAAATTTTCTTTAGATTGATTCATATGTAGCTTCCCACACAATGTACAAGAGCACTGAATTGTTCTAAAGAGGTATTTGAGTTCTCTATGATACCGAAAATGCTGGTAAATCCAACTCTCTAAGACTCGTTTTGGAATTTTAGAAAGCAAGCATCCTTTCTAAGGCCTGGGCAACATGCGGGAGTGATCTCCATCAATCATGTGCAATGAGACAAAGGCTGGTTACAGGATGTATTTCCCACTTACGTGCATGTGTACAAATTTCCCCAGAAATCTTAAGCATATTCTATTGCTTTCCAAGGTCTAATTTTAATGTTATGAAACTTTGCAACAGTCAAAACTCTTGCTCATTTGGAGCTGGCACCAGCTTTCTGCTTGACCCTGGATTTGAGATAGGAAGAAAACTCCAAACAGAGGTGATTGCAGAAGAAAATACGTTTGTTCAGTACATATTACACTCCACACAAGGTGTTACCATCTTCAAAGAATGAACAATGTCTGGAAAAAAACTGTCTAAAAGAAAATATGCTCTCAGAGAAAGAAAACATGCTATCACAGGGACATTCTGTCTAACTTTAAAAAAAACACAACTGCTTACATGAAACTTAACTGTACTTTAGCTTAAATCAAAATATTCCACTTTTTGTAATAGTAAGTACTTCTTATATCACTCAGTAGGCAGAGACTGACATTTCATGTTGGTATTAGGTGCTGTTCAGAGTAAAATACTTCTCACCAGTATCTGTATCAGATTAAGGCATTTAGTTTCATCCCACTGAACTATGCACCCACCCAATTTTATGTATTGAAGTGTTTAAGATAAGTGTCTAAACTGAAGAACACTGAATAAGCCATCCTACATGTATGTGTTATACAGGTTTCTCACAATATAAGTTAGTTTACTCAGGAGAGATAAACATGTATTAATTTAAAACTAGTATTATATTAAAAAATACAGGGTAGAGTTGTTTCATCATTGCCAGTCACATCTGTTTCCATTCAACACTGTTCCCATTTGTAGTCTTTCTAAAATGTATTTGTCCCAGTTTATCCCTCCCATGGCCAGGTCAGTAGATAAACACAGCGCAGCTATAGTCCCAGTCCTGTGTGTCATCGACATTGTGTGTGCCCCCCCCCGCCAACTAAAATAGCTTTAATGAAACAATAATAATAATAATAAAAAAGATAGTATTAATAAGAAAATAACCAAATATATGCAAGTATATGAACCCAACTGAAACTTCCCCTATGACTCTGTCACCACTGACACTACAGGGCAGGTGCAGGGAAAGTCCCAGACTGGACACAGCAGCAGGCAGAAGCTGGACTCAGGAACCGGAGTCAGGAACAGACAGATGAGGTCCTCCCTGAATGTTGGCCATTGAATAAAAGAGGTTGACCCTCATGATCCCTAAGGTTTTATACCAAGTATAATGTGTATGTCAGGTTGGTTATGTTTGGATCACCTGACCTGTCTGCCCCTTTTGCAGGTGGAAATCCTTGCCACCAAGGCTAGGATGGTCTTGATTTACATAGGAATAAGTGTGAGCGATGGCCTCTACATACCAATGCCCCATTATCTTGGTAATAAATATCAGGCTTATCACTTTTAGAGGCAGCCACTGTCTTGAAAACTGTGTTGATAACTTTTAGAAACTGAAGTCACTCAAGCTTAGCCAGAAAGTTAGAGAATTTGTTCTGCTTTAGCCCAAACCAGAATATTCCAGCCCTTATTCCATACCATTTACGTCATGCTCAGGTCACCTCTGCCGTCAAATACACATACACACCTATATATTGCCAATCTATGTTTTATCTACAGAAAAGTTCATTAAGTTCATGAATGTGGGTCTCCATCTATGACAGCAGTCTCTCAGGGCAAGAGGAATGGTGTGAGGATTCATCATGGTTCGTGTAACCAGGCTGCAAGTTATTGGGTGACACATGAAGAAGTTAGTTCATAATCCTGAAAACAAATAAACACTGTTAGCATTATGTATCAATTCATAGAATCATAGAATCACTTTCAGAATGAATAATGCTTCTATTTTTTAATGAAGAAAATGTTTATAGGATAACATGTATAAAACTGCAGCACTGTGTCCCATTATTGCTCTTTTATTTTAAACCACAGCACATAAACAATAATTCTGCATTGGAGTGTGACCACAGTCTATTTGGTGACATTTTCTTTGGAAACCGAAGTGTCTTTTACTAAGAGAGAAGAGTAGACAGAAAATTAATTTCATGCAATATACAGATAAAACCAATCTGTTAGTAAATCTATAACAAATATGCCTTTGTTTTAGAAAACAGCAGCAATTTAATATACTCTCTCAGTGGAGTGGCCTAAAATGGGAGGAAAATGAAAGATTTTGTGTGTTCAGGGGCCATTCGGTCAACTGGAATGCACATACCTGGACCATTCAGCTAATTAAAGCGGGGATAGTAAGATTAATAAGCAATAGGTGAAATACACTTTAGCTCAACAAGTAGAAGAGTAAGAATGATTGATTAATAGTGTTTCATTTAATCCTAAGGTGTGCAGAAACAAGAGGTGGTGTGTAAAAGGCTGGATGACAACTCCATTGTACAAAACAATTACTGTGAATCTGACAGTAAGCCTCCAGAAAACCCAAGAGCCTGCAACATTGAGCCCTGCCCACCTGAGTAAGTTATTAATCACTAAGATGGACATTTGTTTTGCAAAGATAGAAAAGTCTTTGTCATATATAATGAATCCATTTGACCAAAGATGATATAAAATTCTGATCTAGCATTAGGAACTTGTTTTATCAGACAGGACATTTGGTTTAGGTTTTCAGTTATGGTTTGTTGTTCCTCTGGAAACAATTGTAGAAAATACATATTTTGACTTAGAGGAGGCCTGATTCGACTGAGGAACAGTGGTGTTTAGACTACACTATGCAACTCAGACATTATAAATAAAAAGATACTAGCAAAGTATTTTCTTATGATGGAATTGTCAGGTGTGGTGATTAATGCTCAGAAAAGAACTGGAGGGGCCATTCTTAAGGCAATAACGACCAAAGAATCTTGAGGTGAGGGGAGACTAACTTGCCTATAGATATTTACATTGCACACTAAACGTTTGCCAAATTTTTTAAGTATAGTATACTAAAATTTGGGNCTTCCAGTGCCGAATGACCCTTTCCGTGAAAAAATTTTTCCTAATGTTAAGCCTGAACCTCCCCTGGTGGAGCTTGAGGCCGTTTCCTCTTGTCCTGTCCCCTGTCACTTGGGAGAAGAGGCCATTACCCTCCTCTCTACAACCTCCTTTCAGGTAGTTGTAGAGAGCAATGAGGTCTCCCCTCAGCCTCCTCTTCTCCAGGCTAAACAACCCCAGCTCTCTCAGCCGTTCCTCATGTTCAGATGAGAAACGGTAAACAGAGAAACTGCTTAGTAGACGAAACCATTTCCTGATAATAGTTTTGTCAAACAAACTTTCTCTCCAGGATGCTCAGTGTTGCACAGTAATGCTGTGTGCCTTTAGGATTAGATGCGTACTTGGTTAAGTCTATTCAGTTTTATTTTGAAAGCAGCTTTATGACACATATTGAAAAAATAATTAAAACACAGAAGCTCATTTGTTCCAAAAAGAAATTTGGTAAGTGTGGGAATATTTTACAGAGAAGAATGCCTGGATGCTGTGAAACTGCTTGATACTGAACAACTTTAACAAGACCTTGAAGCAGAGAGCTGAAAGATAAACAAATACCAACTGAAAGGAAAATAACAGAAGAGAACTGTCAACATAGTTAACTTTAGTGTAAGTTGGTTTCTTGGCAGCCGTGGTAGTTTAGCCAATAATACGTTAGTAATAGCTTTATGGACAGCTACCTTTAACCAATAATACACTGTAGTCACCCTCTCGGGCACACAGTTATGTAACCGAATAGGGTATATAAAGAAACAGCTAGGCTCAATAAATCAAACACTTGCTGATCATATTGATCTCTGGATCTGTTTCTAACAAATGGTGCCCAACGTGGGGCACTCGGATTACCTGCCAAAATTGCTCTGAATGACTACAGTTTGAAATTTTCTTGCTTTGCTGAAGGTTTTCCAGCAAGAGCTACAGTTTGAAAATTTTGGGCTATGCTGATGGTTTTCCGGCAAGAGTTACAGATTGGAATAAGACGCGCA
>WAAB01024615.1:175799-189399 GCA_013389865.1 Piaya cayana | reverse complement strand
AACCTTTCATCTGAAGAATCAGTTCATGGCTTTCGCTCTCATAATCGCTGTTCTTCATGTGGTGTCTGGGGGAATAATCATACCTGATGATTTTTTTTTTCCACCTCTGTTCCAGCTGCTGCTTATGACATTGCCCCAGCTGAAAATAAGGAGGCCTATCATCTAAAAATTCACATGAAAATGAATGCATTTTGGCCTTTACATGAACCAACAGAGAGCCCAAATGCGAGAGAAACACGTTGTGGAAAGGGTTTTGATGGGAATTCTCACCCGTTTCAGTATCAGCTGCTTCACACTGCAGAGAAGCCTGGTCTGTGTGCTCCCTGTGGGAATAGCTGGAGCAAGGATTCATCATCATCAATGAATCCAGCTCAGCAAAACATCAACACCCAAATGGAATATGGTCACTCTGAGTCCTGCAGGGCAGGCATTCACTCCCACACCAGAGATGGGATACAGGGAAAGATATCCAAGCCACTGTTAGGAGTCTTGCAGGGAACACAAAACACAACCCCAAACACTACAGAGAGCTATCTGACACTGCTACAGTGCAACGAGGTAACAGTGGTTGGAAGTGAGTACCCTGCTAAGATGATGGGCCTTTGGAGGTCATGTTGTTTTTGTAAGAAACACTAATGAGGGAGGAGGAGGTCCAGGGAAGGGGGGACCTTGAAGTAGTGAGAGAGGAAGAGAAGGGGTAAAAAAAGGAGCGGGGTGAGTTCAGTTAGCATGACAGCAAATGCCATCTTTAGTGTATGATGAGATCTGTCTGGGTTGATGATTGGTAATTAACTTGGACATCTGGAGTTCCTGCCCCAAACTGAAGGGTAACTTTATCCTTGTTTTGTTTTGAGAAAGCATAGTACAATGTACCCTAGAGTTATTATGAGTCATTATTTGCACTTCATTAGTCACTCTTAGCTGTAGCCTGTAAGTACTTCAGATCCTAGACTACACAAGACCTTACAGGGTGTGTTTCATAGAATCATAGAATCGTAGAATGGATTGGGTTGGAAAAGACATTACAGATCATCCAGTTCCAACCCCCCTGCCATGAGCAGGGGCATCTTCCATGAACAGGGGCACCTTCCACCACACCAGGCTGCTTAAAGCCCCATCCAACCTGGCCTTGAACATTTCCAAAGGTGGGGCATCCATGACTTCCTTGGGCAACCTGTGCCAGTGCCTCACCACTGTCATCGTGAAGAAATTCTTCCTAATGCCTAATCTAAATCGTCCCGCATTCAATTTAAAGACATTCCCCCTCATCCTATCACTATACCCTCTTGTAAAAAGTCTCTCTCCAGCTTTCTTATGCCCTTCTTCTGGTACTGGAAGCTGCTCTAAGTTCTCCCCACAGCCTTCTCTTCCCTAGGCTCTCTCAGCCTGTCCTCAGGCCAGAGGTGCTCCAGCTCCCTGATCATCTTTGTAGCCCTCCTTTGGACACATTCCAACAGTTCCATATCCTTCTTATGCTGGGGATTCCAGAACTGGACACAATACTCCAGGTGAGGTCTCACAAGAGCAGAGTAGAGGGGCAGAATCACCTCCCTCTACCTGCTGGCCACACTTCTTTTGATGCAGCCCAGGACATGTTTGGCCTTCTGGGCTGTGAACACACATTGCAGGCACATTGAGGTTCGCACAGGCCCACTTCTCCAGCTTGTCCAGGTCCCTCTGGATGACATCCTGTCCTTCTGGTGTGACAAATGTATCATTCAGCTTGGTGCCATCGGCAAACTTGCTGAGGGTGCACTTGATCTCACTGTCTACATCATTGATGAAGATATTAAACAGCATTGGTCCCAGTACAGATCCCTGAGGGACACCACTTGTCGCAGATCTCCATCTGGACATCAAGCCATTGACCCCTACTCTCTGAATGCGACCTTCCAACCAATTCCTTATCAGCCAAACAGTCCACCCATCAAATCCGTATCTCTCCAATTTAGAGAGAAGGATGTTGTGGGGGACTGGGTCAAAGGCATAAATCCAGAAAGATCACATCCATCCATCACATTGCTTTTACTGTATCCACTGATGTGGTCACCCCATCATAGAAAGCCACTAGGTTGGTCAGGCAGCCACTATGTTACCTCACCTTCTATCCCTTGACAGAAGTCAAGCAGCCAGATCTTGTATCTAACAACAAGGATGTGGACCCTGATTCAGCCAGTTTACAATCTAAGCCTCCAATGCGACGTGGCAGGTTTTTTTTTCTAAAGTAGAAGACCCACTAAGGATTGTTTTGCTTTTATATTTTACTTGCTGTATTATTCTTGTGCCATGCTTAACTAACTGAAAGACAACTAAAAATATCACATATTGTGAGTCACAAGAAAGGCCCTTTTTGTGTGTTAAGGACAAAAGCTTACTTCATGCAAAATGTTCTTTTGCTCCTACAAAACAATACTGCTTCAGTCTGCTGTTCTAACAACAGCATCACAGCTCCAGACAAAGAGTGCCTCCACACCCCTGTGTGGATAGTTATATTTCTGTGCAAACTCAAATCCAGCTTCACAACCCTTTCTGGGGGAAAGATTTTATTTTCCATGACTGAGGGCAGTGGGGGGCATGGGGAATCCTCTTGTGGTGTAAACCAAACAAACATTACAGAGGCTATTTCAGGGACATGTGCTATTTTTTTCTGTTATTAAATTTCTGGGCCATTATAGGATTCACGTTAAGTTTAGGGCCCTTAGGAAAGCCACCACGGGTGGCCTAGCTGGGTTTTGGTCTTGTGCTACCATGGGCCAGAAGAGAATATGCATTTTCCAGATCATTGATATTAACAATCAGAAACTAGGTGAGAGTTGGATTACAGTGTTTGGCCCCATAGAAGACACCTGTGACCAAGGCTTTGCTCTTTTGGTAATCCCTATGAAATGATGTTATCCTGGGCCAAGACAGTTCAGGTGTTTTAGAGAACCATAGCATTAATCTTATTGCAGTTTTAAAAGTAGGGTGAATGTTCATTGATATATGGTTAGGATTGGATTTTGAGGATGGCAGGATGGGGTTGAAGGGTTCTGCAGAGTAAGGGAGGGAGAGGGACCAGCCAAAACCCAGAGGCAAGGGCTTTCTCCCATTGCTGTCAGGAATGGGAGAAATAACTGTTGTGCTACAGGAGAGGGTATCCCAGAAAGGAGTATCTGCTTCCTGTGCCCAGCAACTAAAACTAAGACTAAGGACCCTTTCTTTAGGCTAAAGCTGTTCTCCAGCATCCACAGATCCGGAGTAAGCAGCCAGTCTGTAGCCCCACAAACCTTGCTGCTGATATGAGTCAGCTTGCCTTGCGTGCCTGGAGCTGAACGAGGGGTTCACATTTCCTTCTGTGGCTATAATCAGTGGTTTTATTTTTTGAAAGCTGAAACTATGATAAATGGTAGATCTTTCTGGAACAACCTCATAGAAAGCTTTAAGAGTGTAACTGCTTGCCTGAGCCTGACAAAAATTATCTGAGAGGAGGAAAGATAAGTTGACTTTTCAGCCTGCTGGTGTGACACTGTACATTCGTCACCAACGTACAGGAGCAGGTATAACAGCAGGGTATTTGTGTTGATGCTCTTGGCTCGACATAGACAGGAAGAGTTTCCCAATAGGGGGCACTACGTCATTACATATAGGGCCTTGGAGCTCCACCTCGAGGGCTCCTCTCCTGCAAAGATAGTAAACATGGAGGAAGGCACATTTCAGCTTTCTTTGTTCTCTGCAAAAACTAAGCTGATGAATAATTACTATGTTTATCTTATTAAAAGTTACGCTATTATGCATAATTATATCCACCAAAAAAAAAAAAGCCAAAACAAAATCTGCAAACCCTACGTCTGGGTCACAGGGAGAACTGAAATTTTGGGTGCTTGATTTCATGGCCATTCAAGAGTCTCTTAATACAACCCAGGGACTTTTGTGTGCAGTTTGTTAATTAACGGGGAATCATTTTTATTGGTGCATGGGACAGATTAATTTGTTTGTGGGCTGAATTTTGTGTCTAGCCAACAAAATGAAGGAAAGTGAAGGGCTGTTCTGAGTCATTACTACTGACCTTTACCACAAGCAACAACACTTAGATGGATATTATCATATGAAGGTCTCAGCTAGGAAGAAGCAGCTTCCTAGCACAGTGGTTTGTGAGTGAGAGGGATGGGCTGGATGGGGCCAGGGCAGAGGGAGCTCTGCTGTTTCAAGCACAGAGGAAGGCTTCTGAACGTCATCCTACTACCTGTGCTGCACATGCTAAGCTACTGCAGCCACCTGCATTGGTAAAAACCTGCATGGGCAGATGCAGTGCCCTCTTTATCCAGTTCCTACACAGCAAGATGATCCCTTTCAGGTTGAACCAGAGAACTATTTGGCAAGCCCCTCAAAGACAGCATGCTTCTTTCATTTTTGCTCTCCATGCTCAGTTTTGCTGAGGTCCTAACTATAGTTTCCTGTTTGAGCTGCTATGGACTAGAATAAGATTGCCTGTAGCGGTGTGGCTTTGTCCATATTTCACATTTCCCTCACAGTAGTTTGTTTCTATAGTTCACAGTTGAGCAGAAAACCTGAAGAAATGATCACAGTGTAACTGAAGACAGCAAAAAGGAGTAATGAAGTTTCCTAGTTGTTCATGTATTTGTTGCCAGCACCTTTTCTACAGAGGGCTTTGAGTGTCACCCTAAGTTATTGCCATGAACACCCAAATATATGCAAAAAGTACAGAGGAAGACTCTACTTAAGTGATTCCTTTGACAAATAGTATGGAAGTATTTTAAGAGTGCCCATAGCCTTCTCCTGGACTTCTCAAAGGATGCTGGGGGGAAGAGAAAAGGAGAAAATAGCCATCATCACTGCTTTTCTCTGTTTATGCCTTGTCTCACTCCTAAGGAAGGAGAGAAAACATCAGTGTGTGAGGTGCAGGAAAAAGACAAGTCCTTTAGAGACTCCAAACCAAAAACTATCTGCATGTTTAGATAAAAGAGAGAGACAGGTGTATGGAGCATGGAGTGGGCTGGGAAACAATGTACTGCACCAAGACATAGCATTAGGACTCTGATGCAGATTTGTGGAAGGATTTAGCTGCATCTAATTCAAGCAGTTATCTTCTGCACAGCTGCCCTTCCTGGCCGTCTGCTGACACTCTGCAGGCTGGACTTGACAGTGACAAATTCCTGTTTGTCTGCTTGCTGATGCTGATTGTCACTGGCTTCCCCTATCCTAAGAGGCCAAGTTCACAGGTCCTCGACCTGCCAGTCTTCAGAGAGAATTTGATCTTAAATCTCCTTAGGATTAAGAGTACTGCAGGAACAAAGAGAAGAAGAGATATCTTTAAAGTATTGGGACTATGAATTACAGCCACATAGACTGAACTCCGGATGGAGACCAAGAAGAAAAAGAACACATAAGAGCAAAGCTCTTAGCAAATTGGTCTGCTGTTCAGGGGAAGCAATACTCAAGACTCTTAAGAATTGGATCCTAGTCAGAGAGCTGCAGAGGAATTGTGGCAGCCCTGCTGTCTTGACCAGACTTTGCAATATCCTCAGGAAGCTGATGCTCCCCTGCTCTGCAACCCACAATGTTCTCAACTGTTCTCCCAGATATTTGAAGGCCATGTGTATCTGAGATCACGTGGAAAAAATATCTTTTTGCATTCCTCTTACAGTGTTCAGAATCACAAACAAAGAAATTGAGTGGACTCCAGGAAACCGAGAGCTGCCTTATAAAGACTCTCTGGGAGTTGCAATGGAGGATTTCACTCTATGAGAGGCACCTGCCAAAAAAGAGCAATAACCAGAGTACCCTTTGCATGCAGCACCTCAGTGGAGAGAAAACATAAACCTAAAGTTTTCCTCAAAATTGTAAGTGAGCTAGAAATTGCCTTTGTCACTTGGTGTAAAAGAACAGCTGTTTGGAAATGTTTGCATAACTACCTTTCTTTCTCTTTTTATCAAAATTTTTGGTGGTGTTTCTGCCTAAGATCAAGCAAGATCAATGTGGTTCATTCTGTATTCCCAGGGATTAACACCGTTGATGACAGAGAAAAAAAGCAAAGCCCATTAAAAGCTTTCCTATGTTTCTCCTTGTCCAACTGCTTATTCCTCAATTCTCCATAATATATCATCTTAGTAATACATAGCACTGTTTTTCAACCTGTTTTTGTTTTCAGCATCCTTGTTTACAGATATTGTCTTGTACTTCTTAGTTACGTTTTGTGGATCCTCTTCAAGTAGCCCATGGACCTCCTGATGTGTCTGAACAACAGACTGGAAATCACTGCAATAGTCTTATACTGTGAGAGACACCTCCACTGGTATTCAGTGTTGAGTACCAAGGATCATCCTCATTGCATTCTTGGTCATAAATCACCTTTTCCCTGCACTAGTTCCAGCTTTACATTTTGGGGAAAAGAGTACGTCTGTCTCAAACCCATGTTATTTAGCCACAGAAGCTTTTCCATATAATTCTTTGTATATATTATCCAGATGGGAATAGGCATGAAAAGCAATATTCAACAGGAAAGAGTGTGATGTCATATTGTATTAGGTATCCCAAATGTAATTTTTGCAACTTTGGCTGAGGAAAAGCTTCCTAAAGATAGAAATGCTTTCTACCATTTCCCTGGAAATGCAGTCAAATGCTATTGATGAGTAGGACATGGGTCACTGACCATTGTGTGTACCATCAAAGGTTGGGTAACTGCCTGAAAGAATACACTCTATTTAGTTAGCTCTTCCCCCCCCCCAAAAAAAAAAAAAAAAATCATTCAGAGGAGCTTCTTGCTTGTGCAAGAAGTCCATACTTTATTAATCTTGAATAAAAAGATGTTTAATTGATTAAACTGACCTTGAAGCTATTCCCTTCTGTTGATTAAAATTGTATCTGAGGAAATAGAGGTGAAGTTTTGGGTTGTGTTTTCAACTAATCATATGAAATTCTGTGTAGGAGGTAGACTCTGAGGATTTTTTTTCTTTTTTTCTTTGGTTTGTATCTAATGCTATGAGCATAATGCTACGAGATCACAGGATTTTGTCTTGCCTCCTGCTCAGTGGACAATACTTGCACACTTAGCACAAAAATAGCAGTTGAGGCTATTTTGTGTGGTTTTGCTGTTAGAGGCTGGCCATTCACAGCTAAAATTTAAGCAACATCAGGAAGGACCAAGGAAACCAGCATACACATGTGTGAAGCCCACAGCTTTCTGAAGCCCTGCAGTGAATAGTCATTTTCATTGATGCAGGTCCAGATTGCAGTGAAAGAGATGCAGCTGTGACTGTAAGTGGGAAAAGCCATCAGCCTCCACCAGGACCACATCCACAAAGGAAGAACCTTCTTGCCTTTTAAAACAAGCAGGTACTTATAATAAAGTGAATTGTTGGGCAATTAGCCCATTTAGCCAGGTCTAAATGGATTTAAAGCAAATAAAAATGTGCTTTTTGCAACCTTATACAGTTGGCAGGCAGGCAACTCTCCAGACAAGCCCTTACCTTCGTGACACTAACAGCAGCCTTTGTCTCTATCAGTCTGAAGTCTTGTGCATTTGTTTAATTTTTCCTGGGACCACTTGTAAGAAAGTGGGATTAGAAGGTAACCCATTTAGGGCAATGGTCAAATTTGCACATCAGGCAAGACGACTGTTATTATTTTGGAAGAAATTGGTACAACACGAGGCGTTAGTTCTTAATTCATCCAGCTAGCATAGACCTTAGAAGTAACTGGTGCATAGGGCATCATGACATAAAAAACATCACTCTGCCACACATGTAGTTATCCATTTGAAGAAAGCGTCCCTACTGCATTTTGTATTCAGAAAATGGATGAGGTTGAATAGAGATTATAAAGATATAAAATTTAAGTGGAGTGTTTGTTCCTGGTTTTGTTCTGTAAGAGCAAACATAGTGTTATGCCTAGGTCATTTGTTGGCTGATGGCTAGCTGGGATTCCCTGGGGAGAAAGCACGTGAGCATGAAATAGGGGAAGCCCATTTCAGTCGGTGACTGCTCTTCTCGGGATGTACGTGCCCTTCAACAATAATAGTTATTGTCTCAGGGTTTTGGATATTACCTCAGAACATAACAACAATGCAGTTTTATAACTAGTTTCACATAGGAAAGCATCTCTAGCCAGATCACCTGAAGGACTTTCCCAGTTCTGCATTTTCCCAATGTCTTCTGTCAAGGCCACTTATTCCTGGACATATGCTGGTGCAAATTTCACGGAAGATCCCTAAAATCAGTACTTGTCTAGGTGAAGTCCATAGTCTCTTAAACTCCTGGGATAAGTGATGGTTCTGCCAGACAATGTAGGAGGTCACCACTATAACTGCATTCACAACTGTCACTGAAGAAGATTCTCAAATGCAGGACAGGACCAAACACCTGTCAGTAATATGGTTGTATTCAAAATAAAATAAAAAAATGTGAGTGAACGGTGCAAATCTGACATTTTTTCCTTTTTTACTTCAGCATCTGCTGTAGCTCCACAGGATGCTAGCACCTACATATTGAACAAGAGCACGGGACCTATGGTGCCAGAGCTGATCTAAGGTCTGGGAGAGTCTACACTTCTTCCAGTGTGCTGGAGAGGTGCCTGTGGAAATGCAGTGCTGGATCATAGAATGGTTTGTGTTGGAAGGGACCCTTAGAGTTATTCTAATCCAACCTCTCTGCAAAAATCTTCAACTAGACCAGGTTGATCAGGTGCCAATGCAACCTGACCTTGATTGTTTCCAGGAATGGGGCACCTACCACTTCTTGGGGCAAGCTGTTCCCACTGTTTCCCCACTTTCAGTGTAAAAAATTTCTTCCCTTACATCTAACTTAGGTCTGCCCTCTAAGTTTAAAACCATTACCCCTTGTCCCATTGCAATAGGCCCTACTAAAAAGTCTGTCCCCGTCTTTCTTATCAGCTCCCTTTAAGTACTGAAAGTTGACAGTAAAGTCGTCTCAGAGCCTTGTCTTCTCCAGGCTGTACAGCCCCAACTCCTTCAGCCTTTCTTCATAGGCAAGGTGTTCCATCCCTCTGATCTTTTTTGTGGCCATTCTCTGCAACTGTTGCAATAGGTCCAAGTTGTTCTTGTACTGAGGACTCCAGACCCCCATGCAGTACTCCACGTGGGGTCTCACAAGAGCAGAATAGAGAGGGAGAATCACCTCCCATAGCCTGATGGCCACAATTCTTTTGATGCAGGCCGGGATATGGTTGGCCTTCCGGGCTACAAGCACAAATACGCAGCTCACGTCCAGCTTTTCATTCACAATGATACTGGGACTCTGCTAATTGCTGATAGCAAGTCATAAAGAAGGTGCAGAAAAAGAGATGACTGAATTTCAGGATGGTTACCACTGGATGCTCACAAGCCTGAAAAGAAGGAAACAGCCACGGCTTGACTGACTCTAGGTGGTTGGTGCAGCTTGCATAAGCTTACTCTGGTTTAGTTTCCAAGCTCAGTGTTCCATTAATACTGTGTGCAGTTCTGGGCCCCTCACCACAAGAAGGATGTTGACGCTCTGGAGAGTGTCCAGAGAAGAGCAACAAAACTGGTGAAGGGGCTCGAGAACAGGCCTTATGAGGAGCGGCTGAGAGAGCTGGGGTTGTTTAGCCTGGAGAAGAGGAGGCTGAGAGGAGACCTCATTGCTCTCTACAAATACCTGAAGGGAGGTTGTAGAGAGGAGGGAGCTGGCCTCTTCTCCCAGGTGTCAGGGGACAGGACAAGGGGGAATGGCCTCAAGCTCCGCCAGGGGAGGTTTAGGTTAGAGATTAGGAGGAAGTTTTTTACGGAAAGGGTCATTAGGCACTGGAATATGCTGCCCAGGGAGGTGGTTGATTTGCCTTCCCTGGAGGTGTTTAAGTTATGAGTGGACGAGGTCCTGAGGGACATGGTTTAGTGTTTTGTGGGAGTGGTTGGACTCGATGATCCAGTGGGTCTCTTCCAACCCGGTGATTCTGTGATTCTGTGATTTGTTTCCAACCTTATAAGGGTTTTCATTATATATACACTAGTTTGTATCTTCTTGCAAGAAGGTGTAGCTGCTAAACATGTCCAGGGAAGTTATTTGGGTTTCCAAGGAGTGTGGGCTCACCAAATGATTTTAGTTAAAGAACATCCATAGACCCCTTCTGGCACTTCTGAGATGTCAGCAGCTTAACTAACAGTTACTAAACCTTGCCAGCTTTTGTCCTGCTTTCTGCCTGGCTCTTTATATGTCCTTTGCACATAGTAAAAGCTTAACTCAGAATAAGGTCTGCTATGGAGTAGTGAGGACAACAGAGGACCCTAGCTGGATGGGATGTTTACAATGAGGATATCCGAGTGGGAGGTAAATATCCGAGCAACCTCTCAGCCCACTGAGGTCACAGTGTATTCAGGTAGCACAGGGCACTGCAGGTAGCAGAAGCACATCAGGGGACAGGAGGACCTTGCTCTTGGTGCTCCTGGGCCTCTTTGGAGTATGAGCGTTCCCTTGGAGCGGGGAAAGCACCATGCTGGGTATGCACGGTGCAGCTCAGCACTTGGTGGGCTGACATAAGAGATCATGCAGCCCAATACACCTGGGACACCTCTTTGCTGCTTTCTGTCCTGTTTCCTACTAATTCTGGCTTGCCTGCTGAGAAAGGACCCCCACACTGACTCACTGTAACTCACCTTCCTAAAGGAGAAGTGGAGGTATTCCCATCATGGGACGGGACCTCTCTTGCTTACATTGTGAAGCACTCCAGATGTGTAGATGTCTTAAACGTAAGAAAAGTCTTTCTTTTACTATGAGAGTGTTTAAACTGGCCCAGCAAGTCAGGGAAGGAAAGCTTGGCTCCCAGAAGGATACAGATATTGTGATATGAAGAGGTGCACATAATGACTTCAGAACTTCTTCACACTATGTAATGCATGAAGAAAAATTCAGGCATTCAAACTCTCTTTGTGACAGGCAGAGAAAACAAGGTACTGAGCAATTTGATTCACAAGGGCAAATAGAAAATTGCTTCTGAAGCAGCTGGAGGTGCCAAGGAGAGGGATAAAGGTTAAAGCCTCCTTAGACAAAGTGTTGTCCTTTTCTGGATGACAGAGGTGCTGTTTTCCAGTCAGGATGTCCAACTCCAGCCTGCTGCCAGCTGCTAAGTAGTTATAAAATGTAGTAGGAAGAAACATCACTTATATATGTAATGTCCCAGAGGTCTGAGCACCAACTAAAGAGAGACAAGATCCAGAGATGGTTTCCCCAGTCTCTTGGCTTGTGGGAATTTGAAGCATCAGTTTCCCCTCTGTTGACTATGAATGCAGTGGTGTGGAAGAGGAATCTCAACTGCAGAAGCCATTCCACTGTGGTGAAATAATTCATCCACACAAATGAATGAAAGTATTAATTGAATCAGAAAGCATTAACAAACAGGTACGATTTTATGGCTGGTTGAGTAGAGCAATCAGTGTGTTGCTTCTGGGGGAGTGTGAGGCTGCGGAAGCAAAGCCCCGTAACATGTAGCTTTTCTGTTAAAAAAAAAAAACCCAAATGCCAGTTGGGATGAAATACAAAGTAGGAGGGTTCACGCATGCAAAGTTAAGGAGCAATCATAGAATGGTTTGGATTGGAAGAGACCATTCCAACCTCCCTGCAGTGAGCAGGGACATCTTCAACTAGGTGGTCTTAAGCAGGAAAACAAGAGACCTAGGTAATAAATAATAATAATAATAATAATAATAGTAATAAAGCAAAAAGCCCCTCTGTTTCTTGAGCCAGTTGGGGATCAGCAAATCATAGAACCACTATGGGTCATAGAATCACTAGGTTGGAAAAAGCCCTTTGAGATCATCAAGCCCGACTGTACCTGTCCACTACTAAACAGGCCTTATGAGGAACGGCTGAGAGAGCTAGCGTTGTTTAGACTGGAGAAGAGGAGGTTGAGAGGAGACCTCATTGCTCTCTATAACTACCTGAAAGGAGGTTATAGAGGGGAGGGTGCTGGCCTCTTCTCCCAAGTGACGGGGGACAGGACAAGAGGGAATGGCCTCAAGCTCTGCCAGGGGAGATTTAGGCTGGACATTAGGAAAAAGTTTTTCACAGAAAGGGTCATTGGGCACTGGAACAAACTACCCAGGGAGGTGGTTGATTCACCTTCCCTGGAGGTGTTTAAGGCACGGGTGGACGAGGTGCTGAGTGGCATGGTTTAGTGTTCTATGAGAACAGTTGGACTCGATGATCCGGTGGGTCTCTTCCAACCTGGTTGTTCTATAATTCTGTGATTCTGTGATATCCCTGAGCAATTCATCTACCTGCCTTTTAAATAACCCCAGGGATGGTGACTCAATCACCTCCCTGGGCAGCCTCTGCCGGTGCTTGATAACCCTTTTGGTGAGGAAATTTCTCCTGATGTCTAATCTAAACCTCCCTTGGTGCAGTTTGAGTCAGATTCCTCTTGTCCTATGCCCTCTCACTTGGGAGAAGAGACCAACACCCACCTCACTACAACTTCCTTTCAGGTAGTTGTAGACAGTGATAGTGTCTCCCTTCAGCATCCTCTTTATAGGCTAAACAACCCCAGTTCCCTCAGCAGCTCCTCATAAGCCTTGTTTCCCAGCCTCTTCACCAGCTTTGTTGTCCTTCCCTGGACACACTACCAGACCACAATGTCCTTCTTGTAGTGAGGGATCCAAACCTAGTGTTCAAAGTGTAGCCTCCCTGATTCCTAGTACAGGGGAAGAATCACTTCCCTGGACCTGCTTTCCATGCTGTTCCTGACACAGGCCAAGATGCCCAACTTCTTGGCCACCTGGGCCACTGCTGGCTCATGTTCAGCTGCTGTCAACCAACACTCCCTGGTCCTTTTCCTCCAGGCAGCTTTCCAGCCACACTTCCCCAAGCCTGCAGGGCTGCACAGAGTTGTTGTGTCCCAAGCGCAGGACCCGGCATTCGGCCTTGTTAAGCCTCATCCACTGGCCTCGGCCCATCGATCCAGCCTGCCCAGGCGATCCAGATGTCCAGGTTCAGGTGCACCAGCTCCACTTTCGCCCTGGTGGCAAAGCAACCAGGCCCTAAGCACCTTCGCCCCCAACCCAAGACGTGGCGGTGGGGGAAGGGGGAACGGGAGACGCAGTCATCGCCCCCGTTGCAATAAAAACAAACAAAACCAGCCGCGTCCCAAGCGGTGGGAGCGGGGCGCTGGGTGCCGGGGCGGCGGCTGCTCCCTCCCTGCCTCGCGCCGGCGGCCGGGAGCGCCTCGCACCCAATCAGGGCGTCCCGCCTGCCTTCCTGTAGGTGTGCCCGGCTCACCTGGGGCCGCGCCGCCCGCCGCACAACCTGCGGGGACGCGGCTGCCGCGGGCGGGGGCAGCGCCGCCCGGCGCGGCCGTGGGAGCGCGGCGCAGGTACGGGGAGCGGGCTGCGGGGGTCCGCGCGGGTCTCGGGCCGGGAGGTGGCAAGGAGACAGGGGATCCTCCCCATTCATTCCGGGAGCCGAGGGGGCCGGGGCGCCGGTGCTTGCAGGTGTGGCTGCGGGGGGAGGGGCCGCGCTCCGCCGCGGGGGCTGCGTGGGCCCCGCCGGGCCGGTTCCTACTTGGGGACGGGGGGAGGAGGAGGAGGAGGGGAGGGCGGCGAAGGGGCCGGCGGTGCCATCGACGCTCCGGCCGCCGC
>WAAB01024615.1:163567-175685 GCA_013389865.1 Piaya cayana | reverse complement strand
ACTGGCGGGTGCCTCGTGACCTGTCACGGAGAGAAGGCAGGGGAGCGGGAGGCGAGATCCGGCGGGAGGGGGCCGTGGCCGCGGCAGGGGGGTGGAGGCTTTGAGGTTCCTTCCAACCCAAACCCAAATTCATAGAATCACGGAATGGTTCGAGTTGGACGGGACCTTCAAGATCATCCAGTTCCACCCCTCTGCCATGGGCAGGGACACCTCCCACCAGACCAGGCTGCCCAGGGCCCCATCCAACCTGGCCTTGAACACATCCAGGGATGGGGCAGCCACAGCTTCCCTGGAAAACCTGTGCCAGTGCCCACCTCCCCTTCTACCATGGAGAGTTTCTTAATGTCTGATCTAAATCTTCCCCCTCCTCTGTCGAATTTAAAGACATTTACCCTCATCCTAGCACTCCATATTCTTGTAAAAAGGCCTNGAACTGGATGCAATACTCCAGGTAAGATCTCACATGGGCGGAGTAGAGGGGCAGAATCACCTCCCTCAACCTGCTGGCCGTGCTTCTTTGGATGCAGCCTGGGCTATGGTTGGCCTTCTGGGCTGTGAGCGCACATTGCCTGCTCATGTCGAGCTTCTCATCAATCAGCACCCTCAAGTCCTTCTCTGCAGGGCAGCTCTCAATCACATCATCCCCCATCCTGTATTTAAACAGCAGATTGCCCTGACCCAGGTGAAGGACCTTGCACTTGTCCTTGTGGAACCTTTTATGATTCTGTGATACCTGCATGCTACTCACTTTCCATCTCTTCCCCATAGCCACTGCAGTGGCTCTGGTAAAAACCTCAGCACCCCAAACAACTTGGGGAGAGGGGCTTCTGACCCATTCTCCACCACCCAGCACCTGTGTTTTCCTTGCATTTGATGCTTTATTCCCAGAGATTTGATAAGACTTGGGTTAAACCTGGTGGGGAATACAGGGGCTGGGAAGAAGATCCCCAAGCTCAACTCATTTGTGTTGACCTGTCACATGCTTTGCCAAGGAGCTCCTGGATGTCCTTGCTCTTGGCTTCTATGCCCAAACTGGCCAAGCCACATTGTAACATGTTGCGATTTTGTGAACTCCACTTAAGTTTTGGAGTTTCTTGTAACCTAATTGCTTGGATAAAGGCAGAGCCCTTTTAAAGGGTTGCATGCGACGGAAGTGGCTTGGTTTGGAGGAATAATGTATGGGTGACCCAGATTTCAGAACCACAGCTGGTAAGGAGGAGGCATCAGTAAATCCGGCTTCAAGTTGTATCAAATCAAAACTCTTCTGAATTATCAATTACTGTTAATATTTGGAAACAGCTCAGTTGGCTTCCATGTTGAGAACCTCATTTTGCCAAGCTGTGACTTAGGGCAGCATTTGTACTGTACTCTGTGCAGTAGTCTATCTATCTCGATAAATCTGTGAGTGTTCACAGTGTAATTGCTGGTGACAACAGGCTTGAGGCTGTGCTCCTATTGAAGAACCCTGTTCCCTTGTTCTTGCTATCTGAAATAGTGGGACTCAAATGCTTCCTCTGGGAACTCCTTGTGCATCCTGATGGATTTTACCAGTAAGACTCTGTTCCCTGGTACTTTTATTTCATCCCGTTAACTCTGGACAGATGGTCTTGCTCCTATTCTATTGAGTCTTCTTTCTTATAGTCCATTTATTTCAAGTGCTTTTTGAAGAGCAGAATTTTGGGATAGTTTGGGTTTTTTTTACATACTCTACTTTGGAGACTGGTTTGAAATTGGCTGTTTTATTTAATTTGTATTCATGCAAATTATGTTCACTCTCTATAGTTATTCCAGGCAAAATTTAAGAAGCAACCTGCAAGGGATTTCAAATTAATAATTGGAATTTTTTTTCCTATGAATACTTGATTCTGAGAATTATTATGCTTTCTGTCATCTGGTATCTTTCTAGTTTGGTGTTGGCTACTTAGTTACTGTTTAGCTAAATTATATATAGCTAACTTATTTCAATACTCACCTCAAATAACTTTAGTAGAATCATAGAATCGTTAGGGTTGGAGAAGACCTCTAAGATCATCCAGTCCAACCATCAGCCCAGTCCCACCATGCCAACTAAACCATGTCCCAAAATGCCCTGTCCACATGATTTTTTAACACCTTCAGGGATGGTGACTCCACCACTTCCCTGGACAACCTGTTCCAGTGCTTTATCACTCTTAGTTATTCCTTTCAATTTTGCAGCTCCCCACTGAACTCCCATTTTATCTTTTAATGAAGTACTTAAAAGTGTCTTCAGTGCAAGTATAATTGGGTTCTATTGTTGTGGCACTTGAGACATACAAAGAGAAATTGTTTCCCTCTTCTGTGAGGGAATCCTGTGGGGGATGTTCAACCATTTGGGGACAGATGCCTTGGTCTGACAGCCAGCAATTATTTACATTCCCAGCTGGTTATCACTGCATCAAATCCAAAATTCTATTAGAGAAGTACCTAGTCTTGATTTCAAGATATGAAGATTTCAAGATAGAATGCACTGGTTCCCGGGGTAAATTATTCCAATGACTGACTACCCTCGCTTATTTCTTATCTCAAGCTGTCCAGCCTGGTTCCTAACCACAAAGTCTTGCTACGCATTTTCATACCAGATTACAGAGTGTGTTGCTGCCAGGGTGACACATTCCAGCAAAAAAGATGGCCTATGTACCACACGCTTACAGCTGTTAGCCGTGCTAATAACCTCTTGCTTCTGGGAAAAGGCAATTGTGGAGCAGGAGTCCTAGGATGACTGGTATGATTTAAAGCAGTGGCTAAGTGCACCTGGCTGTGCAATCTGTGTGCAGATTAGGCTTTCAGAGAAAAGTAATTGAATAATTTGTGTTGCTTGGAGTATGGCTTCATATGATAAATCCACTGTAACTACAGGCTACTGGTGAAGAAATGATCCATTCCTTACCTAGTCTTGACTGCAAGCTCCTGCTGCTTCCTTTGCATCTAGTGATCAAGAAGCCCTGAGTTGGTATAATCACTGCTGCAACTGAAAATGAATCCCCTCCCCTAAACAAAAAGATGACTCTACTTTTGCATCTGGAAGCTGAATCAGCTTGCCCTATGGCTGGGTGGTGCTAGGTCTGATGCAGAAGGGAAGCATGCCACTGGGCTTGAGAGATGTGGAGAGGGATTACCTCTTTCAGGGGCAGCTGATGTCTGTGCTGGATTAGATGGAAGAGGGTATTGTACATTTAGTTCCTACTTTTCTGTGCTCAGATAAACTGGCTGTGGTCACACAAAGCCTCCCCATTGGCACTGCCTTTGAAAGAAGCTGTTATGCCTAACTGCTGACATCCACACTGGTTCCCAGCTCTGGTTCGTTGTGAGGCCACACGTATGCTTACACCACCGGAAGAGAAAGGGCAGTGTGGGGGTGGGAATAAGGAGTTCAGAAGATGGGACTCCTTTTGGCAAGCTAAAATGCTTGTGAAACTAAGACTTGAGATACAGGAATTGTTAGAAGCACACCTTGCCTTAAATGTTAATGGAAGCTAATGCATTTTTTCATCTACCCTTTGCAGCAGATATGTGAGAATAGTTGCCTTGATTTGCCCAGGATAACTGAGTTGTGTGACTTGGGTGAATTGTGTTTAGGTCACCTGCATTTGACTTTGATTAAGAAGTCTGTGTTGGAGTTAGGTTTATATGAGAAGCAGTGTGTGACATACAAAAAAGGTCTGTGTGTTGGCTGTGACATACCTGTGAAAGGTTCAGTGGGATAGAAAAGCTGCAAGCTAATGTATTTGTGCATTCTAGATGTGAGGTTCTCTATGATTTTCAGTGCCTGAGCAGGTGGAGTAACCTTTTTGGAAAGCTTTCTTACTCTTGTGTCTTCCAGTAACAAGTGACTCCAGTTTTCTTGCTCTTTCAGTGGAATACATTTGCTGGGACAAAATCCATTCCCTATCTATTGTTTTAAGTGTCATTCCTTCAAGTGCAATGCTGAATGCTGCAGGGCATGTGGAACTGAGCCTGTGGTGGAGATTCATTTTGAACTCACAGGTTGGGGGTTGAGTTACAGCTAGATGAAGTCAAGGGAGAAATCCCCATGACATTAGCCCTGCCTCTAACCTTGCTCTGAACTACTACTATTGGTTTTCATAGTGGGAAAAAATTAGAAGAGGGGGAGGTGATTACCATACATGTCTACAAATGTATGTAAAGAGACATACGTAAATATATACAAAGTAGAAGAGTTCTGGTGCTAAAGAAGGTTGAGGAGGAGTGGCTACAGAAACTGTAATTGGATGGTATACAATAAATGAACTGAAGTGAGAGGAAGCACGTGAACCTGCTGCTCAGAAAATATTGCATTAAAGCAGAGCTGGCCATGAATTAGGTTCCTGAGAACATATCCCATTTGCAGTAAGTCATGTAGAAGTATATGACATTCGGTCATACATCTACTTCTTTGTAGTTGCAAGCTGAACATCTAGCTGCATGTGGGTTCTTAGTGTGTGAGGTCTGCTGCTCCTGACCTTGCTGGAACTCCTTGGTGGAGTTTCTGCCACTTATCATACACGTGACTTCCAGAACCCTTCCCTGGGTAGGCGGATGTGGTGCCCAGTGGGATCCACAAGCTTGATGGTCCCTTGCATGAGGCATCCATGGGCAGAACAGAGTTACACACTGGTGAGCAGACCAAGCCTTGTACAAGGTGTGACTGGAGAAGGAGAGGTGAGGAACAGCTGCTGTTTCATCAATGAGTCCAACAGTAGAGTTCAAGGATCCAAAATAAGGGGATTAGGATCCCGGTCACGTCAGTGCACAATTCGTTCAGATTGCTGAAGCTCTGAGGTAATCAGGGCACATGTGGTGCAAGGCATGAGCCTGGGTTACAAGCAGACATGTAACCTGTTGGATGTGATCCTTCTTCACAGCTACCACAAGGTGGCTGTGATGGCTACGCTTGCCTATTTAATAAATGAAATAGATGTCCAGATCAGTGTTAAAGTAAAATGTACATCAGAGAGCAAACCTGCAGAGAAGTACTTGGGGGTGCTGATTGATAAGAAACTTGATATGAGCCATAACGTACACTTGCAGCCCAGAAGGCAAACTATAGCCTGGACTGCATCAAAGGAAGCGGGGCCAATAGGTCAAGGAAGGTGCTTCTGCCCCTCTATTCCTCTCTTGTAAGACCTCATCTGGAGTATTGCATCCAGTTCTGGAATCCCCAACAGAAGAATAATGTGGAGCTGTTGGAACAGGTCCAGAGGAGGGCTACAAAGATGATCAGAGGGCTGGAGCACCTCTGCTATGAGGATGGGCTGGGAGAGTTAGGTTTGTTTAGCCTGGAGAAGAGAAGGATCTGAGGAGACCTTATAGCAACCTTCTAGTACCCAAAGGGGCTACAAGAAAGCTGGGGAAAAGCCTTGTAGTGATAGTATTAGGGGCAGTGGCTTTAAACTGGAGAGGGCCAGATTTAGACGAGATATAAGGAGGAATCTCTTCACTATGAGGGTGGTGAAACACTGGCCCAGGTTGCCCAGGGAAGTTGTGGCTGCCCCATCCCTAGTGATCTTTAAGGCCAGGCTGGATGAGGCCTTGGACAGCCTGATCTAGTGGTAGGTATCCCTGCCTATGGCAGGGAGGCTGGAACTGGATGATCTTTAAGGTCCCTTCCAATCCAAACAATTCTATGATCAGCAGTGGAATGAGAGCAGTAAGAAGATGCTTTTCTCACTGTGTAGCTGAGCAGCTACAAAAAAAAAGCATATATAAGCTTTATGGTACGTACACTTTACACTCACAAAAATTTACAGGTATAATATCAAAAATGCTTGCAAATATATTCTTTGAACAGGATAAATCTTAACTAGACCCTTACATCCTTATTAGATTCCTGCCCGATGAGGTGGTACTAATGGAAACTTTGTAAGAGTACACCAGTCAGAGTATAGTTTTGCTGGTATACAGCATTTCACAGAAGAAGGAACAGTGCCATAGACTAGAGAGACTCTGATGCTCTTGATGCAACCTCAAGGGGGTCTGTTCTCTAGGTAAAATCCTCTTTGCATGGATTAAGCCTGAACTTCTGTTTAGGTACAGAAATTTTACTGTAGGTATTCCATAATACAGGTGTCGGGGTAACTCTAGATCTATGAAACATAATCTAGCTGTAACACCTGAGTCCATCTCCTTTGTGAAGTACTCTGAGATCACTGTCTGTATTTGAAGGTGAGGACTGTTGGACTGCATAGCAGTGAAGTTGAGAAGTTGTGGTGTGTATCTCTTTCCCCTGTGTTACTGGATGTGTAGATAAGGAGAGTCTATTGTTAGCCCTGCAGGGCAAGTACAATATCTCACTGCGTATTTAGAATGGTGAGGATTTGGTCTTGATTGTTGGTATTGCAGATGGCTCAAATCACTCTTCACATTGTTGCTTCTTTGCATTATTATTTTTCTGTAGCTCATTTTGCTCATAGAGATATTTTAGGCTTGACTCTGAGTATAATATAGCTGATGAATCTTACAGGTGTTTTTAGAATGATGCACTTATTTATCCCTTCTCAATGCTTTCCCAGGAAAGGTGTTTTCTCCTGGAAAGGCATGTTTCAGGTATGGGCAAGAAGAGGCTTGGAAAGGGCAGTGGGGCACACACTGAGAAGGCTGCAGCCCTGTCAAGACTCTTGGCTGTGACAAACCTTGGTACAGAGAGAGAATGCTGTGGGGAGACAGGCAAAGAGAAGTGGCAGTATCCCTATTTTTATAGCAAATTATGGGTTATGGCATTTTCTCCTAAATGTGCAATTGATTGAAAGAGATGGGTTTACCCTTCAAGTCATCCGGTAATTTCTTAACAGTATCTGGTTCTGTGTTGAAATAATTTACTGCACTATTGCTCTCTTCATCATCCCTGGTCACGACTGGGAAGAGGAGGTGTTCTTAGTGCACACTGGAGGACAGAAAGGGAAGATAAAAGATGTTCCTTTAGGCACAGAGTCAATGCTGCTCATTTTGGTCCAAGTCCTGTGCCATCTGAGAAGGCAGTCTTTCTTTGACATTGCTTGGAGTGTCTACCTTATATTCTTACCCCTGCACAATGATTAAACTGGGCTGTTTCATTTCAGAGAGGGGCAAAAAAAGGAAGATGAGCAATTCAGACGTGTACTGGAGCAATGAAATGTGCCTTATGCAGGAAGAACAAGGCCAGGCATGCCAGTTATGTCATCGTAGTGTGTGCTCTGACCAAGCACAAGGGATGGTCAAAGCCATAAGAAGCAGACTAAAATTTTGGCTATGTGTATAGAAAAATCGTGACAGCTGAGTTTCCCTGTGGATGTTATCAGACATACCAGAGCCATTTTTCCTTCATTCTGTAGGCAACAGCATTTCTAGTGTATAAAAATAGTGATGTCAAAGGCATGAAAATAGGCATCTGAGTGTAAAAGGGGAAAAATGGGTTAACTCTGATAGTCATAGCAAAATGACTTGAAAAAAGAACAGAACAAGAAAAGATGAAATATGTGGAATTGCATGTGCAATGAAAACTGGCACAAACAAATATCTCAAGCTCAGTAACACAATATAAAAGCCAATCTGCTCCAGAATGTACTATGTTTCCTAGCGTGTTTCCTTTGTAAAGTTAATTTAAAAGGTGGCATTGTACAAAAACTTCATTATGACAGTAGAAAAGAGTGAGCAAAGTGCATTTAAACAAACAAACAAAAAACGGTGTATAAATCTGCAGGAGTGTTGAACTAAGCACGTGCATGAATACTGACTTCATTTTAAAGAATAGCTTGGTAGAGAGAGAGAGTTTTGTGCCTATAGTTAGCAAGAAATACCCCATGCTGGATGTTCTAAACTCATAAAATTGATGGAACTGTGGAAAGGGTCTCGCCTGAGTATAGACACAGTGAGAAGCAGACAACCATGAATATCTGATATGTTTGAGGTTATGGGTCGGGGCTTTAATTGACTGGGCAGCACAAGTATAATACCCGAGTAACACTGTTCCAGCAGGAGCTGAAACCACTAATTATGGGCACTAATTTGTGTGAAAAATGTGTCTGTCATTTGTACTAAGCAGCTCTGCAGCACAAAAGGAAAATATCTTAGTAATGTATTTTGAATCTTGAAGAGCTTGGAGGCAAAAGATACAGGAGGAAAGAACAGAATGAGAAGTCAACGTATTTTTGTTGGTGAAGGGATTGCTTAAATAAGACTTTGCTTACGGTTGCAATCAGATACAGAGTTTATAACAGGGCTTTGCATATTCAGTGCACTGAGCAGCCACTCCCTGACTAATCCTCAGAGCACGTCTGTGATGTAGGAGGGGTTTGTATTACCTCCGTTGTACAGATGACCCTTAGCCACACAGAAACTGCTGGAAACTGTCAGAATTAGGAACTGATGATTCTGCTGGGTAAGGTTGAGGGATAAAGGCACAGTTCTTACTTGCCTTGGGGGAAAAAGAACCCAAACCATACCCACTTGCTTATAATATAAGCTTTTTGTAGGTTCTTGCTCTAATGAATGGCCATAGTGGGGAATTAAGGAGAGCAAGATCATAGAATCATAGAATCACCAGGTTGGAAGAGACCGATCATATCATTGAGTCCAACCGTTCCTATCAAACACTAAACCATGTCCCTCAGGACCTCATCTACCCGTGCCTTAAACATCTCCAGGGTAGGTGAATCAACCACCTTCCTGGGCAGCCTGTTCCAATACCCAATGACCCTTTGTGTGAGATCCTACTATCCTAATGTGCATGATCCCATTTTGGCCCAAATCATATTTCTCATGATTGTAGTTGTCCTTTGTAGATGTACTAGCTTGAAATTTCTAGGTGAAACAGTGTTTAACTCTTTATAAACTGTAGCTGTTAATAGAGGTAAGACCTGAAACAGCAGTCTTATGGGTGGGTCTTTGTCTCCTTCTGCTAGGGTAAATGCAGAAATAGCCACAAGTTCAGGGTGTTTGTCATGTGTGTGACCAAAGCAGTAATGTTGATCTCTCCTGCTGCGGGTATAGCTCTAATCACACCTTCTTTGATGTGATTCCTTCTTGGGAGACGATCTACCATGACCTATGTCATACCTTCTGTGTAAAACACTGCCAAGTGTGACACACATCTTGATGTGACAAATCTAGTCTATTGCTGTTCTTCACCTCAGCAGCCTCTTGACACTGAATCATAGCCAGATACAGCTGTCAGTACTGCCACCAGCCAAGGGCAAAACCATTGCTCTTAGAACAGTAGCTGCCCCTCCTAGGCATGGGCTATAGCCTCAGCCTCTCACTCAGCCTGCTGTGAGGGTGGGACTTTGCTTGTCTTCTCACCTTGTCCTTGGCTCTATGCCTTACTTGCAGTTCTTCTGCACTCTTGAGCTGGGCACTTGCAGCACTTGCTCACTTTGTGCCCTGGTACTTGTCCATTGTGTGTTGACCAGCTGCTTGTCACATATGGCAGAGATGAGAGACCAGTCAGTGGACAGTTGTGGTTAAAGCCTGGTTTCCCAGGTGCAGGAGTCTGGCAGAGGTAACACTGAAGACCCATTTTCCTTACAGGGAGGTGTTTGGGAAGAAGACTCTAAGAAGGAGAGCTCTGATTCTTCCCTAACTATTGGTATGGTCTGCTGACATCCTTGCCCCCTTTGCTGGTACCCACCCAATCCTTTTCCCTTCAAGCACCTCTGTTGTTCTTAGCTTTTCTGAACTACAATGATGCCAGGTGGTACTCTTTGCTGATGTCTGTGGTGGCTTCTTTGTAAGCATGGTGAAGCAGCGTGCCAAGTCCAATCAGCATCTTTAGGTGAGTTTGGGCAGTGTCAGAAGTTACAACCAAGAGCTGCGTGTGAGGCTGAACTGGAAGAACTCCACTGTATCTCATTAAACTTGGGAGAGATGGGATATTTATGTGTTTATTTATGCCCCACTGATCAAAGCCTGTTGCAGGTCATGGGAAAGACAGTGAGCCATCTTCGATGTCATTTGACTGGTGCCTATAGCTTCCCGGGGAAGTTCTTCATTCATGCTAAAATATGCACAACTTCATTTAGAATATAGCACGCATGCTTGTGTAGGTTAGTGGAACTGAATGTACTTTGCATTTCTTGACTGGAGATGGAATTATTTTGTAACTGTGCCATAAAAGAGGTAAAGAAAATTGTATCAAGTCTGTATTACAATGGTAGTCATGGTGACTGTTAGGAGTTAAATTGCCTCATGTTCTAATTTCTCAGTAGCACACTGAAGTCATGAGCTTTTGGTAAACTTAAGGCTTGCAGACTTGACTTTACACCTCTGCATCTCCATCTATTAGGATGGGACCTAGTAGGGGAAAGAGGAAGGTATTTTTCAGTGTCAGAGGGTTGAGGAAAAGAAAGCCATAGGCTGGTCAAGAGTCAGAGTTTGTCTTCAAGACTGCCAAAGGGTAATGCCAAGATTTTAATTGCTAGCTAATATCTGAAGAGCTATGGAACCATCAAGGAGAACTATTTTAGGGAGGGGGGTGGTAAGCAGACCCCTCATTCAAAGGCAGAAAAATGAAAATGGAGGGAGGAAAGGTTAAAATAGCTAATTTAATATTAAAATGGAGAAAATACTGTAATTGGTATATCCTGGAAATGTTAGTGATATTTCTGAGCTCATATAAAATGTATGCTTTAAAGGAATAGAGACTTGGAGCTGTACTGCATGTGAAAACATCGCTAAAACACAGAATATCAGTATTGTTGATGAGGTTGTGCTATGTCTTTTTTTTCCTTTTTTTGTTTTTAATTTTTATAATATGCTTTGTTAATTGCAATATTAGAAATTAATGCTAAATCTCAACTACATTATCTATGAGCTTTAATTACTACTATAAACTTAGAAATAAAGTAGAGGTAATTGGTGAAACTAGTTATAAAAAATATTTTGTAAGATTGATGTGTATCAGTTACACCATTTAAAACCCTGATTTATGCAACTTTTCGCTGCTCATTCTGGAAGACAAGGTCACAAAAATTCCCTCCCCTTCCCTTCCATTTGGAATATTTCCATGCTAGGGTTTGCAGAGGGTTTGAAGAGGTTTCCAGGGCTTTCCCTAGCATCTCTTTCTTGTTGTTACTTGTTTTCAGAGCTGCTCTCAGGGGCCTAGCTCCTTCGAGTTGATCTGGCTGCTGTGCAAGGTTCTTTCATACTCAATCTCTTGCTGAGGAGAGAAAGTTGTGTTTGGGTTCATGGGAGCAGTAGTGTCAGTGGCAACAAGAAGACAAGGAAACATTAAGCCTTAAAGTAATGGCTCCTTTGGAAGTGACTGTACATCCAGCTAGAATATCTTGCTTCCTGTAATACCTGCTTCTAACCCGGAAGGGTAGCAAGCACTTTAGTAGCAGAGAGCTGGTACTGCAGATATGAAATTTCCCTGCTGTGGTGCTTCTGTTCTGCGTGGTCTGGTGAGGGTGCACCTGTTTCTGCGTTTGAAGTGCTTGGCAGTCACACATGGCAAGACACCTACGCTGGAGTACTGGGGACTTGCATGTAGATCCTGGGTGTGGTTTTGCCATAACTCAGGTCTAAGTCCAAGTTTCTGCTTTCCCGCTCATCAGCCCTTCACCCAGCCTCTCCTTCCTGTCCAATCCTTGGAACTGCTGCTACAGCTTGTATATCTGCATGTACGGCTGCTGCAGGGAGCTGTTTTTACCTTTATCTTTTCTTTTTTTTTCTCTTCCTTCTGTGTCACACTTTTATGACTGCTCACATCATCCTGCTTCTGGGTTATATTTTGGCTAGTTATCTCCCTGAGCTGGCTTGCTTATGGTCACGTGTGCACTGGCATATTGGAGAAGCAATCTGGATGTGTGTTACCTCAATCTGTTCTGGATTTCAGGGTGCTGCAACAAGTCTTAATCAAAATATATTAGGACCTGACTGCAGATGGTGTTGGGTGGTCTGTACAGTCAGCAGCAGCAGAAGGAATTGAAGGAGCTCTGCATCTTGTTAGGACTGATGTTGTGCCCATCTATAAGAAGGGGCACAGGGAGGATCCAGGGAACTACAGGCCTGTCAGTCTGACCTCAGTGCCAGGGAAAGTCATGGAGCAGGTGATCTTGAGTGCTATCATGAGGCACTTGCAAGAGAACCGGGTGATCAGGCCCAGCCAACATGGGTTTACAAAAGG
>WAAB01024615.1:103884-162937 GCA_013389865.1 Piaya cayana | reverse complement strand
TTTTTTACGGAAAGGGTCATTAGGCACTGGAATATGCTGCCCAGGGAGGTGGTTGATTCGCCTTCCCTGGAGGCGTTTAAGTTACGGGTGGACGGGGTCCTGAGGGACATGGTTTAGTGTTTGATAGGAATGGTTGGACTCGATGATCCAGTGGGTCTCTTCCAACCCGGTGATTCTGTGATTCTGTGATTCTGTGATTCTGTGACTGGGCCATAAACAGATGAACTTGGCAGAATGTCTGCAAATACCTCAGTTGGGCCTGATGAATTTGATTATTCATCTTTGTTAACACAGTTATGCCTCATCATATCTCTCTGACAGTCTTCTAGTTTCTGGTGACTCGTATAGCTCACTGGATCGGGTCTAAAGACTCCACAAACAAGTTCAGTTTAATCAGTCCCAACAGTAATCAGGTGGAGGGGGAGTTGCCCTTGCTCTTGTTAGTCACAAGTTAAGGCTTAACGTTTTGGCTTAAAAAAAAATCAAGATAAACCCAGACAGCAAGACCTGATTTTTGAGCCCTGCTTTAGTTTTCAGGGCTTTTCCACACCTCTTGAAGACCAGGCATTCATTTTTTTTAATTGTAAGCCAAACTTCTCACATAACCACATGATTCTAGGAAGTGGGACTGTATGAAAAACAGAAAATATTTTGATTCGTGCACTAAACTGATGCCAGTTGGCTATGCAGGCATTACACTGTGAGTAACAACAAGTTTTCCATGTGTTTGCATTAGTACCTTCCTATTCAGCACCCACACAATTCCTGTGGCTTTGGGTGTGTGAAGCTATTTTTCCATGGGCAGAGGGAAGGGGTCCTTGCTGGTGCTTTCCCACATTTACATTGCTTATAACATTTTATTTATAATCTAATACTTTTTTCTCCCAATAGCAAACACATCTCCTTATGCTTGTTAGTTTCTTCAGTCTAAGTACAGCAATTAAATTTCTAGGAAAGAATTATTCGTTCCCTGAAAAGCTGGGTTAGAGGAGGGTTATACCAAAACCTTACCCCCCGCCCCCCAATCCCTACATCTGTTTTGGATGGATTTTGTTTTTCCCCTTAGCTGTAGCTTTTGGTACAAAGGTGCACCACTGTTGCTGTATTGCCAAGTATTTCTGAATATGGTACAGGTCTCATAACATTTCTTTCACTTTTTTAAAAATATATGTTATTACTGGAGGCATAAGGTAATTAAAATGCAGTGGGGAACTAGGGCTGAAAACATGCTGTCTAAAAGCACAAAATGAGGGCAAACAAGACAAAAATATTTTGTTGTTATTGCTGCTATCTCATGGTATTTTGATACCAACGATTATTTATTCCTATCTCCAGTTGAGGGTACTGATTGCTGAAGCCAGATGCAAGGTTCAGGTTTCTGGATATACAGCTATTATAGATGAAGTTGTATTGGTAGAAGTCACTAGTGTGGTATGACACACAAGTGCAGTTTTGTTGGTATTTTAGGAAATGCTTTGGTTGCATAGGACAGGCTTTAACTATTGATACAAAACCAGCATTTTGCCACTGTATTCAGGACTGCCTTTATTTTGCTGTGTAGCTTATCAGTCCTCCTGTGTTGGTACAATGTTCCAACTTTATCTTTTGTTCTGCAGTGCTATTGGTAACAGCTATCCTTAAGGTAAGAAGTCTTAGAGTGTTCTTAGAGTGGAACTTGATCCAGCTCTGAAAGAGGCTGTTTGCTAAGAACATCAGACAGGGTGAATTCAGAAGGCCTTCCTGCAGTGGAGAACAGTTTGTCTCAGTTCAGTTTGCTGAATGTTGCTCATCTTAATCTGTCCATAGCTTAAACCGTGCGCAGGACTGGTGCAGGTAATGTGACAACAACTGTGCTCAGTAATGGTTCCACTGTGCAGTCTGGGCAAGGTCAAACTTTTCAAGTGTGCTTCCAAACCCTTTGATGTTTTAATGGCATTTGCATCTGTCAAAATGGTTTTGTGCAAACATTAGCATTCTTTAATCTGAGATTCAAAAACCAGCAGCGTGGGATTCTGGCTCATGCTTCTGTAACATAGTAAGAGAATATGAAATTTCTGCTGCTAATGTGAGACTGTCTCCCATCTAGGTTCTGAATTACGCTGGTTAGAGGGAAACTGAGAACTCCTTTGGTTTATAGCAAACCTGCTGTCTAGGAACGTGTGTAGCATGTTGCTAGCAGCTAAGACTGCACATCATGGCTTATGTCTTAGAAGCCTCCTTTTGTGCCCCATATCTTTCTGTCAGCCATCTCTCCTTCCCCAAGGTTTGTAGAGACCAGCACAGAGCAACTTCCAGTGACTCTTTACATTGCTTTTACTGCAGGAATTCTTCCTTTGTCCACTCAATAGTCTTTCTGTTAAGCTACAGCACTAAGTACAACACAACAATCTTATTTATTCCTGTATTAGAAGGCTGTGGAATATCAAGGTTTATCCAGTGATTTTATGAATATAAAACCTAAGCTCTGCTTAAAGTGAACCATTTATTTTGATACAGAGGTGACCTCATTTTATCTTAAGACTGAATGATCTTTATAGCATCTCTAGGAAAGTGCAAAGTGTAATCCAAGCCATGGTCTACACTTGCTGTTTGGCAAATGTTCAGTCACAGTGACTTCCAAGGCAAAAATTTTGTTCTACTCAAAATGTTTCTTTGGCTTTTATTTATTTTTTTGTTAGTTACCATTACATATTAAAATCCAGTTAAATGGAAAGAAATGTAGGAAAGTTATCCTTAATTTTTTCTCAATTAGTGAATTGTTAGAGAAATAATTGGATATATCTTGAATGCGCTTACCATGAGTGAAAGCTAGTGAGATGCTACTGGGACTGTTAAAATTTAAGGCAAATTGGCTGCACCAGCGTTACCAGGAGATCTCATTTACTTTTTCCAAGCTTCAGTAGCAGCTCAGATGCAATTTCTAGGACATTAGGCACTATGAACAGGTTTGGGGTGTTTTTTCTTCACCTTGCCCGAAAACACTTGAGGTGACTCCTAGTTCCCAGAACACTAATAGTGTGCAGGTCATTTAGCACAGTGGTAGCCTCTACACTATTTTGGCATATACCTTTTTAGATTGCTTTTTGAATTCTAAATGTTATTTCTTTCAGTAAGCTCTGTCTGTTCTCCATGCCCTCAAAGCTGCCTCCACACAACGTTATTTTCCTCCTTCATTCTTATCTCTGCTGCGCTGTGTAATCTCTTCCTGAGCTTGAGAGTTTTGACCTCACTTCACCTCCTTCAATGGGCTGTACAGTGATACAGCAGCCCAGGCATGGTGCATAAGGAACGGTAGCTTTCTTTGCAGAGGAATACATGCAGTGGTCATCTCTCTCATGGAAGGGCCTTCCACTTGAGAAGGCAGACTTCAGCATGGTGTGTGTAGCTGTATCAAAGTAAAAATTGAGGCTTGTGGTCAGGCAGACCCTGTATTAGAACAGTTGGACCAAGCCCTTCCATAAGTACCTCACTGAACTAAAAGTAAGCGTGGCCTCCTAGGAGAGATAGTAACCCTAGTGGTAAGTCTCCTGCACGCTGAGCTCTGGATCTTGTACGGAGAAAGTCAGGTTTTAAGCTAGCCCCCAATGATGCAGCTCCATTCAAAGTGTATCTGAAGTTCATGATGGAGATGATTAAGCTGAGCTGCAATAGCAGGAAGGGACTTGGGGCAGCCTTGTTGCCCTTTGGGTAGGTGTTATAGCCTACATGAAGCTCTTTCCTGCTTGAACTGCACCACTTAAAGCTGGCTTTGGCATTTCTACACCAAGCTGTGGCCATGTCAGCAAGGATCATAGAATTATTGAATGATTTGGGTTGGAAGGGATCTTGAAGATCATCCAGTTCCAAACCCCCTGCCATGGACAGGGACACCATTAGATCAGGTTGCTCAAAGCCCCATCCAACCTGGCCTTGAACACCTCCAGGAATGGGGCAGCCATTACCTCTCTGGGCAACCTGTGCTGATGCCTCACCACCCTCACCGGAAAACATTTCTTTGTAATATCTCATCTTAATCTCCCTCTTTCAGCTGCAAACCATTCCCCCTCATCCTATCCCTGCACTCCTTGATAAAGACCCCTTCTCCAGCTTTTCTGGAACCCTCTTCTGCTTCCCCCTCGTGGTACTGGAAGGCTGCTCTAAGGTGTCTGCAGAGTCCTTTCCAGGCTGAACAACCCCAGATCTCTCAGCTTGTCCTCATAGCAGAGGTACTCCGTTCCTCTGATCAACTTCACAACCCAATCAGAGGGATATGCCCAAGCAACAGATTGCTTGGAAAAGCCTTTGTTAAGAAAAGAAAATCAGTGTCCTTGTCCACACTGCTTAAAAGTTGTTGGGAATGGCTTTCTCCAGTCATGGCTAGAAGCTCTCACTGCTCAGTTGGAGAAAAGGCAGAGGGCAGGGGAGAGGAACTGACAGTGCACTGACAGCACCCAGGGGCCTGTGGAGCATCTCTAGCTGCCAGTGCAGCTCCAGCAGGGCAACTTGGCCCAGCTTGTCGTTGCAGGGCAGGGCTTTCTCTGCTGGGAGTGTGTTTGCAGCAGCCTGGGCATGTGGGATGCCCCTGTGCCGGAGGGAGGGGAAGCAGGACGTGGAGCATGGCTCGCCCTGCTGTGGGGGAAGAAGCCATCTGGGAGGCACCTGGCACTGCACAGGGAATGTGAAGATGGCACACAGCAAGCTAGGTGTCTCTCCTGTTTTGGAGGAGGAGGATAGAATCTGGATACTCCACTTAATTCTGTGTTACCTTGTTTCCTGGCTAGCTGAAGGGCTTGCCTGTACTTGATGGCACTTGTTATTTCTCCTTTCTTGTTTGTTGGAGGAGGTAGGGAGGGAAGGTGAGGTACTTTCTATTTAAAACCAGAAGCATTTCTAATCTCCATCCTGGTGAATTAACCCACACTGGAAGGAAGTATGGCATTCACATTGCATTTTGTAATCTGGGAAAGCTGTGGATGGATGTGTGCAGGAATCCACAGGAATTGCTTTGTCCAATAGTTCTTTCACTGTTCTTCAGCCTTGCTTAGCTTGCCACCTTCCTTGCCCTTTCCCTCTCAAATATTGTATTCCCTGCTGCAGTAGGGCCAAGCTTTGTGCCCCCTCCCCCCCCCCCCCCCTTTTTTTTTCATACTGGCACATGGCCAGCTGCAGCCTCTCACAGTTCCAGCTTGCAGTGAGTTTGTGTACCTATAATCGCCTATTGCTAGGCAATAGCAGCTTCACGCTGTTGTGTGTATGTGAGCCGAAGTCATGAATTTCCAGGCCTTCTTGGGAGAAAATTATGGCTAGCTTTTATCTAAACAGGGGCCATCAAACCAATCCACTTGAGAAGTGCTATTAGAGTAGAGGGAGAGATGACACACTCAACATCTGATCTGGAGAGATGTGAGAGATCAATAAGCCCCAACAGCAGTAGCGGTGAAGTTTCTGGGAGAGTCTGTGAAGCCTCCTAGAACTTTCTAGATAGGCTCCTGTATGCTTGTCTGTCATGTTACTGGCCCCACTGAAAATGCTACTTGGAAGTTTGCTTTGGCTCACCCAGCTTCTGGGGATCTCCTGGGCCCTTCTCTGGGGGAGGTCCAAGTTGGGCTGCAGTGGGAGCATGAGGCAGCAGTGCTCCACAGACAATCTCTTCCAGTTACTACTAAGCTTTTGTATGTAGCTCCTCTGTATGTGGTGGCTACAGGTGTCATCTGTCTCATTTTATTACTTTCTCTCCTATCTTTGTTAAATCTGTATTGCAGAGATGTCTGTCTCTCAGTACAGTAAACCAGCCTTCCATCACCAGTTTAGCTGCTTCCTTGAGTAGATGCATAGTCCTCCCGCACTGTCTCTGTACAAAGTTTGCCTGTCCCTTCTTCTGTGTCACTTCTCAAAGCTTCTCTCTTGCCCTCCCTGAGGTGTACAAAACACCTGGCAGTAATATGACAAGACAAATCTCACTTGGCAGCTTCCAGTGTTGATCTGCTGTGTGCCTCCCTCTACCCTTGTCTCCACTATCATCATGGAACTGCTCCAAATGCAGCTCTAAGCTTGTCCTTTCAACTGCCCAGATCCCTTGTGACACAGCCAGGGAAGGGGAAACTGGGTGTTTGAGCTTAATAAGAGGAAATTCAGTGTTTTGTACATTTGTAACAACACAGTGAGCAGGAGTTCTTCCCTCACAGAATGTGGGCTTATATTTAAGGATCTTGCTATTTAGACCTTTATAGACTATCCTATCTGTATTAGTAGTAAACCTTATTTAACCATCAGCTTGTGTCCTAAACAGTCTTTCTGTTCCTGGGGAGCCTGTTTTTGAAAACTGTCTGTTAGGTGTGATAAGCAGTGTTTTTCTAGTCATGTAGCATGGGAAACTCAAGTCATGTAAGAGGAAGAACAAAGAATAGCGTAACACACAAGTGATTTGATGTGATCGTGGAGCCCTTATTAAAGGAGGAGTAAATGTACCTATTGGGGTGACATAGGAAAGGCTGATCCTGCCTTGGACAAGGTAGGCTCTTAGAAGAGCACCTCCCTGTGCTCTACCAACCTGTTTCTGTGCTGGAGCTTGTTCCTGACAGTTCTTTACCTCTACACGTGCAACAATTGTAAAAGACAGTTTAGCAGCACCAAGGTAGTTTGCTACTAATCAACAGCAGTAAGACATGGCAGAAACCCTGTGGGAACTTTCTGAATGGCTGTGTCTCTTTGAAAATTACTGTTTGTTGAAATTACAACTCTTTGCTACTTGCAGGGGGGCTGGGGTGATCCTAATTGCTGAATAACCCAAGCTTTAGCCTGGTTTTGCTGGAAAGGTTGTTTTCAATATAAACAAAAGTTAAAGATTGTATCAGAAAAAAATGTTCAGGAAGAATGTCAACTGATGAGCTAACTAAATTAGTTGACTCAATTTCCCCCCCCTTTTTTTGATGATGATGGAAACCCCCATCATTGAGGTGTATATATGAGCATAATGGTTTTGTTCTAATTCCATAGTATGGGCTCATTACTTTCAGAGAAGTTGCTCTTTTCTCACTTGACATAAGGGAGAATATAAGGCTTTTGGGTCAGGCTTGCTCTAGCCATGGAGTTAACACGGACAATTAGTCCAGAGGTAGTCATGTCTTTATTACTTTCACTTTCTATATGGACTAAGAAAAATTTACCTGTGACTAGAACCACTCCGATACAAGGAAATCATCACTGATCTCAAAGATTTCTCCTTCCACAGAGGGGCTATCCTTTCTCTGTTTGTGAGCTTCCC
The DNA here is from genome assembly GCA_013389865.1 of Piaya cayana. Classification (NCBI taxonomy): domain Eukaryota; kingdom Metazoa; phylum Chordata; class Aves; order Cuculiformes; family Coccyzidae; genus Piaya; species Piaya cayana. Next base: position 155,694 of record WAAB01024615.1, on the reverse strand, counting down.
AAGTTGAATTGTCATATGTGCACCTCCTCCACAACAGCAGATGACACTATGGAAAAAATGCCATTCTTAGAATTGTCAGGAAATTGGGAATGCTAGAAAAAGAAAAAGTGTGTAGAATTGATTATTTTGAGCACAAGCTCTATGAACTCCCCAGAATTAGGCCTTGGGGCTCTTGTGTGACAGTGACCGGGCTTTTAACTGAAGACATGTGGAATGGTTTCTCTAACCAAAAGATGCAGGATTATGCCATTATATTTGGAAACTTTGACATCTGTAAGACAGGACAAAGGAGGAGAATGCTGAAACTTTGTTTAGGGGGGAGTCTGGTTGTGGCTGCACATTGCAGTAGACCCTTCAGGGGTATGTTATGAGCTCTGGTGTGACTGCAAGGCTCCCCATTGTAAGTAAAACAGTCTGAAGCAGCAGTTTATAAGCTGTTTCTGATAAGCAGGGTATAGGGAAGACAAACTGGAACACTAGAAAAAGTGTCCCACAGGCAGAAGTAAACAAAGGGGAGCTACTAAGGTTTGTGTCTTTCTCATATCTTTTTAAGGTAGGGATTGTGGGTCATGGAATAGGTAGAAGTCAGAAAGATAAAAGCAGTGAATCAGATTCTGCCATCCTTCTCACAGGTGTTTCCCGAATGCACATTCCCTAGTGCTTTGTCATGTCTGAACTTCAAATGCAATAATGGATGGGAAATTCCACTGTATCCTTTGGGAAACTGTCCAACAATCCTAGAACAATTTTTTTTTTCCTAGAAGGGTAGTCTAAATGATGATATTGTTGCCCTCTGTAATCTGTAGATATGTCCACACATACCACAGGTACTCCTCTCAACATGTGTAAGTTACAGCCTTCATGTACCTCGCGTCTTATGTCATGTCCTAGTAACCTGTTAATCAAATTCTTATGCTAGTATTTCTTGTTAATCTCTTCCTGTGGTCAGTTGCAATAAGGCCTTGTGTTGAACCTACCTACACAGAGATCTGTAAAGACAGCCACTGGCACTAAAGTACAGTCCTTTCCCTGCTGAAAGGTCAAAGAGACCTCTAAGACTCAACTGGCCACTAGAAGATGTCATTAGTATTTGTCCACCATACATCACAAAAATGAATGTATATTTTGGTGATTTTCTTGTACTCTGAATGCCTTCTGGTATTCCCTTATTGGTTTGAGATAGCTAGCCATGGCCAATGTCTTTCATAAGTTGCAAGGCAGCCATTACTGATCTACTCCTTCACCAAAGTCACTTTCTGGATTTGCATGTGAAACTAAAAAGACACTAGTAGTATTATTTTGTTATTAGTCATACTACAAGCTTACATTTGGTTTTTGCCTACCCCTGGCTTTGGTATTTGTTTCCTAACTCTTATCACCCAGTTTGTGGTTTTGTTTTCTTTTTTTTACCCTCAGCTGTATCTGTTTTTAAAAGTTTCTTAAGCCAATTAGATCCACCTATCATTCTGTAGTAGTAATGGAGAATTGCATTTTTCTTTAGCAGGATGTGTCACTGATGGAGTCTGAAGAAACCACCGAGGGAGGTACCACTCCTCTGGAAGACATCAGCACCCCTGGGGAAGCCTGGGATTCTGCAGCAGTCAAAAGAGAGCATCATGCCCTTCAGACATCAGCTGAGATGAGCACCAGCCCATCTGACTCTGCCATGGAAGCAGAGCTCAGCTCACCTGAGGATTGCCTTTCTGCTCCAAAGGAAGCAGCAGAGATGCTGGGCAGACCCTCTAACACTGCACAAGAAGTACCAGCAGGACTGGAACAAGAACAAGGGGATGCAGAGCCTCTAAAGGGACTCTTGGAATGGGAAGGAGAAATGCTTTTAGAGGACCGTGAACTGGATCGTTCTCTGAAACTTAAGCAAGTAGAGCTGCTTAACCTGGAAAGCAACCAGAACTCTTCCTCTCTCTGCCCAGCTGAGGATGGGCCAGCCTATAGCAACTCCATCCTGCAGTCTGTAGACATCAACACTGAGTTTCCTCAGTGCCAGGCAGAACTGGCTTTTCACGGCTCAAACCTTCAGGCCCAGGATCCGAAGTATCTTTTGGCTGATGCCACTTCCTCTCAGAGAGAGACGCCTAAGTGCTTCTTGGTGTGTAAAACCATTTCAGAGGGGCATTATATGGCTGAGCCATTTCTGGATAAGATCTCTGTGGATTCTTTGCAGGAGGTTGATCCTGGTATAGAGCAGAGGCAAAGCAGAAAAGTGGAACCAGCAACTGATGAGCAGCCTAACTCAGAGGAAGCAGTAGAGGATGTGATTAAACTGCACACTTCTGAAGATGCTAATGAAAGCATAAGAGCACTTCACAGTTTGAAAGAGAATATAGAATCTTCCTCTTTCCATCAATTGTCCTCCACCTTAACAGATGACAGCCACAGAAGTTCACTGCAAGCAGAAGGAAACACCTTGTCTGATGAAACAAAGAATAACAGTGTGGTCAAAGACCAGGGAACAGTAATGGTTCCTGAAGAAAACTTGCCCACTTCCAAATGCCTTCATCTTGAAGATGATTGCACAAAAACAGAGGACAGACCTGCCTCCCCAGCACAGAGTGCTTTCCAAGTAAAGGATATTGCTAAAAGAACAGAGGAAGTGAATACCTCACTGCATAAGGAGCTAGCAGAGGAGGTGGTAACATATGAACTTCAGCAGCAAAAGGAGAAGAAAGAGCACAAAGAGCAGAATCTGCCAGAAGGGAAATCTTTGGAGTCCAAAGATCAGATAAACCAGGAAGAAAATGAGCAGAAACAACAACCACGAAGGGAAGAGTTCATACTAGAGGAAGAGTTCAAACTGGAGGTTCTATCATCAGCTTTTGAGTCAGAGATATCTTCTGTTCCCAGGCATAATGTGGACTCACATGTTCTGGAGAATGTTTTTCTGGCTGAGCAAACAGAATCCACATTTCCTCCTGAGGAACCTGTCTCTGTGGGTCAGCATTGTGGTGAGGATATATGGCTGAAATCTCATGTCACAGAAGCAGGTTCTGGATGTCAGCCACCTGCTGTCAGCACCCTGTCCTCTAACAGCCTGAATCCAGTCGTTGAAATTCCAGTGGTACCTCTACACACATGCCATATCTCTGACCAAGCAGAAGACCTAGAAGACTCTGGCCGCTTTTCCATTGGTGGTCAGGATGTGGGAGACGCTGACTGGGATGACAGGACAAGACTGGGCAGAGAGGATGAGCACAGTGATGGGCATGGAAAGGCTATGCGGAGGTTTGATAAGAGTGATGCTCCACTCCATGGAGGAGTTGCAGCACCTTCTAGCACAGAATACCCAGAGACTTCTGTTCCAGCACACCCTTCCTGTGGTACCAAGAACTTGAAGTCACCTGATCCCATAGATACTCACGTTGTTACAGAAAATTTGGGAAAAGCTGAGCTTGAGGACTTTATTCCAGTTTTACCTTCAGAGCTCACCTCTGTGGCTTCAAAGTCTAGCTCACAGCAAAAGAAGGCTAGTGGAACAGTCTTTCTGACCCCTAAGGACTGTCCTGGCACCAGCCTGAACCAACTGCTAGACTCTATAGAGAAGTCAGTCAACCAAGTTTCTTCTGTACAAGTGCAGGACCCAGCATCAGCGGAAGCTGCTATTGTAAGGACTGAGCCAGGGGAGGTCAACACTTCTAATGAACTCCTTACTTCTGAGGAAGGTTTTCATGAAGACTTCAGTGACCTGTCTTCTTTCTCAGTAATATACACAAGTGGCCTTCCTCTGGAGGGGAGCCTTCCTGAGGACAGGAGGACTGTGGCTGTCATTGTGGGGCCTCTGGAACCACCCCAAACACCAGGCAGGACTTCTACTCCCTTGAACCACCCAGAGACAATTCAGAAAAAAACCCCAGAATCAAGTGCCATTATCCAAGGAGAAGAAATGGGGGCAAAAGCACAAAAAATGCCTATACTTGATCAGTCTGACCACAGTTTAAACCAAGATGAGCCTGGATCCAGAATCACCAGCGTCCTGAGCACCCTAACTTGGCCTTCTGAAAGAGATATGGTCCTTGCTGTGAACCAGCAAGAATCTCTGTCCCCTGCGTCCCACTCAAGCCTAACTCTGGTGTCTGAGCCTGATGCCAAACAGCTTCCTCGTCCTCCCGCCCATGTCCAAACCCCGAGTCAAGCTCAGGTCCCTGCACTTAATGCAAATCACCTTGCTCACCCTCCAGCCCTTGCAAGTTACCAGTTGCTAGCTCCTGTACCCCACTCCAGGGCACATCTCAACTGTGGTACAAATGATAGTAAGTTGCTAGCCATTCACCCTACTATCAACCATCCTTTCTGGACTGCTGCCTCTGTGCCTGATTCTAACACTGCTTCTCATGGAGAAGATGTAGCAGAGAAAGATGACCTTGGTTCAGTAGGTAGAGAGTGGGATTTCACTGACTCAGGTACTCATGATACAGAGACTTCTGATGACTCGGGGGTCAGTTTGTTGGCCAAAAGCTTTTCTGCTGTTGGAAATGAGGCATTGACTAGCTGCTCTGACACCAGCCCTGAAACAACAGATCAGCACATGGATATACAGTATGGAAAATCCTCACCTGACCACCCTTCTTGGCCCTCACTGGAAGGCCTGATAACATCCACAGACTCCAAGAGCAGAGTCTCTGCACAGCCACTTCCAATTCTAGCATTCACCAATCCAATCCACTTCCTTCAGCTGAGCCCTCCATCACCACCAACCACCAGAATGTCCTGCCATGAAGAGGTGTTCTTGGGGGAGCTGCAGTGGGAGCAACAGGCAGGCATCTTTGGTGGGGACACAAAGAACATCCAAGCTCATGTGGCAATCACGGAGACAACAGAAGGCGAGAGGAGGGTCAAGAAAAGACTTGAAGGTGAAGGAAGAGAACACCCTCTGGTTGCTCAGCCAAAGGAGGAAATACCCAGACATTCACCCTTAGAAAAATCATCAAGTTGGCCAGTCAAAAACCCAATCAGGATAATTGCGCAGGAGCCAACAGTCAATCAGGACAACCCAATTAAGCGCCGAGTAAAAAGCAAAGACTGGCACCGGCAGGGCCTGAAGAGGACATCTGTACCACCAGACATCTTGCAAGGTGAGTCATGTCTTCCATTTTACCCCCAAATTTATTTCAGATAGAAAAAATGTAGGATTAAATTAAATAGGCAATATGATAGACAGGTGTGAGAGCTGAGAGCTTAGCATTGCACTTCAGCTGTTCCGGTAATACTCCTCAATCCAGCCCTGTGGTCCCATTGGTGTCCTGCCTGAAGCTCACCCCTCCAGAGCTCACCCCAAGTTCTCTGTAGGGGCTGAGCCCCCTCATTTCACACTATCACCTACAACAGAGAGCTTATCTAACTTCACGGATCCCTCACACCTCTACTTTGCATCCAGTTTCTCTTCTTGTCCCTTCTCCATGTTTAAGGATCTATTACCCTTCCTGAGTAACAAGGGCTCTTTTGGCCTACCTAAAGGAATTAGTTCCTTCTACTGATCTTCTCTGCTGCCATCGCAAGGCCATTGCATTTTTCTGCTCTTGTAGCATCCCATTTCCAAGCAGTAAGAAAAACATGTGCATACCCCGTCAGTCAGCCATATCTGTTACAACATGTTTTACCTTTTTGTTTATTTGCGACCTGCTTTTATTTTGCATCTGACACCTTTAGGTTCCAATTTGACCTTCTGAGAGTGATGATCTTCCTGAAGGCATTGGATTTAAAAAATTTGCATTCTTATCTGTTATCTGAGATACTAGGTCCCAACCTGCATGGAGGCCAAATCTTGATGTCACAAATGCAAAACCTGCATCTTCTGTAATGCAGCTCATTCAGACAGTATTTAGTGTCAAGATGTGTGTCTGTTCTTCACTGTATCTTGTGTGACCTCTAAACATACTTGGTTCTTCTCAGTTCCTAGTGTATTTTCCAAACTCCACAACATACTGGATTTTTGGCATAAAGAAAAAGGAGGGGAGCATTGAGGGGTGTAAATGGCTTGGCAGCACTTCAATTAACATTTTTCATGTATTTGACCTGTAAATTCTTGGTTCCAAATTTTAAAACTTTTAAGGCAACAGTACTCTTTCTCCTGACCCATACTTACAGCTCAGTCTTTGGGCTTCCAATGAATTTTATATATGCACCTTACAAGTATATATAAAAATACACATGCGGTTTATGTATATACTATTTAATTAAACCCCTTACAAACCAAAGGAAAAATCTATGCTTTCTTCACTATATTTAAACAGAAGATGACTCAAGCAGCAGTTTGTGAATGCTTACGCAGTACACCAATGTGAGAATTGGATCACAATATCTATTCTCGGGCTGCATCCCTTCCAAGACCCTTCACAGATGTAACTGTAGATGTCTGGCATTTCTGTCTCAGAAGTCACTGTTGCTTTTAGGGCTCAGCATCTCCAAAAGAAAGCCTTAGGATTTTTAGACATAAATAGAGATTTTTCAATCCATTGTTCCTCCAATGCCTGCCCCAAGTTGCTGGAAGAGGAAGGTGGCACTGAATAGGCACAATAGGCAGTGTCTTTACTTGGGCAGTGGGAGAGGGAAGCTGTCAAGCTGTCATCACTGAAAAAGTGTCAGCCCTTTTCTTTGTATGCAAAGAAAATGTGGCTAAGTAACAGATGTAAAGTGTAAGTAATGTCAAGTATTATTAAAACCAGAATATTTCTGACCCAGAATTAAAGGTCAGGAGGGCACCTCAATTCCAACCCAAGATCACCTCACCATTTAGATGAGGTATAAGTAAGTGGTATCTATATATCATTTGGATTGTAGCTTGACCCTAAAATTAGACTTCTGTTTTTGCTGTCTAATTGTCTTATGTGTAGAAATCCCTTCTGTACCTTCAGAGGAAGAAGCTCACAAGACGCACAGGGAACCACCAGTCAGTTCAGAAACAGTTACATTGCGGTAAGTCTCTCAAAGGCCCCTTAGAATTTACCCCCCATCCCTTCAAAGCACAGACATCTGATGCTCCTCATTGTTCCTAAAAGACCAAAGATGATGATAAGAAAGAGAAAATTATAATAAAATTACTTAGGCCTGTGTTTCAGAACAACAGAAGTATTTCTGTCCCTTTAGGACAGTGTTTCCCTCAAGGCAAATTTTATTCTTTGTTAAGTAAAACGCGTGGATCTTGAGCTTGTTGGAAAAAAGACGTCCTTGCTGTGACAGATCTGTTACTAACATTTAGATAAGCTATCTCTGTTGCTGTTCTTTTCATTTGCTCTTTGTTTCCAAATCCTTATTCCCTGGCAGAGAGAAGAAACCTGCAGGTGCGATGGAGAACTTCAGGCGCCGGCACTCCAAATTGATCAACTCCTGTAAGTACCTTCTACCTGAAGTGCTGTGGCCAACCCCTCTTCCCCATCATCTCTCACCATTGCAGTGAGCACAAAGGAGAGGGGCTCCTGCAAGTAGTGAACACTAGAGAGCAGTGTTCAGTGAAGCCACAGACCTACAGTACACTTGGACAGCTGGTGAGGTTTGATTATAGCACATGCATGTGGCCTAATGTGTTCAGTTATCCTAATCTGGAGAAAACTGTCACTGTCTTAGATTGAAGCAGAGAGTGTGTAGCTGCTGTATAACTGTATCTGCCTCTCTTCACAGCAAGATTGCTGTATCAGGAATACAGTGATGTGGTTCTGAACAAGGCCATTCAAAGCCAGAAGAGGGTGGACTCTTTCTCGGAAGATACAGAGTCAAGTTTCCCAAGCTCCCCAAGGCTACGGAGGAAAGTGCTGTCTCCGCAGGACTCATATTTGCAACGCCTCTCAGTCTCATCTAATGCGTCCCTCTGGCAGGACATCCCCGTGGTACGGGACAGCAGAATGCTACTCAGTATGTCCCGTGATGAGCAGAAGCTGCAAGAGGTAATGGACCTCAAGAGGTAATGCAGTCAAAAATAGGGGTTTTAAAGTGGAGAGCAAAAATATCTGATGTGGGAATGCAGGTTGTTGAGTGCAACGGTCACCAATCCCCACCTAAGGATTGTAGAGATGTTGTACCGGTGCTTGGGAAGTACGGTGGTGAAGTTTACAACTATAGAGAAAAGGAGCACTGAAGCATGGACTCTGGAACATACCAGTAACTTCAAGAAAACAGACATGAGGAAACTGGAATGGGATAAAACAAGGAATTTTGAGTATGTTTGACGCAAAAGGGAAAAATGAAGTAGAAGACTTCCAGCATCCTCCCACATATCAGCTTATGAGAGATGCTAATAAAACCACACTGAATAGTAGTTCCTGTGGTAGAGTCTGAGTTTACCAATGTGACCTGTGTGAGCTGCAGGACTGAAATGAAATAGTAAGACGTATGTGTTCAGGAAAATGGTACATAGAGAAACTGGATAAGGAAAATGAGAGGAACTGAGCAGTGGATGGGAGGACCCAGAGAAAGAGGTGAAACCAACAGCAAGGGAAACACAATGAAAGAGAAAAACATGAGTGAGGCAGATGCTGGAAAATTTATGGGAGCATGTAAAACAGGGAAGCTATAGAAAGTGGAGTTGAGGGGGAATAAAAAGTAAAATGAGAGTAGGTAGCTATTTTTCTTTTAACTCATACCACTAGTCTGTCTTCTAAAGACAAACCATATACAATGGCATGCTTGCCTTTCATTCCTAAGGCCACTCTTCTGTAATTACATGCTACTTGCATCACGTACTGGGAGATTTTCTTGCTTTGGCCGCTTCTCCATAAGATTCCTCACAGACTTGTGTAGTGTACTGATGCTGTGCTCCCTTCTTTCATCTCCCAAGGCCAAGTTTGAGTTGATAATGTCTGAGGCTTCATACCTGCGCAGTTTAAATGTGGCAGTGGATCACTTTCAGCGATCTACAGAGCTTCAGGCAATGCTCACCAATCAAGAGCGGCAGTGGCTTTTCTCCCGCCTTCATGATGTACGTGATGTCAGTGCCAGGTGAGATTATGGCCCTTTACTTCCAGGATTAACACCCTCCTTGAAGCAGAAACACAGCCCATTGTTTCCATCGGTAACATCTCTCACTCCCATTCTGCGTGTTTGTTGACCTTCACACTAGATATGTGCACATAGCATTTTGTGATTGCATGCCAACACAGCCCTGAAAGGAGCATTCACCTTTATAGGTGACAGGGCAATGTAAATCTTGATGTTAAGTCCCAGATGTTATGGTGCAATTGTGCACAGAGCTCAGTGCAGCAGATCAAAATGTTCAAAATGCAGTCGTAGCCATGCCTCAGCTATAACTAAACTTCACTAACTAGATCTCAGCCCCTCCCAAATACAAGCAAAAGAAGTAGCTGCATGAGCCCTGACCAAAAAAATAAAAGAAAAAACTGGGGGGATGGGAGTAAGGAGTAAGTTACAACCATCACTTGACAGAATATAATGTGAATCAGTTGAGCATAAGTCATAAAATGTAGACATGACCCCACATGCAAGGAATCCTGTATGTTGTAGGATTCTGCTCTGCTTTTCTCCTGCAAGGCTTGGTTACATATATCACTAAAATATTCAGGTTTGCTGTTACCTTTTCTATTTCTAGTAGTGGAGTTATTCTGGGGATGTTTATATTTCATTTGTTGTTTAGAAGTGGCTAATATGACCTTTCAAGAACAGAGGCCTTTTGTCTCCACTTCTTCCTTGCTGATACCTAGTCCTAAATTGTCAATGTATAGGCATTATGTCTAGATGTAAAGTGCTGTCTTGTGTTTCTGCTTGGGCTGTCAGGGTTTTAGAGGACTGAAGACGTTCTTGCTTTACTGATTGACACTGGTGTTTCCCTCTTCTTTTATGGCACCAAAACTATGTGCTGTAGTTTCCTCTTTGACTTGGAGGAGAAATTTGAGGAGGACATGTTCACTTTCCATGTCTGCGATGTGGCACTGAAACACGCCCCTGAGTTCCGCAGGGTGTATCTACCATATGTAACAAACCAGACATATCAAGAGCAAACCTTTCAACGGTTACTGTAAGTTTTCTCATTTGTTACACCCTTCTTCCCTCTTACTTCCTTGCTGCATCTCAAATATTCAGTCTTTCAAATGATGGGGAATGCAGCAGATACAGGCTGTTGGGCAGCACTCACACTACTCCCCCAGAAGGAGCCTTCTTGAATTCAGTGGCATTTGGAACAGCTGGACAGAGGTGCTCCAGACTCGTCTTCCATAGCTTTGAAGGGAAAGAATAATTAATATTCAATTCTATTGCAGCCTGTTCTCTCTGTCTGTGCTCTACTGTAGAGAGCAAAAATGGCTGTTCTGGACAGAGGTTTTCAGTTTGTGGGTTTTAGACTATGAAGAACCAGAAAGCAATAATTTCAAGTGAAACTTCAAACCTCAACTGTTCCGCGATTCTGTATTTAAGAAAAATATGGCTGCTGTCAGTACACTTAAACTGGCTCTCCAGGAGCCTTTAAAAAAAATTGTAGGACCACCGTCAGTCTTTCTTGCTCTGGGTGGCACAACATCTCTTTTCTTCCTTTCCTGTACATGGTGGCATAAGTGAACATTGTTTAGGCATGGGCCCAGTCCTAAGCAAGGATTCCTTGCCACTTCTGTACTGCTTCTCTTCATAACCAGCCCAGTCCAGTGAAGCTACACTGCTTCCCGAAGACACTGTTCCCAACAGGCCATTCAGGCACTATCTCTGTCTGCTGCTGACTGGAAGAGTCTTCAGGGAAGGCTTGGTTCTACACAGAAAGAACCTGCAGGATATTATCTAGGGGAACATCTGCTGGGCCTGCAACCTTCTTCTCTATCTTTTCAAGGATATGGGATTGGCTATTCTGGTGGTCAGTGCTACTTTCATACTAATAGCCATATCTACTACTGCCCAGCATGGAAAACTGTGATTGGGTCTAAGAGAGCAAGAGAGGCATTATAAGGGAAGGTAGCTCCCTTCAGGAGGAGCAAGAGAGGGGAGGAAGCTGTTTCCAGGCTCCGGAAACAGATCCTGGAGGCGAACCATTAAATGTGAGGAAAGAATACAAACTACTACTGTCTCTGTGAAAGCTGCCCTCTTGATACAGGAGAATTGAAATGTAGGTGTTAATTCTGGCTTTTATTTCAGAAGACTGTGGCAGAAAGGGGAAAGATATAATGATAGTTGTACTGCAGTCTTTCTATAGCTGAAACCTATACATACTCTTCCTCAGCAGAGTGATGTAGTTTCTTGACATCTCTTGCCCCAGGGACAAAATCTGACTGTTGGAACTGGAGTACTCTGATGTTCATTGATATCTTATACTAGGAAGACTATTTGCTCTGATGCCTATCCTTTTTTCTTTACCCCTCCCACAGAAATGGAAATGCAGGGTTCCAGCAAGTCCTGGAGAGACTGGAAAGCGATCCAGTATGCCAGCGTCTCTCACTTAAATCCTTCCTTATCCTCCCTTTCCAGCGCATTACTCGACTCAAACTCCTCCTACAGGTAACTGGTGATTCTCTGGTTTCCTACAATTTCTTTCAAGCTGACCTTTGTTGAAGTCTGAAAGTCACAGAAGTGTGAGCTAGCTCCAAGCACTGGTGGAAGGACTTCACGCAGCAATTTGTGTTGCATCTGTGACAAGTTTGGCAACGTGCTCTAGAGCCACTGTGTGTATATTGTGAATATAATTTTGTGAAAAAAAACCCAGTTTGTCTTTGTACAAATGCCTGCTCTGCATTAGGCCAACACCATGAACTGCATATAATAGTCACTCTGAGGCAGTGCAGTTTGTGTACTGGATAGGAATTTGTTGCACCACTACATCTGTTGTACTCCAATAAATAATTTATGGTGTCTTCTCAGAACATGTTGATTTACATTTTATTGAATTTTTTTTGCTTCCTGATAGGAAAACAAAGCAAGAGTTCATTGGCTGCCCTCTGGAAGGCAGCCTATCTCTATTTTTTGCCTGCAACATTGACCAACAAGAGTCTTCCAGAAAGGGAAGCAACAATCTCTAATGAAGTAATTTTGAGCGTTTCTATGAAGTTTTTTAATTATTATTTGAGCCTTTTTTAAGCAGGAGAAAAAGACTAAAAAGACAAAGAACAGTTCACATAGGGCTGCTTGTGCTTGGATAAGTGCTTGCTTCCTATGGTGTAACTTGTACGTGATAGTTAATACGATTTAGATTTTCAGGGATGCAGCTTATAAGTGATATTTTGCTGATATCTCAGACTTCTTGCCTTATCATCTCTACATCTCATCATCTATCACTGCTTTAGCTTCCCTTGAGTCTGGTGTGTTGGTGTGTCTGTGTTTCTCCTACCCCTCACAGAGATATATGTCCAGCTTTCCCTGTCTACATCATGAAAAACAACTTCTTTCATGCAGAATATCCTGAAGAGGACTCGTCCAGGGTCTGAGGAGGAAGTACAAGCAACACAGGCCTATGATGCACTTGAAAAGGTAAGACCATCAACCAATCCTGCAGACCTGCAGAAAGGGCTTTGGGGGTTTTAGTTGACAGTACCCTCTGTGAGTCAACAATGTGCCCTGGCAGCCAAAAAGGGCTGCATGTGTCATTGGGTGCATTAAGCACAGCACAGCTTACCAGCTGAAAGAAGGGGTTGTCCCACTATGCTCAGCACTGGTGTCATCTCAGTGCGAGTACTGTGTGCAGTTTGGGCCTCCACTAGATCAGCAGGATGTAAAAATACAAGAATGTGTCCAAAGAAGGGCAGCAAATATGCTGAAAGGACTAGAGGGTGTGATTTATGAGGAGCAGCTGAGGATACTGGGTTTGTTCATCTTAGAGGCAACTGAGGGGTGACCTAATTGCTGTCTACAAACTTCCTCATGACGGGAAGCAGAGAGGATGATGCTCTTCTCTCCAGTGTCTGGTGATAGGATGCAAGATAATGTTTTAAAGCTGCAACATGGGAAGTTCATGTTAGAAAAAAGCTCTTCACTGAGAGGGTGGTCAAGCCACTAGTATGATCTCCCAAACAAAGTGATCATGGGCCCAAGCCTGACAGTGTTCAAGAATTGTTTAGACAACACTCCTGGATAACTTTTAGGAATATTCTGTGGTTCTCCACAGCCATGCTGCATCACATAGCTGCAGGGCACCTAACTGGCCCTGTCCTTTTTATTGGTCTTCACCCTTGTCAAGGTCCCTTGTAATTGATTCCTAGTAAAAAAACTAGTGTGTGTGACTCTCCTGCACACACAGTGGTAGCTGTGAAGAGAAAGCACTAAAGCAGGAGCCAGCTGTGACTGAACCTGCACAGTTGGTATTGAACTACTTTTTTCAGGACTCACTCTTTCCAGTCTTCTAAGAACCATTCCCCTTTTTGTTCCTTTCCTTTGTCTCTAATTAATTATCAAGTCTCACCCTAGGCCATACAAGAAAATCTTGTTTTAAAAAAATAAGGCACGGCAAAATGTTACTCGACTTTATTGCACCCCATTGTCTATCCTGTTTATTACAGAGGCAAGATTTAAAGTCTTCTGGGACAATTTGTAATCTAAAATTTGTACAGTGGCATAAGGTAGACCTGTCCCTGGCTAGCTTCTGCTCTGCCTAGTAACAGTTTAATCTTCTAGCAGTGTTATTCCCTTTCTTACAATCTCTCCCGTATTTCCCCACCACAAACCTAAAGACCATACCTACTCCATACCTACTCAAAACTCTTAGGATTGCACCTGTGTGTTGCACAGCTCCCAAAACACTGCAGTCTGAGGAGGGTGGGCAAGAAGTTGTACACTGAAATCCTTAGACTCCAGGTGTGTTCAAGCCAGCATTATCTCTTTGACACCTATCTCACCTCAGGCAACTAGTAGGCAGCTTTTACAGGACGAAGTACCTTGTTTCATTGTGTCCCTCCCTCACAGGAACTGACAGCAAGCTCTAGATTGTGGAAAATTTGGGGCGGAAATCTGTCTAATAAGAGCTGCTTCCAAACGACCAGCAATTCAACTTCTGTCAACTGAGAGATGTCTCTATTCCCCTTAGTATCCTAAAGTTAAAAAAATACTTATCACATAGACTTCATCTAAAAAATATCTTCATTAAGAAAGGATGATCATTGTACGTATGGAGAAGTTTAGTATGCTAGCCTGGAAAAAAAAGACTTCTTTTGCAGGATGATGCCTAAGGAATTGTCAGTTACGCTGACTCTTGAGGGGCTCCTGGAAGTAGTACTGATCCCACTGGGCAGTTCACCCTCCTCACTGATTGTCTGTTTTCCTCTGCAGCTTATCAAGGATTGCAATGAAAATGTCCAGCGCATGAAGAGCACTGAAGAGCTGATCTACCTCAGCCAGAAGATTGAATTTGAGTGCAAGGTGAGCTCGTCCATTCCCTGGGCCTTGCTCTAGCTTAATGTATTTTCTGTCTTTCCTCACAAAGTAAATTGCACTTACTTTTTTTTCACCTCTCCAACAGACACAGAAACTTTGAACCTGAATGTCATACACAGGTCAGCTCTTCATCAGTGCTTCCCTTGCTCAGTTGTTTGCGTCAGCCTTCAGCTGAAGGCGCCTGCCATGATTTACCCCTGTCCATTCAGAGATATAAAAGCACACTTCTTTTAGAGAAGGGCAAAAGTGCAAATCCAAAACTCATGTATACCAATTTCCTTGTGTGCACCTGACATAAGTGCCCATTTCTGTCTTGCAGATATTCCCACTCATCTCACAGTCAAGGCGACTTGTAAAGTGTGGTGAGTTGACAGCACTGGACTTCAACCCCCTAAGTCCAAAATGGAAAGTCACCACCCGTCCCATCTACCTACATCTTTTCAATGACTGTCTGCTCCTGTCTCGGCCGAAGGAGTGAGTGCTACAACACAATTCTTGCTGCCCCTTCTAAAATACCTGTCTCTTTCTGGGTCTGTGCTTTGGTGAAAGAATCCTTTTCCTCTACCTGCCAGCAAGTGGCAGCATTTGTCAAGTCATTCTCCTAAACCTACATTCTGTGAGTATCACGAAAGTATGTGGATCTGCTTTTGCCAACTCTTATTACAACATATGATGATATAGCAAGGTATCTTCTGCTCTCTAGTGCAACACTTCTGTTCTGCATCTCCATCTCTGTAATGTGCAACACTTTAATCGTAACCATTTATTCTAGTTTTACTTGATAATTTCTTCCTAAAGGACTATGATGAAGATCAGTGAATGTGCTAATCATTGTTTTTTTCAATAAACTAAGAGTTGTTGGTTGGTTGTGTTGGAATTTTTGAGGGGGGAGGTTATGTTTTTAAGCTGTAAACTATCAAATAAAATTCTAACAGGACAGAGCTTAGTATTTCTGCCTTTTTCATTGTCCTCTCTCTCTTCTCAGGCATTCTGTTCTATAAAGTACAAAGCTTAAGGTGCCTGAAGCAGATTAGTACTCATTAAAAGCTTTTTGCTTTCCTGACATCAGAAAATGACACGGACTCATTTTGTAAGCCTCACCACCTTAAAACTCACGACTTGTTTTGTCTCTCCCTCTTTACCTGCAGGGGCGGACGTTTTGTTGTGTTTGACCATGCCGCTTTCTCAGATGTGCGTGGGGAGAAGTGTGAGATGAAACTGCATGGAACAAACAAAAATGTTTTCCGTCTCTTTCTACTTCAGAATTACCAGGGAAAGAGAGTGGAGTTCTTGTTTCGTACAGAGACACAGTAAGAGCTCAAGGTTACCCTCAATATATCCTGTAACCATAGCCAGACAACACTTAGGAGCCTGATGACTGTCCTTCAGCTACCCAAATGCTGATCAAATGCAGCTGCTGAGCAGAGGACTTGAAAAACATCCTCTTGCCATAACAAGCCCATAATGAAGAACCTTGCTCCTCTCTCATTATAGCTGCTCATACAATACTACTGTGTTATTTCATGCCATCAGCCTCTAAAAATGGGAAGTTTTACCTTTTTCCATTCCCTTTCTCTACTTCCACTTTCAGTACTTCCCCTAAGTACCCCCTCTATGACCCCTCATCTGAGCAAACCTGTACACCCCCCTCCCCATTCCTGTCATCAGACTGCTGTCCCTTACATTGAATCTTGACATCTACCTGGTGATGTTTTCCAGCAGTGAGAAGCTGAGGTGGATCTCTGCATTGGCTCCTCCACGAGGAGAACTCAACCTCCTGGAATGCCCTGGTGAGACTGCTCAGCTACTACAGCAATGGGGGTTGTCTGGCTCAGAGGAATTGGATTCACTGTGACTGGGAACATCCCAGAAGTTGCTCCAAGCCAGAGGAGACAAAGAAGATATTTTGGGGCTTTCTTTTGGTGTCAGGTTCAGCAACTTGTTTTACCTATTTTTTTGCTTTTCATTTAAAGTAGAAGACCCATTGTCTCCCTTCCAGTTCTCTGCTTTTCAGTGTTTGGGTAGTCCTTATCCTATACCTCCTCCATGGCTGACCACACACACTTTACTGCTGCTTTCTAATACATCTTTATGATCCTTCCTCCTCTTTAGATGCACCACAGGTTCAATGCGTAAAGACTTACAAGGCTCGGGAAAATGATGAGCTGGCTTTGGAGAAAGCAGATATCATCATGGTTATGCAGTACAGCAATGATGGTGAGCAGAATCAACAATAGTAATCTTAAATTATGAACAGGAAGTTATTCTAGTAGTGAAAAGCTTTAACTCAATCAGGCTTCAGAAGAAGCCTCTCAATCCCAATTGTTGGATTGAGAGGTTGAAAAGACTCTTCATCTTCATTAAGACACTTTATTTAGAAGCTGAAAGGGGATCTTTTTTTTGATCTTGGGGTCTTGTTGGAGCAGGCTTTTGGGAAAGAATGAAAAAAACACTTGGCCACTTTGCCTCATGGTGTGCTTTTCTCCACAACCACAGGATGGATAGAAGGAGTAAAACTTTCAGACCGGGAGAGAGGCTGGTTCCCCTATGAACATGTGGAACATATCTCCAGCAAACATGCACGGCAGAAGAACCTCAAGGAGGAACAACGTGTGAAGAATGCTAAGCAGCAGGTCTTCTGCAAGAAATAAAAGACTCTGCTTTGTTTGGACCTTCACAGTCTCCCTGCCATGGGGAAACTCTCTTTTCTATTGTGCCTCAGAAGAAAAGCCTCTGTGAAGAGCATAATACAGCACCTTTACAGAGCCAGGTGCTTTTTGCCAAAGAAAGCAGGAATTCAATCAGGAAAAATAATTCACTTCCTCTATGTCATCAGAACTATGGCAGCAGCAGGAGAAAAAAAGAAAGTTGCATGTATTGGTTGCTTTGTGGTAGTAGGGAGGGACTTTAACTGGACAGAGGTTTGGGATCTGGACTTCTGAAAATATATTCCTGGGTTTGCCACTGACAAGTTGCAAGACCTTGGACAAGTCACTTCAGAATTCTGCCTTGGTTTTCCCATCTGTGGAATGGGGGTAAGCTTACCTACCTCACTGGATGTTGTGAGGCTAAATTCATGAATATTAGTACACTAAGAGCTTTGAGTTCCTGAGAAGGAAGGTGCTAAGTGCAAAGCACAATATAGTTGAGGAGAGTTTTCCATTTGAATAGCCTTTTCATATATTGATGGTATTGATCTCCATAGTGTAATTTCCATTTAGAACAATTTATTTGATCGTGCAAGTCTACTGGTTTTTTAGATAGGCAAATATCTCATTATACCTAAATTTAACTCAGTCTCGGCATACTGTTAAGAGTCCTTGACAGCATTAGGAAATCCATTTGAGTTAAGTGAATTTTTCAGAAGCCACCATAATGATTTCCCTCACCATAAGAGGTATCAAGCTGAAGAATCTGTTTCACAAAGGTCACTTCTCTTCTGAAAGTGCTCCACTAAGCCATCTGAAATAATGGTCTTTTTACTCTGTGTCCCATGTAAAGTAGAATGGTGACTTCTGACAGATTTTTATTACATGTTGGTACATGCCCTATACAAAATAATCATGAGTAGGCATATGCAATGAAGTGGCACTTTCCTGCTGCTCTTAATCTGATAGCTGATGTGGTATTGCATGCACCATTTTGCACACTTATAGAAAACACTGAGGTATATATTAGCCACTGTAGATAAAGTCATATGTACCAGGGATTTGTTCTTTTTTAGAACTCTCTGGTTTTAAGTCCAGTTTACATGCAGTCCTGCTTTTGTGCAGAACCTGTCTATTTGAGGACGTGCCTTAAACTGTAAAATACTGTTTCTATGTTAAAGTGTTTGCATTCAGTCAATGCAAGTCAATTATAAGAATCAATACACCAAAGAAAGCAACGTGTAGCCTTCTTGCATTTAATATATTTGAAGAATTAGTTATCTTCATATCTCTAGCTTTCTGTCTCTGTAACTTTCTGCCTTTAATTCCCATTGACATTGTACCTAGTAGAGCTCATTACAGCCTATTTATATCAGTAATCTTACCTGGATTAAAAAAAGAGTTACTTTTAGTCCAAATAAACTCATGCACTTCTCTAGTTAAAAAACCCAACTTTCTGCTTTCCTTGTTACTTAGGTTTTCATCTCAAATATAATTAATTCAATAATTACTGAATATATATTCAGTATTTTCATTATTTTTTTTCCCATATAACTCTCCTTTCTAAGGGAACATTGAGCACAAATAACTATACTTAGTAGGGACAGTGAAGAAAGCTTGCTTTGACAGCCGTACCCAAAGATTCTTCAGAGCATTATCATGGTGTTAGTCATCTATATATCAAGTTAAGCTAAAGGGATGACCTACAGAAGATGTTAGTCCAGTCCACTATACCAGTAAGATAGGATTAAATGATTCTACTGCCTTTTAATCTATGGTCCAGACTCCAATCTGCCTCTTTTCCCCATAAAAGAAATGAAGCTGGTCCCTAGCTCAGAACAAAAGCGGAGCCCTGCCTCAAACTAAGATAAGTGACTTAAGAGTTATAATCTTCAGCAAGACTGATGAACATTCAGAAATCCAAAACACCTGCTTGTTCCATGCTGTCATGAATTAATACAGTACATAAATCATCATGATCACCTGTGTCTCAGCTAGGATACACATAACTGCAACCTGAGGCATTCCCATATCCGTGTCATCTTCACCTTTACTACTTTTATCATGTGGAAGCAGGGTGTAGATATTGCCATTTCAAATCAGAAGTCATCTTGTTAAACATTTTCGAAGTCAAGAAGTCTTTACTTTTTCAACTTCCGCTCTCAAAACCAAGCAGGCATATTGTTCATCAGTCTCTCTCAAGGCTGTTTCTGTGTTAAATTCTGTATGTTCTTGTTAAACTCCCTATTGAGATAGGAAACTTCAAGGCCACTCTTGTGACTGTTTAACTAGTTGGATCAAAGGTTAACTTCTTGTCACAGATAGACAACCCTGACAACAGGAAATTAAGGCTGTATGTTTAGGAACATTAATAGGTCAGCTTACGCTTTTAAAAATAAGTGCTTATACCTTGTTTTATTTTGATTTCTTACATTTCAGATAGGCCTCAACTTCCCACTACTTAGTTAAACTTTCAGCCCCAGCACCATCCTGCCACCAAAATCCATAAACAAATCTGCACTGAATTGCTTCCTACTTTTTGAAACTGATAACATCTCCTTGGTTTGTACAAACTTAATCAAGCTAAAGCAGTTATCACAACTGCACATTCAGGAGGCAGAAATGAAACTGACAGTATTTCACTATATCCTGTTACGGACTGAATTATGAGTCAGGGTCTTTCCATACATCAACTCATGTGGATAATCTTATTACCCAGAAAATCAGTATTAAATAGAAAGAGAAGCACAGAGTTTGTCAGCCAGATTCTGTATACCTTTCTACTAAGGTCTCCAAGGTCACAGAAAAGGTACACTGTGTGAGAGATGCCAATGTATTCTAAACAGCTGGCTGTAAATTGAAGCATGAAGTATTTCTATACTGAAAAAATAACAACAGAAATGAAATACAAGCATGAGCTTGTATTTAAAAGTTTTGTTGAGAATCTGAGAAATTCTTGGTTTATGTCTGAAAATCAGATGTTACGACTGCTGTCATTTTCTCATATAAAATACATAAAAATATATGTCTCTCAAAATAATAAAAGCTCACAACCCTGGAGACCAATTTTGGTCCCTCCTGAAGGAAAATAAATTAAAGCATTCTCCACACTTCTTATTCTCTTTCACAACACTAGAAAAAGCTGATGATTGGGTCAGAGTTCAGGAAATAAATACAGCCTTGCTCAGAAATTGAAACCTCAAAAGCAGTCAGTGATTTATATCTTTGCATTTTTATCTGATATTGAAGAGGTCCTATCCCCTCCAAGATCAGAGTTGTATTTTGTCACCTCAACCCCGCTAACAAATTGAATACAGTTTCAGCAGCAATAACATTCCAGCCAGCACGTCTTGCATTGGTGGCTGAACCAGGCTCTCACTAATTATACTGTCTCCAAAATGCTGGCACATGTGTTTCAGGTTACATTCATTTAACACAATGAAACCACTCCCAGGTGAAAGCATCTGCAGAAGCAGGGCCTTCAATGCTACAGCAAACCTTGAAGCAAAGATAGGGCACATGGGGAAATGCA
The DNA here is from genome assembly GCA_013389865.1 of Piaya cayana. NCBI lineage: Eukaryota > Metazoa > Chordata > Aves > Cuculiformes > Coccyzidae > Piaya > Piaya cayana. The sequence continues at coordinate 135,216 of WAAB01024615.1, read as the reverse complement.
CAGTAGGAGGAAAGTGCTTTGGGCCAGCATTGAGACACTGAGCCAATAATCAAGATGAGGATGAAGGATGTTCTGTCTTCATTGAGCAGAATGCAATTGAGCAAATCAGATTCTTCAAGCAAGTGCTATCGGTCCTGTTTGCAGACACGCAGGCTGTATTAGAGCCATCTGCACTTCACTCATCATGGACGAAAGCTGTACATGGAAGGCACAAGAGCTGAGGGTTTGATTTCTGGAATGGTGACCTATGTGAGTTACAGCACAAGTGTCTCCATCAAGTGCATGGGATGAGAAAAGTCAGATAAGCCAGGCTTGATTCACTCCCGCCCTTCATCTTGTGTCATCACCTGCAGACGCACAAAGCTGTTTTAAATGTTACCAGAGCAGATGACACCACTTTTACTGTAAGAACCTCTGTTAGGAGAATTGTTTTTTCCTAGAATTGTTAAGTATTGAAAGGATGCAAAATTACAGCGCCTCAAGAAGTACCATTTATTTCTTGCAGCTTCTAGTTTATGGAGAATCAGAAGCATTGCTAAACAACTGCAGGCAGAGCACCTAAAAGAGGGTCTTCCCACAAACACACAAGGAAAGACAACGAGGTCCACTTGAGTCATACCACACGATCTCACTTTATAATGTCTGGGTTTCTAAAGTTACATATTCAGCAGTATTTAAGCTTGCTCCTCACAGGTGCTCATCAGCACTGTCTTTTAGGTGTGACAGAGACATTTCTGTGCCCTGGGAGGAGGGGGGAACAGCTTCTCACATAACCATAGAATCCTTTGGATTGGAAGGGACCTTAAGGATCATCCAGTTCTACTCCTCTGCCATAGGCAGGGACACCTCCCACCAGACCAGGCTGCCCAAGGCCCCATCCAACCAGGCCTCGAGCAGCTCCAGGGGTGGGGCAGCCACAGCTTCCCTGGGCAACCTGTGCCAGTGCCTCAGCACCCTGAGTGAAGGTTTTCTTCCTAATGTCTTATCTAAACCTTCCCCTTTCCAATTTAAAGCCGTTCTCCCTCATTCTATCACTACATGCTCTTCTAAAAAGTCCATCCCCAGCTTTTCTGCAGCCCCTTTCAGGTACTGGAAGGTTGCTATAAGGTCTCCTCGGAGCCTTCTCTCCTCCAGGTTGAACAAGCCCAACACCCTCAGCCTGTCTTCCAGCCCTCTGATCACCCTTGTAGCCCTCCTCTGAACCCGTTCCGACAGCTCCATATCCTTCTTCTGTTGTGGATTCCAGAACTGGTGGCAATACTCCAGATGAGGTCTGACAAGAGAGGAACGGAGGGGCAGCATCCCCCCCCCCCCCTCTGCTGGCCGCGCTTCTTTTGAGGCGCCCCCGGTTTCTGGGCAGCGGGGGCTCAGTGTCGGCTCCTGCCGAGCTCCTGGGTCCCCGCCGTGCGGCTGGAGCAGCTGCCGGCCCAGGTGCCCCTGACGAGCCCGCGGGGAGGGAGGCATTAACGGGGCCGGGGCGGGGTGGGCTGCGCCGCCAGCATGGACCGGGCGGGCGCCGAGCTGGGTAAGGGCTCTCATTAACGGGATGGGGCAACGAGCCTAATGAGCAGCCCCGGGGGGGGGGGATAACGACCCTGTGGCCTCCTCCGGCATGTGGCCACCGGGGATGGCGGCGCTTAGCTCTCGTCTCCTTTGCCTCGGGAGGGCGGCAGCCTCGCCCCCGGGGGGAGCCGGCGCTTTGCTCTCGGTGAGGCTCGGGGCGGTGGGTTGCGGCGCGTCCCTCGTGTCACCTGGCTCGTAAAGGCACCTGGCGAGCTGGCGTGAGGGCCGGGGGCAGGTGGGGTTCCGTCTGCGTCGCCCTGAGGGGTTCCTGCTGCCCCCCGGGTTCGAGGGCTTCGAGGTTGCTTTGCTTGACACCTTCACCCGTTGCCCAGGTCTTCTCCTCCTCCCCCTGGTCTGACCTTGCACGGGTGGATTTGGGAGGCTAATTTTTGATCCCTCTGTTTGTGTATGTGTTCACATTTCTTTCCAACACTTAAAACGGCCTTAAAAGTCTCGCTGTCTCCGTGCACTGGTTACCTTATTCTAGGAAACATCTAAAGCAGGTGGCTGCGAGGAGAAGAAAAGACTTTGCTTCTTGCTTGTGTCCTCTCAGCAGCTCAGGTGTTCTACGTTCTATGTGTGTGAGGTTCCCAGTCTGTTAAAATCCCTTCTATTTAAGGTTACACTTATCTAAAAGAGGGGAAAGTGACATTCAGCCTCTTCACATGAACACAGGGAGAAAGGAGTGGGTTCCAGCTCCCTAGTTGTTACTGTGAGGGTCTGTCTTTCTCACCAAACGTTCTTTCTGTTTCAAGTCTTTTCTTTGACAATCCCAAGTTGCTGTCAAGACGTTCACTCTGTGGTTTAGCAACTGAGACAGCAAGACTTTTTCTTGGAGGAATATTCCTGCAGGTGATATGAAACACCCAGGGATCAACCTCTCTCTGCTGCAGGTAGAAGATATAGGCACAAGACTTTGAAATGTATTTTGTAATGTAAGCACATACTAATGTTTGTGTAAAAATAAACATTATTGAAAAGCCTTTTAAAATCAAAGCACTGAGCCAAAAATGCTGTTCCTGATTTGAGGCAGAGGATAAGTGACAGAATGGATGGATGGCACCTGAATATGAGATTTTTTTCATATAATGAGCAAGACAAACTCAGAAGTAGTGAGGAGCATTGTGAAAAAGGGAATTCTATAGAAGGTAGCATACTCCTGCCTTGCTCTATTCTTGACCCTCCCCATCAGGCTATTTAATCTCATTTAACAGCAGTGGAAACTGTTGCTGCTTACCAAGATCAAATTATTATAGTTGTGTGGTTTCCTGCTTCTGTGTTTTTCCCTGCAGCTAATTCGCTTCTCTTAATCCTGTAAAAAGCAAATTAGGAGGTCTTGGAAGCAGTCTGGTGTCCCCTTGTACTTTCACAAAGATTCTGTGATCTGACTGGTGTTGTGGGGTTCCTTCTGCATTAACAAATGTTTAGGAAAGAAACATTGAGGCAGAACACAAGTCCTTCATTTTGACATTGCACTAATATATTTCAAAAGTAGGATGTTATTATACAGAAGTATTTTAGAATTTTCACCCCAAAATTAAACAACTACATTTATCTGTAGCCGTATGCAGCTGAAATGCAGCCAGTAGTCTGCTCAAACTTTTGTCTTTCCAGACAGAGGCAGATAGATGGTTTTGGTTCAATTATTTTTCTTTCTAGTTTGAAGAAATAGTACCTTCTTTTTCCTTCTGTTCTTAAAGGGCAGAAATCACACAAACTCACGTATTCTGATATGATCAGTGGGTTTTCTTGGCTTGGACATATCTATCTTAGCTGGGAAACTATAATGCTTCTCTGTTATTCTGTTGCCTGTTTTAATTATTTCTCTTGCTGTGTTCTTTCTGTTGTCTTCTGCTGTTCAGTCTCTTTTAGTGTAATGCAGTTTGTGCTTTTTGTTAAACTTGGTCAGACTTCTTCACCTATTTTTGTCTTTGGCAAACTATTTCATTATGTGTTATTCATGCCTTGTGGCTGAAGCTGCAAAAAACTAATTTAAGGCTGTTGTTAAGAAATTTGTACGATTGTTTTCACTTGGTCAACTTGAGTATGATAGAGGTGGAAATCTCTATAAATCAAAAAGTAGTGTAATCTGACAGGTGATCACTGTTAACACAGTAGGCCAGAATTTTGCATCTTTTTTTTTTCTTTTGTTCATTTTAATAAGGTGGCACTTAATGACTTGATAAGACTCTGATTTTTGTTCTGTTCTGTATTCTAAGGACCTTTGTTATCCCCAATACTGTTTTCCTACTACTGTGTCTGTAATGAGCTATCTTTTCTTTTTTCTCTGTGTCTGGAGGTAAATCTTCCTGTAGTTTACAGTTGGTTGTGTTGGCAGACATCCTCACTCTCAAAATGAAGTTTTTCTCAGATGTTTCAATATCTCTGTATTGACCATGTTATATTCTTTGTTGTTGCTTTCCTAGCAGCACTTTGTTCCGGTGGCAGACTTTATTTTGAACTTCACGGTTCTTCTGACTGTTGGCCTTCATTGTGTGATGTTCTCCCTCTCTCTCAACTGAAACTTCCTACCCAGGCACACCCTTTTCCTCATGCTCTTCAGGCAAACCTGGCTTAGACAACGTGCGTGTGGTGGTGGTGTTTTTAATTTTTCCTTTTAGAGTGCAATGACAAGGACACACTACTGAATACTGAGCACTTTGTGGTAAATGTTGATGCTGCCAGTGGGAGTGGTACAGAAAGCCATGTGCTAGCTGCATTCCAAAGCACAGCTACAAAGGACGAAGTTGAGGATACCATGGGAAGAGAAGATAGGGTCAGCTCTATTGAGACGGTGGAGGAAGGTGGAAGATACTGCATTCTGAAGGCAACTGGGTCACCTTCCCAAGATTCAGTGGCCCTTGACGGCCAGCTTGATGCCCAACTTGACGCCCTCGACGGCCAACTTGACCTTGGCTCAGTGTGCGGACAGCTGTCAAATTTCCTCAGTGATGAAAAGACTGTGTCCCCACTTTCTCTGGTTGAATTTGCACAGGAGCCCACTGTTCAGTCAGGGCCAGATGAACAGTCTGAGAGGTATTACTCTAATGGGATTGAAAAGGAAGCAAAGAAGAAAAAAGGTAATGACGGAAGTGGAATGTATGCTGAGAAAGCATCTAGCGGAATCCCTGGAGACACCTGCAGGCAGGATGTGTGTGGCCCAGCTACTCGCCGATCATCCAAATGCACTTCAACCAGTGCTACAGCTCAACAGTCCTACAAGATGTCTTCTGTCCTGGAATCTGGAAGTAGCCATGATGGCATCAAGGGAAAAAAAGAGTTACTTGGGAATCCAGAAATTCTGCTGCCAGTCAGGAAAAAATCACGCACCTTCTATAGTGCAGGTAGGTAATGGGGAACCCACTGTCAGAGAGAGATGTTTGTAGTGCCCATGGCACTGGTGTTCCATCGCTATAGCAAAGGCACAGTGTGGTGGTACTGAACTGTTATTGTAGTGCATTATATGCTATTAGCTGTGTGAAAACTTCTTCAAATAAAAGTTGCTTAGTTCCTTATGTTTGAAGTATCACTAGTGATGCTCTTCGTTTTGCCGTGGAAGAAGATTTTAGTTTATTTTTGTGGTTTTATTTTTAAAAAAACCCCTTTTATGTTGTTCATGTATTTCTAAGTATAGTAGAAAACATTCCATTTTGTGTTTCCTCTGTCTTGTTTCTTTTGGGCTTTGTTGTTTTCTTATCACGTACTCCCCATCTCTCTGTCTATGAACAATGCATCATTTCTAGAGCAGCTAGAAGAGTTGGAGAAGATGTTCCAGGAAGACCACTACCCTGACAATGAGAAGAGGAAGGAGATTGCTGCTGTGGTTGGCGTAACACCACAGCGTATCATGGTAATGCCTGTGTGGGTAACAGCGTGGACTGTGGGTTCAGTGAAGAAATTTGACAGGGAAAAGGGCTGATGCAGGTTGGAAGATCTTGAGTAGGAAGGAAAGAGAAGATCTTGAGTAACAAGATAGGGACTGCACCTGTAGTGGTGACAAGAGGAAGGAGAGAGTTCTCAGATGTGGACTCTGCACAACCAACTGCCCCACCCAAAATGGCAGTGGACTCTGTGGTTATGTACACCATTTCTTCTGATTTCCTAAGACAAGACAAATAAGTGATATGTAAAAGAGGCTAAGGAGAATAACGTTAATCTTTTATCTTGAAGATAACAGGGAACAAATGAAACTGATGTCTGAGGATGACTTTCTGCTGTTCTGTTTTCTGGTTGCAAGGAATCTTACAGATTCTTCGGAAGAAACATTCCTTGAGGCTCTTTTTTCTGAATGTATCCTTTCTTTCCATTTATCAGGTCTGGTTTCAGAATCGCAGGGCAAAGTGGCGAAAATTGGAGAAGCTGAGTGCGAAAGGCAACAGAAAATATCCAACATCATCAGCTCTGTCAGACTCCATTAGGTCAGATAGTTATGGGTGAGGAGATTTTTTTTTCTCATTTCTCCACAATAGATACTTAATGCATTAAATTTTTGCCTTTTCCCCTTTATATTTAGGTGCTGGGGAGTTGACCATTGAGTTGGGCCTCAGTAGCCTGCTCTCTGTATTCTCCAGCCTAATGGATGTCCAGGCAAATTGTAGCAGACCTACTTAAGAGCACTTTTAATTAGCCTGTAGCTCTCTTTTCAAATAAAACTGTTGAAATATCTCTTGCTGAAGTTATGTAAAGAGCAGAGGATGAGATAAAAATGTCTATGGAAGCACCCCTTCTATTTTAGTTTCTGTGAATATGTTGGCCAGAGACTTTATGAGCACCTGGGATTTCTTTTATCCCAGTCCTTATCCCACCATTGCTTTCCATTTCTGTGGATTTTTCACTTGGAAATGCTTCTTGCTTAGATCAGACTTACAAAGTTATATGATCCTTTTAATAAATACAAGCTAGCAACTTTCATAGGCGAGCAGGGGATATTTATTGAGGGGTGGGGGAAGGGAGTATGAGAGAGGGTAGATGGTCTTTCAAGGGTGAGTGAGAGAGGGCAGGAATTAGTCTCCAGAGGGAGATCTGGAGTGAGAGTGTTCCTGTGAAGAATACAAAATGAAAAGATAAAAATTGAGTGAATAACTGAAGATCACCAGATTGATTTCATTGCACCATCCCTGCTGCCTGTCCTCCCCACACTAGTGGCCTGGGGCTGCTTTCCCAAATGCTATTGATGCAGCATCCCTTGTACTGTTTCTCCATACACCTTTAAGTCAGACAGTGCTTTCCCATTCCACCTGCTAGTGATCTAGGATTTGTCCATTGTAGGATACTTAGAAGAGTGTATACCTGGTCATAAGGTTTTGTCTTGTCCTCTGGTCCATGCTCATATCCTTTATGTGTACCTCCAGGGCACCTCTTCCATCCATGCCTCCATTGCTTGACATCGCTCATGACCGGTCTACCATGTTGAGTGTAGACACTACAGCTGGGAACTACTCCCACCTGCTCAGCAGACATCCTGGACCACTTGCCTCCTCCTCAGGTGAGACCCTGATCAGCATAAGTATTTTGCATACTTGCGGCATTAGTTGGTGGTGCTGGTAGGTTCCCAAGCCCTGTAAGGAAGGTTACGTGAAAGCCCTATGCCGTCAGTCCAGAAAGTAACACCGGGTTTAACAGCTCTCTGCTGATCAGGTATCTAATAGCTATGAAGCAGCGCAGTGGTACTTCTGTGCTAACACTAAAGCCAAATTTGCAATCCGTATTCATGCCCTAGCACCAGCCAGCAAGTAATTCTGAAGATGACTTCATAAGGACATGTGTTTGGGGCATTCGTCTGTAGTAGCTGTTTGACACTGGTACTGCTTGTCTGAATGATGGTGGAAGTATTATTCTACTTACTATGAACTTCCTGGCAGATACACACATCCCTTATTCTGGCTGTGAGCTGTGTGAAGGAAGTCACTGTATAAACTGTTGGGGTTATAGAACATCCCTCAGGCACACCATAACCTTTAAATCTGCAAAGGTTATTCTCTGATTTCTCCAGCCACTGCAGTTTTTTATTTTGTGCAAAGCCTCCAAGGAGTGAGGCTAGTTGAGTTCTCAAACTTACAGCCTAATTTAATTGCTGTTGCAGTTTTGTTGAAAGTCAGTGGAGTGTGCTGTTGGAGCAGTTTTCCATCTGAACTACATTTAGACTTTAAGGATTGATGGCAACCAAAAAAAGGAGTATTTTTCCTTGTGCGTTCAAGTGTGGAGTATCAGAGCATTCCCTAGGCTCAGGAATGTTCCATAAAGCATGCTAACATTTCCAAGTTGGCACAACTTGAGAATATTTCCAAAGTGCTGAGGGCTTCACCACTTCCTTGGGAGCAGATACCCCAAGCAGTAGATGTGTTGACGTGTTACTGTTGTATTTTCTTGCTTGTTGGTGCAATTAATTCTTTTCAATTTCTTGACGTCTTTTCTGCCCCCTCATTGTTTTCTAAATAGAAAGGGTTATAAGTATTAAGTTTAGTTCTGTGCAAGTAATTTCCTAATAATGACCCAATGACTTTAATGTATTTTTAACAGTGCTGATACCTGAAAAATATTTTGACACTGTAGAAAGGAACTATAATTCAGTAAGCTTAGAATACAAAAAAATAGATATGTATTCTAAAAGTATATGAGATACTTTTTTGATACTTTTTTTACTTTGCTGTAATTTGGCACTTCTGTAATTTTAATTTGCCTGTCATATTCTTAAGGCAAGGACTATTTTAGTCAATTCTATGAGCTGTTTAACCAATATGACTGTAACTCAATTAGTTCCAGTTTTTCCACTTCTTACAGTCAAAGTGTTTGAATAATTTGCTGTTTCCCAGAAAGATGAAGTGGTTCAGTCTGTGAGCCTCATTTAATTAAATAAACACTAAGATTTTGCAAAATAATTCATTTAAAAAAAACCCAAACCAAACATCCTCATGCTTTTACACTTACATTCAGAACTCTCCTGGTTTCTAAAGTGCATCTACAGGTGTGCTATTTACTCAAGAGAGAATATGTGTATTAGAGAAATAGTTTCACTCAGGAATGATCTTGTCATCTGTACTGAGCAGCTTCTTTCTGGGGAGTCTGTAAGCACACTGGGATACAATTTTCCATATGGAAAACACAAGCTGTTAGGAAAGATATGTCCCATCTGAGTAATTCTTTGTACAATGTGTATGGAAGAAAAAGGGCAAGAGAATGTCCTTAAGAGTGGTGAGTAGAAAATGAGTGATAAAGGCAGTTGGGTTTTCACTCCTTGAATCTTTAAACTTGCTGCTGGCTGCCACCTATTGCATGTACTGTGTATGCATCTTTTATGAAACACATGCTTCCTGTGCTCATTTGAAGCCCCTGTATCATCGGTGTTAAGGATGTGTGAAGATGAGAATGTACTTCATACTGCTACAGCTGTGTAAGGAAATAAGCTTCCCCTTGTTCTCTTTAAATCATGCTGAGCATGAAGTAAGGGAATCTATTTGTGTCATCTGAGGCTGGTAAATACTTTCCAGATAAAGATCTGTTTTGGGAGAAAAAAGTACTTTTTCTAAATTACTTAGCAGAAAAGAGGCAAGCTTTGCTAATGCACACAATCTGTGATGTTTGATAATCAGGTTTTAACCTGATTTCCTGAGGGGTTGGAGGAATGTGATGTGTGTAATGAGCCACACACTCTCTTTGTTTATGAAAGCCATCCTGTCCTTCGAATTTGTTTAACTCTAATAAAATCCAACAGAAGGTGGAAGTCTTAAAAAGAAACAACATTCCTACAAGTCATGGTAAAACTGCTGCCTCGACAGAGTAGAGACCTATGTTAGTGAAGCCTGTTACTAGGTGTAGAGAGTCCTCACAGAAGAGCGATCTGTATGGCACAATCGCAGGACAAGCTTCGGTTTCAGTTTTGCCTTACTAGATGCAGGAGAACACCACCGTGGGCAATGAAAATTAGTTTTCTTTGTTGTCTAGTGTAGCACACAGAGACTTTTCTCTCTAAGGATGAAAGGAATGTGGCTTTTGAATTCATTCAGCCTCCTTGTTCAGGAAAAAAATCTTGGTCAATACATAGGTCTATCCAGGGTCCACCTGTTTTCTTTATTAGAATATCTTGTAAAATTAAGGAGTTAAAACCCGTTTAGGACAAAATCCAAAGTAACAAGTAAAATAGAAGCAGGAAGTAATAAATAAAAAGATTGGAAATTTACAAGGCAAAATCTATTACTTTGTAAAGTGGCCATCATGAAAACAACTCATGGCAAGTTTCAGCAAAATAATCTGTGACCTGTGCACCATGGTGCAGTTGTACCCAGAAACTGTGGCCTAATGGAGTGCCTATTCAGGTCCTTTCCTTGGTAGTGGTGTTTTTAACCAGTTTCAGGAGAAGCAAATATCTTAAGTGAGTGAGAACAGTATGATCTATTACATGATGCCTTTGGAGAGTGTTCAGTGCTGCCTTTGCTGTTGTTTTAACTCATTCTAGCCCAGTTCTGCCTGTATGTTGATTTATGGGTTTGTTTGATTTTTATGTCCCACTGTTTTGTACAATTCTCTAAATAAGCTGAGTAAAAATGCCAGGAAGTTGTATTTGAGATGTGCTTTACCATGCTGGAAGTTATGGCTTCAGATTTTGATATTAGCTACCCTGCTTGCCGTAAGAGACTTGTGTGCTTCAAAAATTCAACCTTGAGCTTGCTTTGATGTTAGATGTTTTCCTACCTCTTTCACTAGAGAGATAGCTAGCTTTACATTAATGGATTTTTTTTTTTTTGACATTTGCAGTTATTTAAAGTTTTTCTTCTTTGCCTGAGATTTCATACTGGTATATATCTGCAATTCCTCAACTTAAAACATTGGGTTCTGTTTTCTTTGGAGTTGACTATTTAGAAAAAAAAGTTACTTTCTATGCTTCCACTTTGTGGGAGATTTCTCTGTCCCACAGGTGCTTTTGCAGTAAATGTTTAGTTTCATGTGGCTATGTTTCTGAGGTCATAGATTGGGAACCCAGCCTATGCTACTGTCTCTTATGCAAACAGCAAGATGATTGTTCAGTAGGAGAGATGAGATTCTAATGGAAATCTTCGGAGCAGTTGGATGAAATTGGACATGATCTGTCAAAGAATGGTAAATAAATGCCAAGCTCTAATGATTTCACTTGCAGGATTCTGGTTTGTGAACAAATTACTTTAAAGCTCATGATGTGTAGCAGATGTGGCAAGCAAGAGTCATTCTTTTAAACAACTGGTAGGTTCTGGCCTACTGAAAAGACAGAAGAGGGTCAGGCTGACACACTTCTCAAAGCAATGCAGTTAGAGACTGAAAGTGGTTTACTGATCTCCAGTCCACTAAATGAAGAATGCCGTTGCTTTGAAGTTTGAGTGTTTTGTCTGCTTTCAAAATGTCATTTACAAGAGAAATGTGTTTTCTTATTATGTGAAGAAGAGAATGTATCCGTGAAAAGTGTTGTGATGATCCTTAATGTTATAGTAAATGCTGTAATTACACAGGCTGTCTTGGATAGCGTATAACGTAGAAACTCATCTAAACAGAGCTTTTTGCTGAACTTCTGATCTGGTGCTTAAGAAAGCAGCACTAGCGGGCAGACCATCTGAGGTTAGACTGATTGCTCAGCCTGTAAAGAACATCAGCTGCATTGTGCCCAACACTGGGCTTGTTGAACAGTTATAATCATGGTTTCTGACCTTCCAAACAGTCTGCAAGCAGCTGTGTAGTTACTGCCTCAGTCATTCCAGGCATCTCATGCCAAGGCCTTTTGAAGTCAACGCAAGTGCTTGACTAGAAAGTCATGTCTGGCTGATGTCAAGAGGGAGCGCTGCGATGCGGGTAGGTGTCACCGAGGTAACAGATCTTGTGCACACGGTCTAGTCTATTAACAACAGTGAAAGCAGTTTCCTAGAACGTTTGAAAACTCTGTTTTCACAGTTGAAACTATGCCCTATTGTAAGTTCATGAACATGTCTCTAAAATAGGACCCAGTCTCCTTCAAGATTGGTGAAAAACTGAACTCAGTTATCCTGACAGAAATATACACGTCCATTTTGGTTAATTTAAGACTCTCTCCCATTCTTTGGAAGCTATCTGCATTAAAGAATAGATCTCTTAACTCTGTTAGGACATTGAGAAAGTGGCTATAGTATGGAGAAGGCAAACGTGTAACAGAAGATTTAGAATAGTCATCTACTGAGGTAAGACAAGTGCAGTGCCAAGATCGGTTCAGAGATTGAAAGCTGTGAATTGTTAAATACCTCTCAAAAAATCCCCAAGATTGACTCATGGACTAAAACCTCAGAAATAATGGAAGTAATAAACAAAAATCCTATTGCATTCCCGTGCTGACTGGAAAGCCGCCTAAGGTTACCTATCTCTACATCGATATCAGGAAAAGCTACGTACTTGTAAACTGTAAGCCTGTGATTGGAATTCGTCATTGAACAAGGTGCTGGAATCTTCTGTAAATATAGTTTCAGATTTTAGCAGATATTACTTCTCGAGGAATTGCTTATTCTTACTCCATTTGTGACTATAGAAGATAAAAATTAAGTGTCTTTTTTGGAAAGGACAGAGAAGTAGAGGAAACTTCAGAAGAGGCTGAAGCATTTCTTGGAACTCCAAATGTGTTGTCTTTACAAACTCATTGCCTGTAGGTCCTATTGCCACAATCCACAAAGATTATCTGCACTATGTGCTGCAAATGTTTCAAAACCAGAACTTAGTTGGTGTGAAAGTGGGTTTAGAAGTGATTTTCTGGGCTATGTTGTTAACATTGCTTGTGTTCATCCTGAGCAAGACTAAGGCCATCTGCAGAATAACTAAACTTACTGCCATCACTGAACTGAAGATTTATCTGTATATAGGCTGTTTTTCAGGTTGTGCCCCATGTGACTGCTGTTTCTTAAGGTTTGTGTGAGCTACTACATTCTGGGACGGAATGGTTTGGAGAAACCAGTGCAAATGAAGGTTTTGAAAAAAATCAAAAGAAATCTTCAACTTCATTTCTAGCTAAGCTATTTTGACTTGCAAGGAAACTAAATCTTGTCTCAAAAGGTGCTTTATTGTGTGGGACTAGGTTTGTTCTTTGTCAACAAACAGGAATGTGACAGGTACATCATAGATGCTGCCTGAAATAGAGAAATAGTATATTCAAGTATGAAAAATAAACTGCTAAGAATTGCCCAGACATATGAATGCTTTAGAGATGCCATCCTAAATCTTGGTCTAGTTTTCTAAATGAGCCCCAAAGCAGGGCTACTCATGTTTGCATTGAAACGTCATGACTTCCTCTCTCCATAAGCGCAGAAAGTTGAAAAAAAATTGAAGTGGGAAGATGCAGCAAGATAGACACAATTACACATCACACTGGGGAATCTGAGAAATGATGCTGCAAGGTGGAATCTCCTTATCACCTCTCCGGGCATGCATTCCAAAATTCTTTAAAGGTTGCTCATGCTGCAGCTTTATGTTTAAGGTCTTTGACTCACACCTGGTGGAGGGTATTTGATGTTACTCTGTGTGACTGCAAAGGTGAAATACAGCTGTAAATGATCCATGCTGCTAGCTTTCCCTGAATGCTTTACAGTATGTGGGAGCAGACCAACTTTACCTGAACAGTCAGAGATATTTTCTCCTCTCTGCCTCATCCTTGTGTTTGTTCAGCCTACATAGACTTGAAAAACAATTTCAAATTGTGTTGTGCACACCTGATGGTTACACTTCTCAAGAGAGAATCTTGGTCTCTTGCACCATGTGCAAGCTGCTTGAACTTCTGTGTATACCTGTTACTCTGAATCACCAGCATACATGATTCTGACCTTTTAATTTCCTATATTGTCCTCTTTCCACAGAGGCTGTTCTATAGGAAACTGTTTCTCTCTCTTTTTCCAGCAGTGACTGAGGAGACAGGCCACCAAACAAGATTCTAGCAGCCAAGGTGGTGTTGGTCCCTTTTCCATCTCCCAGCTTCTTTTTCCCAAGGCCCTTCAGCTGACATCTGCTTTTTATACTTGTTTCCCCCCCCACCCATGACCCACCAAAGGCCAAACTAGGAGTGAATATTTGGTTAAAAAATGGCCTAAACAACAGATCTCTAAAGACACATTTTTTTCTTTCAAACCACAGTTAAATTTTTGGAAGGGTAATCTGTGCAGCAGCACACTCTTCACAGAGGACAGTAGAGATGGAAGATTGTTCCTGGCTTTTTTTTGTATTTTGCTTCATTTGGCTGCCTTCTTGAGAGATGAATAAATCCAGTATGCAGAGACTGAAATCTTGAAGGTAATTTTATTTAACCAATAAACATCATCTTTTGTTCCAGAGAGCTTGCTACTATTCTCTTTTGCTTCCCAGCAGCAATGCTGGTACTTATTTACTTTTATTCCCATCAGTTAACCTCCAATCTTTCACTAGCATCTTGCTTTTCTGTTCTGCCACTCTTGTAATTTGCTCTGCTTGCTCCTTTTAATTTTCAATATGACAGCATAGTATGACAGCCTCTCTTTTTATTCACAGACTCTTCGATAGCAGGAATGGTGGGATCTTCTGAAGCAGTTCAGACAAAGGTGTTACCACAGCTCAACTTCAGTTCCAAGAGAACAGAGTGCTTCCCGGATCTTCCCAGCCCTCCACCCATCCGCAGGGCCAGCCTACCTCTCAGTCTGTCCTTCAGTCACCACAGTCATATTGTTCCCTTGATGCTGGACACTCCCAACAGTGAATACAGCTTGTCTGGTCATGAAAATGGCTCTGGAGAGGCCTTCACGTACAGCATCCAGAATCAAGGGTAGGAATGCATGAAATTTGTTTTTGAGGGAGATGAAAAAAGGGAACACTGCAAAAAGCCTTGGGAAGGGTGAAAGTGGGTCATGGGACAAGAAAATAGGTGGGACTGTAAATGAGAAGTCAGATGTAAGAGTGAGAACGTTCTTTGAAATGAAGCATGAAGAAATGTATAACGTGCACAGTAGGACAGAGCGCTTGCTATCAGAAAAGCGATACCCTTAATCAGAGTGCTTTCAGAATTGCATGCCTGTCAAGTGAAAGTGGAGTTCAGAAGCTCAGTGGCAAGGAATCCTTGAGAGAGGATGATTAAGCATTGTGTTCTTTGGAGAATGGGGAGAACTGAGGGAAAGGTAATCACCAGTAAAGCACATCGTTAAAGAATCCTGTGAAAGCACTTGGCCCAGAGTCCAGAGAAGAGCAACAAAGCTGGTGAAGGGGCTGGAGAACAGGCCTTATGAGGAGCGGCTGAGAGAGCTGGGGGTGTTTATCCTGGAGAAGAGGCGGCTGAGAGGAGACCTTATTGCTCTCTACAACTATCTGAAAGGAGGTAGTTATACCTGAAAAGAGGTTATAGAGAGGAGAGAGCTGGCCTCTTCTCCCAAGTGACAGGGGACAGGACAAGAGGGAATGGCCTCAAGCTCCACCAGGGGAGATTTAGGCTGGACATTAGGAAAAAGTTTTTCACAGAAAGGGTCATTGGGCACTGGAACAGGCTACCCAGGGAGGTAGTTGACTCACCTTCCCTGAAGGTGTTTAAGGCACGGGTGGACGAGGTGCTGAGGGGCATGGTTTAGTGTTTGATAGGAATGGTTGGACTCGATGATCCTGTGGGTCTCTTCCAACCTGGTGATTCTATGATTCTAAATGGTTTCTGTTGCCCTTGTCCTGTGCTTAGCATTTGGGAGGAACGGTTGGAGGGGCCTTCAAGGGGAAGATATAACAATTGTTTATTGTACAGGTTGCTCTGGCTGATAAACCCTATTTTAATCACTGAATTGCCTGTCTCCTTGCCCTCTGCAGCTTCAGTTCACCAGTGTCCTGCAATTACCCTGAGCCACTGGAGTCAGCAGGCAACCTGGAGACCACGTATTGTCAGTACAGCAGCCAGGGTGGAGTTTACCAGCTGCCCCAGTATTCCACACAGCACCAGCTCTCCCAGTTCCACCATGTACCAGGTCATCTGGTCAGCAACATGCTTTCCAGTGTCCGTCTCACTCCTGCAACATCCACTGAGTCCCATACATCCTTCCTTGCCTTACCTGGTAAGAGCGGAGTCCCAACGTGTGGGGCAGCAGGAACCACACAAGGCTATGCACAAAACCACGTGGGTGCACAGGTCTCCTCACAGCAGCCAAGTGGAAACTCGGGTAAATTTCTGCAACCTTTTGGCATCCTTAAATAACTAAACAATGCCCTGAAACATTCTGGATGACTGGTGGTTTTGCTGATGACTGTGCATATACATGGAATTATATATATATATATACACACACACACACACACACATATATTTATGCTGCTTATCTTTTATTTTATTTCCACATACTCTTTCTTTTTTTAAAGTGCTGAGTGACCCATTAAGTTGAATCAGAAGTTACACTGTAGGCTGCATCTGAGAGAGAGTGTTATCGTGTGATTATGTCAGGTGGTGCAACAGTTGTGTCTAGAATGGAGAGCTAACTTTGTTTTCAGCAGTGTACTGTTGTGCAAACTAACACACTTTCAGTGGCTGTGGGTGGGGGTGAAGGGTGCAAAGTGTAAAAGGTGACACAGCAAATGGAGTAGTTTGAGACAGCAAGAAAAACAAGCTTGTAACTCTGGGCTTCTGCAGAAACCATTTTGAAAGGATGTTATGTATCTTAGGGTAGCGCAAACGAAGACAGAGATGGGGCCAACAGAGCATGGATGTAGCTTTTTTGTTTTTACTTCCTCTGATGTGAATTTGCAACACTACTCACATTAAGAACTTCAGCATTATTATCTAAAAAATAATTACATAAAAAGGACATTGTCACTCTCCTTGTTTTGTGTTAGGGTTAGTCTTTTGACGTGGTTCAAACCCAAGTACAACCAAAAGAGAAACTATTGCAGTTTATTTGTTTGGACAGTCAGGTTTGTTTTATTAAGCTCACAGTCCACAAAATCCACTTTTCTGGTTTTATCACATCAGACAATAGAGTTTTCAGAGCACAGATGCTGGTCCTGTTTTTGTACTGTTTTTGTGGAGAGGTCTGACTCTTCTGCTGATGGGTGTGTATTCACGCTGTTCACAGCTAGCATTCTCCAGGACGGGTTGGCAACACCCATGCTATCTAGCACGCTTGGCCTGTTTCTCCTCTCTCGTTGTAAGGCATAATTACTATTTTCTGTGGGGTTTTTTCAGTTTGAAGTGCCAGAAGTGATTAGAGGGCTGTGTCCCAACACAGCAAATTAATGTTTTTATAACATGATGCCAGAAGACTGTGTTGCATGCCTTGGGGCATGTCATGTGAACTCAAAGGGATGTGTAAAGGTACAAGCCTTGTCAGGACTGGTGACGTTGTAGCATTGTTGAAGGAAGAGAGGCGGAGTTGATGTTCTCTTATTCCATGCTTCTGTTTAGAGCACAATGTGTAATGAATCAGCTGTGCATGTCTCTTCTGTTCAAGAAAGGGATCCTCTGACTGCTACGTGGTGTGAATGACCAGGGCCTGGGATTCCAGAAGTGCTATGAGGAGGGAACCTATCTGTCAGTGCAGACATCCATAATTCTTACTTCAGCCTGTAAGCAACTCAGCAGTTTAGTTGAATTATTGATTTTAATTTAAAAACATTCCAGATTCCTGAGTTGCACCTTTTAATAAACGAAAGTGAAGATTAAGCATCCAGTTTATGCTTTGCAGAGCTAACATGAAAGATAGAAGTGGAGGGAAGAATAAATTGGGGGATGGATGTGTCTCTAATACTACATACACTCAGGATCTTTGCTGAAGTGATGATATGTTTTTTCAGATTACAACAATGCTGTGAACTTCTTCAGTTTTTCCTCCTAATAAAAATATTCAGACACACTCCAATGTAAACAACAAAGTTAACTTTCACATGTGTGCGATTCCCACTCTATTACAGTAACCATTAAGGCATAACTAATACTGTATTTATTTCTCTTAAGAACAGCATACACATTTTTACATAAGCATTTCCTAATTTTCATCATTTTATCCTTTCCTTGTTGCCTTTTCCTCAGCAGGTGTCACTGTCTATCAGTCTGTCCCCCGGAATGATTTCTACGTGCAAGGAGCTTCGTTTTCAAATCAGTTGTGCTCACAAATGCAGTTTTCTAGCACAGCAGGAGGACAGTACTTGACTGAGCAGATTTCCTCCACTCAGCCACCTTGCCTGCCCTCCTCTTCGTATTTTCTTCAAGTGCCTAATGGAACAACACTGGGATCCATGCCACTCACTGGAAAACAAAAGGGAGTGACGCCACCAGACCAGAGTTCATACCAGAACCATGAAACAGAACCAGAGTTGACATTGCTTGCTGAAAGAGAGGAAGCAGAGAGTAGGAGCAAGAAAGGAGACACTATTGTTGGTAACTGAAAGGCCAGTTGAATTATTTTGGAGAAGGAGGGGGCAGATAAGGAAAGCATTCCAAGACAGTGGTAGCTCCTCTGGACGCAGCATCAAACCATGGCTTGAATGGGAATGGAGCCTTTATTTTTTTTTTCCTGGATTGTTGTCCAAGACTGGTCCAGTTATCCCATACCTGGTTCTTACATTCATCTGTTTTTAGAAAGGGGTACATACAGGTCAGCAAAACAGATGATGGAGTTCTGTCCTCTGTCAGACATCATATGTTGTGAGCTGAATGCTGTTGCAGGAATGATAATTTCTAAGATTCCCAGAGGCATATGCACCTCTCTTGAAGGCAGAACTTTTTGAGCAAGAAGAGGTGAAGGGGAAGGGAGAGATTTCTGTCTGGATTTCCATTTTCAGACTTTTGTTTTTGAAACAAAATTACCTTGCTCTAGATTTGTCGAAAGCTGTCATATACCTTAAGTACTGTTGAGGGGGGAGTGTGTCTAATTTTGAAATGTAAAATATTTGAAAAAAAACATGTCATTCTGTGTCCTGTGACATCACATATTCTTATACATCTGTTTTTTTTTTCTTCAGATGTTAAAGAAGAAACTAATGTCTGATGCTGCTCTCTGAGAATAAATAAAAAGGAGGATGAAACTACAATTCTAAACTACAAAATAAAAAAAGACAGAGAGAACAATATTTGCAACAGAAGCACTTTTTGTTACTTTTTGGGGGGTTTGTATTTTATTTCTTGTTGCCATGATTATTTTCCCGCTGAGGAAAGAAGCAGGGAAATTTAAAAAAAAATAAAAGCTTCTGCTCTGTTTTTTGCAAGTCTCTTGACTTTATTCTTCTTAATGAATTCTAATCTTGAGTTGGTCACGGACAGGGAAGCACTGATCCAGGCACCGAGTCCTGCAGCTAAGTGGAAATTCCAGATCATGCAAGAGTCAGAAGCTGTGGCTGGTGTGCTGGAATACATGGGAGGAGAGCCAAAGAAAAATAGGATGTATGCAAAGCAGGGGGAGTAACTCCAGCAACTACACCTAATTTTAGGGACTCCAGATTGTGCAAGAAGTGCCATGGGAAGTCCACCATAGGTTTGACTCAGTTATTTCAAAAGAGGTTAAGCTCTGTGGGTTTTTTTGGTTAACAGGATCTGTGGATGGTTTACGTGGGTCTGGCTTGCGTTTACATCTGCATCCTGCTAGGATGTGCTGCAGTTCAATCTGGCAAGATGTCCAATAAGCATGACTTTTCTCTTGCATTCCCCAACTCCTACAGCGGGAATATCGTGCTGCAGTGTTAGCAGGAGTAGTTTAGCAGAGCAAACAATCTTGGCTTAACCTTGGACTGTCAGCTTAGTAGATAAAATGTGTCTCAAATCAGTCACTGGCACCAGTAGCAGAGGACTCGAGCTATAGCTCTAGTCCCTAGGGACCATGGGTGCCAAATGAGTTTTACAGAATCACAGAATTATTGGGGTTGGAAGAGATCCCTGGAGATCATCTAGTTCAACCTCCATACTAAAGCACTCGCCTAAAGCAGGTTGCACAGGAACACATCCATGTGGGTTTTGAACATCTCCAGAGAGGGAGATTCCACACTCTCTCTAGGCAGGCTGTTCTGGTGCTCTGTCACCCTCACAGTAAACGTTTTTTAGCTCATGTTCAGGTGGAACTTCCTGTGTTCCAGCTTGAGCCCATTGCCCCTTCTCCTGTCACAGGGCACCACTGAAAAGAGTCTGGCTCTCTCCTGACACCTGCCATTTAGATATTGATAAGCATTAATAAGACCTCTCCATCTTCTCCAGGCTAAATGGACACAGGTCTTTCAACTTCTCCTCGTAAGAGTGATGCTCCTGTTCCCTAAGCGCATTCATGTTCTCTGCTAGACTCTCTCCAGTAGTTCCTTGTTGAAGTGGGTAGCCCTGAACTGGACACAGTACAGTAGATGGGGCCTCACTAGGGCAGTGTAGAGGGGTAATGGACGCACCCTTCTTACTGTACCCCAGGATACCATTGGCTTTCTTGGCCGTGAGATCACATTGCTGCCTCAGGGTTAGCTTGTTGTCCACCATGACTCCCCCATCTTCCTCCACCTCCATGAGACGATATATAACATGAATGGCTAAACCCACATGGCAGGCTTTTGCTGTGTCCCTGTGTGGAAAGACCATGGTGCAGTAGGAAGCTGGAGGTACATTTTCTTTGATACTTCTGTATTTAACCCTGAGTCCTTCCACTGTATTTTGGACAGGAGCAAGGCCTGGATAATTTCTGTATTTACAGTGATCTGAGTGCCCCTCTTGTACCTTGTGAAATGAAGCAGTGTCAGGTCTTTTGTTTCAACTTCTCCACAGTCAAAAAAATGCTCAAAAGGAGCATTTGACAAGAGTTCAACGTTGCTGCTCCTCTCCTTTTTCTTTCTCCTGTCTCTTGTCAAACACTGGTTTATGTCTGGTAGTGGCTGAAAACTCAGCGGTACAGTCAGGGCAGATTTATATCCCAAATCTACACTTTTGTACAGAGATTCTGAGATTTTCATTTCCCAGAGCAAAAGTTTACTTCTGTCTGTATCAGGCTGAGAACTGGTGGGGAATGTGTGTTAGTTCACTCTTTTTTCACTCATTCACAGCTGAACCAATGTTTCCAAGAGACGTGAATAGGTGGTTTTACTGCAATTACAAGTGTGCTCTGAAAACTGTTAGTGGTGACAACAGCAGAATTCTTCAGAGAGAGAACTGGTTATGAATATTGCCTGGATCAAAACCCAATCCTTCGAGGAGATGAAAAGGACAAACCCAACAACAGAATGCCAATTCCTCTGCTTCTACCTCCCCCTTCTCTTACAGTGAAGGAAAAAAGAATTTAGGGTGTTTTGTGGGTAACTTTTATTTTCAGAG
Source organism: Piaya cayana (assembly GCA_013389865.1). Taxonomy (NCBI): domain Eukaryota; kingdom Metazoa; phylum Chordata; class Aves; order Cuculiformes; family Coccyzidae; genus Piaya; species Piaya cayana. The sequence continues at coordinate 114,416 of WAAB01024615.1, read as the reverse complement.
ATATGTGTTTTGGATGTTGTTTGGTGGCACAGTTGTGGAGCCAGGTCTTCATGTTGTGCCCAGCACACTTCCCCTTAAAATGTCGTTTTACCAGTAAGGATCACAAAGGACTATGTGATACAGTCTCAAAAATTTGGAGGGCTGAGGGCAGTCAAAATTTTGAAATGGAAAATGTTTTATGTTCAAGCTTTTGTATAAAATGGAGACTTCTTTGGGAATGGTTTGATTCATTTCCTTGCTAGTATCTTAAATTTGCCAGGTTCAGTTAGGCTTGAAGTTCTGAACAGGGATTTCTTTCACATTGCTGTTAACAGCTGAAAGAAAGGGTGGGTACCTGACAGACAGATTCATCCCTTCTGTGGTTCCAGTGACTTTGCTGGAGATAAACCAAATTTATTCTACTTTACAGGTAAGCAGACAGGTTTGGTTTGCATGACACTGCCACTGGCAGAAGCAGCAACAGCCTTTGACCATGTGCCAGGTCACCCACCAAGGTGAAGAGACACTTTCATGGATCTGTGAGCCTCTCCATTACACCTACAATACCCATTGCACTAATATCTTGGAATCTCATTGCTCCTTGTACTATTTCCCCTGCTGCTACTTCCTTTTAGTGGAATTAGGTACATTTTGTAGATACTTCGGATGTAGGCCCCTGTGTTCTTCTATTAGGTGCTTCTTTTGAGTGTGAAGTCTCAAGAAGGCTCACTTAATTAGGGGAACAGCGTCAAAATTCAAAATGCCATGACTTTCTGACCATGGTATCTTCTCTTCTGAAGTAAAGAATTGTTTTGCCTCTTTATCATAATTTTAGCCATAAGTGCTGAGACAAGCAGTCAGAAATTTGAAGGCAGTCAGAAATTTGAAGGAAGTCAGGCTTGGTGCAAATGGAATAATTGCGTGCATTATCGAGTATTGCTATAATTTCTTCCTAATTAATGAAGAGGTTTTATGAGGAAGAAAGCCAAATATGTGGATGTTTGTAGTGGACTAATTCAGTACTACTGTTGTAAGACTGGAAATGAGAGTGAAAATACTGCAGCCAGCACATTTCAACAGAAAGGTTTTGTCCAGTTACCCAAAGTATGGCTGTTCACCTGAACAGTTCCCACACACAGTCACTTTGGCATATCTATCTAAAATATTGCATATTTTAACATAATTAGATTGTTAATCTTCTTCTACATCTAAATAATTGATTTATAAACAGGTGAAGAGACCATATTAACCTTCTCCCAAATGCCTTTGCCAGCAAATAGACATTATTTTCTACAAGCAACTCCTGTTTTATGTGGTGAGAACACATAAAACCTCATGAATTAACCCTTCTCTTTCAATCAAAGAGAAATCTTTTCTTATAAGCTTCTTAATTTCTGTAAAGTGGGATACATCAGGAAGTATCAACATTTGTTTGGTTTGGCAGTTGAAATTCCCAAGATAATTTTTGCATTGCTGATTATAATGCTTGCAATAAATAGCATGAGAAAAATATCATTGCTGAAGGGTGAATATTGATTTTTCTTCATGTTGCTGTGCTAAGCACAAGTACAACACACGGAAAAAACCCCACCCACCAAACAAATCCATTATCTGACAGTGCTGTGATTCTTCATAACTAATTGCTGACAAGCATGGAAACACCATGATAATCACCCCTTTAGAACTGGTAATAAATCTAACAGATAAGACCGCACAACATGAGATGCATAGTTTTAAGTCATCAAAACCAACACTGAGGGACTCCCAGATGCAATGCTCACTCTTCTTGTGTCCCACATGCCTGCATCTGCATGATCCTATCAGACAAGGGTTGCTAAGTCTTGAACATCAAGCTCACACTCTCGCAGAGAGCAGGACTGGGATAGAAAGCCAATAAAGGTTGTCATTGCAGAAAAGTGTGATTTTACGGCAAGGCAGCTGTAAATAGCCAGGAGCTTAAAGGTTCCATGTATATACGGGCATATATGTTACCCTCCTGGGATACTTCTTGTGTCCTCTGTGCAAATTTACAGCACTCAGAACAAGGAGCTGAAGTTTCTCCTCTGCTTTCTATCCAAGAATTTTGAGCCAATTGTGACAAGAGAGAAATCTGCAGCCTGTTTTACCTGTGAAGTGTGCCTTTTGGGTCCACTTTCTGGTCCTGAGATAGGGAGGGAACGCAGCTTCTCCAGCTGCAATAGAGGAGTTGAGGCAGAAGCCTCTGTGTAGTTTCTGGTGAGGGGAGCCAGTCTCCATTTCTTCTCTGAGATTGGAATTTCCTCCTTATCTTAATTACAGCTGCTTCTCCTCAACCCAGTCTCTCAACAAAGCTGGATGGATTTTTTTTGCTTGCTTTTTTTTTGTGGTGCAGGCAACCATGGGTGTTCATATAGAGTCACACCCACCTGCCTGGGGGATCAGGCACAGGCTTGTCCCCCTCCTTTCTGCCCAGGATCTCCCTTGCACTTTGTGTGGCTCCAGAAGATGAAATAAAATCAAAACAGTGTGATGTGTGATAATTAAGTTTGTTGATAGCCTCTTGTTTTGAGCTCCTGTGATCTCTGAGGAGTGCAGAAACAATGGCATGAGAAGGCTGGGCAGAGAAAAAAAAGCACTGAGGGGAGAGAATAATAAGAGGGGAGAGGAAAAGCAGGTATGAAAAGACATGTTGCGTGACACTGTTCAGACAATGCTGAGGATCCTAAGCCCACAAACAACTCTGGTTTGTTATAAAAGTGTTAATGCCCAAGCAATATCCCTGCTTCTGGCACTGCTGCTGCCTGGCATCTCCTTCTGCCATGCACCTGCAGCTCCTGTTCCATGAGAGAACTGAGTGTGGCCTTTGCGCTGCCTGGTCGCCCATGGCAGTCTGTGCAAGCAGAAGGGCAAGTGGAGGTCAGGAGACTTCCAGCCACTGCTTTTAAGCTCCACATTGTTTTTTCATGCTGGGATCGGCTTGCTGAGGTATTACACACCCATCTTCCAAGCCTACCTTCACATTTCAACAAGGAGCACTTCGGTCTGCTTGAAACCATACCAACACCATGGGAGCTTGGCTTGTAAGCCGATGGCTTCTGGGCTCTGGTTCAATATCAGCCAGTCTGGGAAGCAGGAACCAAAATAAAGGTTACTCTGAGACCCTTACTGAGAAAGGGGTCCCCATCCCAAGCTCAGGTTCTGTGCTCCAGTGTGTGGGTGCTGGGATGGCTAGAGAACATGCCCGAGGAGCTGGAAAGGCTTTCACAGAAAGCTGCACCCAATGCCCACCAGCTCCACCTGCCAGGGCCGATGAGGAGACTGCAGTACAGCAAAAATATTCTGTGAAAGCTGAGAGCTCACACATCCACCGCTGCAACTTTGGGGCTGCATGAATGTGAGCTGGCATGTGGGTAAGCTGCAGGCTGCTGCTGCACACCATGGCGGCAGCCTGTTTTTATGGCTGTTGTTTACACTCGCTCCATTTGCAACAACGAAGGCTGAAAATATTTCCCATAATTTCTGTTTGCTGTTCTCTGCAGAAGACTCATGTTTTATTTTTACAGCAACCTTCCATTTTGAAAAGCACTTTCCTGTTTGTGTAATGTTCCTCTGGTAGCAGAGGAATACTTGCCCTCCCAGCTTGCCAAGTACTGGCAAGAGGTGACTCTGAGAAACACTGCCCTACGCATCTGGAGGCAGGCTGTCTGCTGATTCATTTAGTTAATGGCTGAGGAAGAAAAGCCCTTTGTATATAGATGACTGAATAGCAGCCAATGTCTCATGATGCCAGAAGTCACTGCCTTTTTTTCCTTTTATTTCATTTTTTGGTCCCCAAACTAGGCTCTCCACCCTGACAGAAATTTGTGAAGTCATTCCACCGATTTAAAACACTGTTTCAAACTTTGCCTATGCAAAGGGAGGAAATGGAAAGGGAATCCCCATCTCCCTGCCTTGTTACAGGGAAAAGTGAGTAATGGTACAGGAATATGCATCACTGTACCATGGCTGCAAAAAGACTGAATGAAGGTGGAAAAGAGAAGGTGAAATGGGAAGAGATATGGAGGAGGCATGGGTGGGGAATAGGAGGGGAGACAGGGCTGCCTGCTCCAACATGTAGCTGGATGCTGTGCGGGCACGGCAAGAGTCCAGTGATAACCTCTGGAATTGTGTTAGGCTGTCAGTGTCTGCTGTGCAAGCCTAGCTGCAGCCTATCACAGGACTTGTCCAATCAAGTTGGCTAGAAATTAGGAGTGCAATGAGAAATGGGCTTAATTCTTCTCTGACTTATTTAATTGTGAAATGAAATAATTTCCACCCCAAGCCTGAGCCAGCCTGGTTGGGTGGAAAGGGCGTGCAGCCTGGAGGTGTGTGTGTAGACTCCATGGGAGACAGAGCAATGTCAGTCCTCTGCTAGAGGATGCTTGGCTAGCTTAAAGTAGAGGGTCTCAGTATTGTGGGCATTTTGAGAAGAAGGTGATTCCATCTGCAAAAAACAGGAGGACAGAGGTGCTTTCCCCCAGCCTGGAGGAAGTTTGCCAAGTCCTACAAGAATGTAAAGCATCCTCTTACTGATCCGGGTGATGGCTTATTCAGCAGGTTTAGCCTTATCTGAGTTTAGGAGCACTTGCTCTGGAGCCTAAGCAGGTTCCACTTCAGTGGGCATGACTACTCTCACAGGGAAAACTCTTGCTTAATAAATGTTCTGGACACGGTGCAGACCAACGCCCTCCCTGCATCCTGCCCACACTAAAGGACTGCAAAAGCAGAGAAGAAAAATTAAATTAAAAAAAAAGAAAGAAAAAAAAGGAGGAGCAGGAGGAGAGGGAACTCCCTGTTCTGCTTTGAAAAGTGACATACATAACATGTGACGCTACCAAATAAAATATTGAAATAAGAATTGTTTCTGTTTAACTTATTGGATCTACAAAACCCAGCCTCACCGAGAACAACAAAGAGACGTGCTCTGAGCCAACACAGAATCAAGCTACATTAAGTTCCTGGTTCAAGAGCACCTTTTGCCCTCAAAGATATTTGCACAAAATTAGACAGAGCATAATTTCACTAACATAAAAAGGAGTTGCTATCTGGAGAGTCTGCAGAGGCATGTGGGGAATTCTCTAGGACTTTTTTTTACTGGCAATTGTGTACAAAATGGAAAATATCCTGCCTGAAGCAGAGCTGGCAGGCAGAACATAAAACCAACTCGGAAACTTTACACAACACAGCTGATGTGCAGCCAGTGACCCAAAGACACAGCCAGGCCTTGTGCAGCCACTTTTTCGAGGGTTGAACAGCAAATTTCAGAGCATGTTTCACCTCAAAAAGAGCAGGGTATTTTTTCAGAAATCATTAAAAAAATAGGAAATACTGCTATAAAAGTGCTGCTTTTATCTAGCATCTTTTGTGCATATGCAATCTTGTGATTATATTTAGCTCACAACCTCTGTCTCAGCCAGCAAATAGGTAGGTACTAATTTGGATTTTATTTTTAGCCTTTAGAGCCAGTGTGTGACTGAGGCCATATTTACTCCATGTAATCTTAATTCCTCACTGAGTTAATAAGTTCCATGTGGCATTTTGATTGTGCTAATCAGTACACTTTATCAGCGTCCCACAAACACGAAAGTATCCAAACACCCTGCAGGAATAGGAGGCATTACTACAATTCTCTTCTACCTCCCCACTTTATAGCTTGGGAGCTCAGGCACAAAAATGTTGAAGTTCAGAAACAGGTAGTGGCAATGGACCGAGACAACAGAGGCATAATTCTTCAGTAGGGGCAATGGTTTGTAGTCCATGGCTCTTACAGACCTCAGCTGCTGTCATGTGGTCCTAGCACCCCAGCAAAACTAGGAGCACTTTACCTAGCACCCTCAGAAAATGAAAAACATTGTAAGGATTGCCCCACATCACTTTGGACCTGAAGCAGGACAACATCAGTCTATCTTCACTACAAGATCATGCTTTCTCTTCCTTGAGTTCCTTGATTTGTTCATTAGAACCTTTGAGCTCCTGCCAAAAGAAAGGACAGGTCTTGTGGATCTATATTGCCATGTATACCCATATGAATTAGAGGTTTCCTCCATGTTCTTCATACTAGCATCACACGAGACTGCAGTATTAATGTCATTTATTCTCTGCTCTTGATTGTTCTTCTTTTGTTTTGTGAAATCAATGGCAAAAGGTACAGTTCATGGTGCAGGATTGTACTGCCACATCATGCTCATGAGAAGGCTGGAGTCTTTGATTTCATCATCCAAGCTACAAAACAAGCTGATAGACCCTATCATAGTCTCTATAGTGTCATGGTTTCAAGCTAGAAGGGGCATTTATATCTTCTAATCTTACCTCTTGTATAACCAGGCCACTAGATTTTCTCCTAGATTTAACCTGTTCCTGTCACTCCCCACAACTTATTATCCCTCCCCTTCATCCTTACACCTATACGCTGCATCTGCCTCCCCTCCTGTTTATAGCACTGACTCTTTCCTCCATCCCTAATTTCTCTCCCTCCGCTTACTTTCCTAGCTGCTCTCTTCAGCTTCTTTTCCTGTGATGCCACCTTGTTTTCTGCACTGCCATCAATCCCACTCCAGGCAGCAGAACAGGACACCTCACGGAAGCTTTCCATGCTGCTTCTAGCAAACATGGGGAATGACTTCTTGCTTTCTTTTAGAATGTCAGAAAGGGAAGTAAGGGTGGAAGAATGCAGTACCCTCATCCCCTACTCATCCATTTAGTGTTACAGTGACTAGGGCCTTCCGNAATGCAGTACCCTCATCCCCTACTAGGGGATCCCCTGACTAGGGCCTTCCTCCAGGATTTAGTAGTGCCTCCAGTGCTGTCACTCCCTGGCACAAGGATGGAGGACACTGACTACTCTGGAATTTTTTTTCTTTGTTTCTGTTGAAACAAAATGTGGAAAATCAAAAAGGTTCCACAGGAAGGTGCATAACCCTCCTTGTAACACTCTGATGATGCAGAGGCCCAGCTATGCTAAATATTCCCTAGTAAAAGTGTTTGCAGCATAAAAGCACAAATGCTCTTGGAACTGGTGTCTTCTCCCAGCTCTAAGAAGAGCCACAACCACTGAGCTGCAGTCATCCATCTCACCCAGCATCAAACCATCCTGTGTACTGCAACTCCAGACCAGCAACAAAGGTGTGGGCATGAGAAAACCTGCTCTCATAGTTGCAGCACAGCAAGATGTTTCTGCATCATCTAGCACACTTTGCTTTTGTGTCATCTGCAGTTCCTATGGGAGCTTTGCAACACACCCAGTTGTACAACAGGGTCCTGTGTGAAGTCTGCCTTAAAGTATTTAATATCAAGCAGAGAGAATTTATACAAACCAGTTAACCAGGAGGGTTGACTAGAGATAAAACTTTAAGAGTGGCTACCACAGCACCCAAAACCAGATCAATAGGTTTTACGCAGCAGATACTGCTCTCAAGATGAATAGCTGGGCACCTGCGATACCAGCCAGGATCCATAAAAGCTGTCTGCTTTGACAGCCCTAGCTCCGAAGAACCCCAGAGCCAAGCAGTCTGGGTTAGGGCAATGCCTGAGCGTCGAGTGACTCCCAACCAGGCTTGGAGTGCTGGGGAAGGTTAAGGCAGGTTCACCACCAACCAGGACTGACTTTAATGTTTTCACTTGCAAGCTTGTGCTTCCATACTGCCCCTAAGGACAAGCCTTGCTTTACATTTTGCTAGATACATTCCATTTGTGGTTCACTGCAAAGTCTGAGAGTGGCAAGGGAAAAGACTAGGTGAGCCTGAACAAAACCAACACATTTTGAGGGTGTTGTTCCATCAGACACAGTAAACTCTGGCAGAGGGCCATTTGTAGGTGTGCCTGAAAGACTGGTACCTAAAGGAGACATTTCTGTAGCATGGATGCTTTGTGACAACCTACAGCTGGTCTGTGCCAGGTCTGGTGCTTTTATACTTTTAGGTTTTAGCTCCAGGAGAGTGTATATTCCTTGTGCAAAGCTGAGGGTAGAGGTGTGCCATGGGCCTGGGTGAACCTAAACCTCAAGAGGGCTGAGAAACCCTGCTCTCATCTACCCAGGACAAGAAGTAGCATGTGGAGTAGTAGTTTGGGAGCTCATCTAGAAAGACAGGGGACAAAGGGTTGCATTCCCTGGGCAGAGAAGGGGGTTCTCCTGTGGGGCGGGTCTGTTGTACAAAAGAGCCCTTTCTCCTGCCTTGTCTTCAAGAAAATTTGCCTACAAAGTACTTGCACTGTGTCCTATCCTCCAGGTGCACCACAAATGTCCATAAACATCTAGAAGATCTACCCCCTCCCCTGGGTGTAGCCCATGACAAGAGCCACCCAACTCAGATCTCACCAGACTGAAAAAAATTGTCATACATTACAGCACAGACTTCTCCTGGAACAGGGGCTAATGACTGTCTACAGATTTTAGGTGGATGTGGGGCCAAGCATAGGCAAAGCTTTTCATTGCTAGTCCCAAGGACACTCTTGAGTGACCACATTTTGGGGGCTTCACCTGCAAGTCTAGCCAGACCGTATAGAAGGCATCTCCCAGAAGCTTATACTTGGGTGCTTTTTCCTTTCTAAACAGTAACACAAAAAGCAGAAACAATCCACAACTCTCCAAAACAGATACTGTACTTCTGTTAAACAGTAGTTGGACTTTGTTTTTCTAAACATTGACAAACCAGATTTTTTTTCCTCTAAGCTCATCATTTACAACAACCANTAAAATCAACTTTTACTAATTGTAGTACCACGACAATGGTGGAGCCAAGCTGGCCCTCACAAAGAGAAACTTACTTTTTCTAGTGGACCTTGGCACATGGGTTTAGCAGTCCTTAACAACTTGCCAAACAGCATGTTTACTGGTTACTCAGTTTCCTGCCTTGATGCCACCTTTTGTTTTACCATGATAAAAGTCCTTGAGCATGGACATGCTATCTTTCACAAACCAATAAAATGCCAAAGAAACTGCTTGTTTTTCACCAGTATAGTTGTTCTAACCTTGGTTGCTAACATGCTGGAGCATCCCAAGGGAGAGTTAAAGGGCACAGATCACAGCTTCTCTTCTCAGAATGCAGCAGAACAAAAGCCATGGCCATAAGTTCTAAGGCAAGATAAATGCTGAAAACTTTCCCAGAATGGTGGTGAGGTATTTTCCCTGCATTTAATGTACTTGCTTCTGTCAGAAAAGGACCTTCAGGTAGCCTACAGTCACAACAAATTGCAAAGTGTGCAGAAAGAGACATTAATAAGATACATTCATTTTAAAGGAGGCCAATAATAAATGGGGCACCTTACAAAATTCAGCACAGATAATTGCAAAGTCCCACATCTGGGAAGAAATAACCGCATGGCAACATTACAGGTTGGAGACTACCAGGCTGGGGAAAAGCTCGGCTGTAAAAGCCATGTTGGTAGAGTTGGCCAGGAGTTCACCCCACCAATGAAGGCCAATAGCATCCTCAGCTGCATTAACAGGATCATAACCAATGGATGAGGGCAAGTGATTAACTCTGGCTTCTCAGCACTCATTAGACTGCATCCAAAACACTGTTATTGTGTCCAAGTTTTTCCCCTCAGCTCTGCGCCCCCCCCCTTCCCCTCAGAAAGGCATTGNTCCCTCAGCTCTGCCCCCCCCCCCGAAAGGCATTGAACAGCAAGCTTGATGCAGGACAAAAAAAGATGCTGAGATTACAGGGCCTGCTCAACCTGGAGAAGACAAGGCTCTGGGAGGCCTAATGGCAGCCTTCCAATACCTGTGAGGAGGTCGCTAAAGACAGAGCTTATCTCCTCACTGTGGTCTGTGNGATTTTAGGTGGATGTGGGGCCAAGCATAGGCAAAGCTTTTCATTGCTAGTCCCAAGGACACTCTTGAGTGACCACATTTTGGGGGCTTCACCTGCAAGTCTAGCCAGACCGTATAGAAGGCATCTCCCAGAAGCTTATACTTGGGTGCTTTTTCCTTTCTAAACAGTAACACAAAAAGCAGAAACAATCCACAACTCTCCAAAACAGATACTGTACTTCTGTTAAACAGTAGTTGGACTTTGTTTTTCTAAACATTGACAAACCAGATTTTTTTTCCTCTAAGCTCATCATTTACAACAACCAAATTGTTTGCTGATCTTCCAGTGCATACAAAAAATACCCATTCAACTTGAGGCAGGCAGCACAAAGTCTTAGCCCAGACACTTGAACTCTGGCAATGCTAATGCGCTGATAACAGGGTCTGATCACCAAAAGCATGGATGAATAGCTAGTACGAGCTGTGGGGCTAATTTTACAGATAAATGTAACACATTGTAAAACAGGGTGCTCATAGAAGAGAAAAATAAACTTTTTAACAGAAATTTTCCCTGGGAGTGAGATGGGACCTTTGCCAGCAAGCTAGAAGGAGAAGAGCTCCTATCACAGTGTAAGAAGGGGCCATCAACAATAAGTAAAGGGCTTGCTCTTCTGGGAAAGGATGTGGTCACTTGCACCCACATGGCTTGAAAAACAGAGGAAGCAACTTGCAAGATAGGCTTGACAGCTCAGGAAGGGGAGTTGATGGCAGCAAAAAAAAAAAA
>WAAB01024615.1:89862-103328 GCA_013389865.1 Piaya cayana | reverse complement strand
ATCCCTCAGCCCCCCCCCCCCCCCCCGAAAGGCATTGAACAGCAAGCTTGATGCAGGACAAAAAAAGATGCTGAGATTACAGGGCCTGCTCAACCTGGAGAAGACAAGGCTCTGGGAGGCCTAATGGCAGCCTTCCAATACCTGTGAGGAGGTCACTAAAGACAGAGCTTATCTCCTCACTGTGGTCTGTGGTGAGAAAACAGGCCTAAAGTTGAAACAAGTGAATTTCAAACTTGCGAGTAAAAACTTTCCCACCAAGAGACCAGTCACACAGTGGACCAGGTTCCCCCAAGAGGCTGTGGTTTCCATCCAGGGAGGTTTTCAGGATCAGGTTAGGTGAAGACCCAGTTAATCCAGTCTGACCTCATAGCTCACCCTGTTTGAAAGGAGGATGACCTCCTGAGGTCACTTCCAAACTAGACTCTTCTGCAAGCCTACGATCCTAACTCTTGTTCAGCTCTACTATCCACATTTCCTGGAGCAGAGCTATTAGCGTAGCCCATAGCACAACCACAGGGCCTTCTGGGAAGAGATAGACTCTACTTACTTCCCTGACCAATAATTCTGTCTTCATTCACATGCAGAATAAAGTCACCAAACTGCAAAGCAGCAACTACTCTCATACAAGGAGTGTCAGAAGAGTAACTTTATTGAACATTCCCTGCCACTTTTAACATCTGTCTCCATTTACGCTGTTCCCCAAATAGCCTGCAAGCAGACCAGGTTATGAATCATGTCTTGCTGACAACTGCTGCCATCTCTCCACTGCCTCTGTTGCATTGTAGATGGTGGGATGCCATCTGAAATTCTGAGGTGTCCATTTCCCTCCTAGGAACTTGCTCAGCTCTACGTCTCCATTGTGACGATAACCTCACAAGTACGCAGGCAAGGAGAGGGCCCAAGATATCCCAGCAACAGAGCAGCACCAAGGATATTTAAAACTATTCTTTGAATTACAAGCCTGAAGCTGAGGTGAGACTGTGGGTTTGGCTGCTGAGTACTCCCCCATCTTCCTACAGGTAGAGGCTGAAGGTACAGCTTGCATCACACTGCACCAGCTCCAAGCCAAAAAACCTGTCCTGTGGTGCAACTTCCCCTGATATCCTCCCACCCTATTTCTTCCTTGTACAGAGCCACAGAGCAGCCTCTTGACACAAACTCTTTAAATCCAGCAGGACCTGTTATGCTAGTATTTCAGAGGAAGTGATTTCACTGGTGAGACAGAGCAGAAGTGCAGTAGTCCAGCGCATGGCAAATTACGGACTAAACACAGGCATTGAGAACAAGGCATAAAAGGTCACTTCTCAGTCACAGCTTGAATATCTATTGAGCATCAAATAGGCAGCTAGAGAAGAGAAGCATTTAATATGCCATGAATGGCTGCCTTGTGGATTCATTTTGTGGAAGCCTGTGTCCCACAGTGGAAAAATCTCACTAAGCTATTTTTATCATTGCCAGCAAAGTCTTGCAACTGTCTAGATGTTCTAGGTTCATTTATAAGTGATCTTTGATAGCATTCAAGGTCCTAGTGCTGGCAGTTCAAATTAGGTCATTTCCTCATAGCTGCCAACAGGCAGAAAATGAAGAGGTAGCTAATTTATAATCATCATAATTATACAGTGGTCATAGATTTAAACCACCCTCTAAACATAGAAACCCATAAAAACCCAGCCTGGGCTATGCTAAGTTAGCATTTCTCCTCCTTATTTGGAGCAGCAACTCACACAGGGACAGCATCATAGAATCAACAGGTTGGAAGAGACGCACTGGATCATCGAGTCCAACCATTCCCAACCCATCCAACCCAAACAATCCCCCCAGCCCTGTGGGGTGTCCCTCACTGGCAGCAGCATCAGGGTCTTGTTTACACCACTGAAAAGCACCATGCTCTTCACACTGCTTCCTACCACTATGCAGCACCCCTCTGTCCTCCCAGGTGCTCACACCATCATCTGCCTCCATGTTACCAGCCTGTGGCCAACCAACAAGCTGACAGTGAAAAATAAAACAGGAGAAAAGGAAAGTACCTTGCTATTTAGAAAGAGGCCCTGCACTGGTTTTATCATTGCCTAAAGCTAGAGGCTTACTAGGCAGCTGTCTGCAAAGGCTTGCAAGCATCTGCCTTCAGAGCTTGAAAGAAAACAGTCGAGGGCCCAGCTTGAGCTTCACAGCACATCCCCAATGCAATTAGCATCTGAAACATTTTTCACCAGTATTTTTAGTCTCTACCACTTTTTTCTCCTCCTTCAGAGCAATTTATCTGAGCCCAACCATCCAGGCAATGGTTACCTGGACTTAACAGATTCAGCTGAAAAAACAGGATAGTACAGATGTACAAGTGGATCCTAAAAACAGTCTGCAAAAACTTCATATTCTTTTCTCCTAAGAAGCAGAGATACAGTCCTGATAACCTGTCAAAGTAAATCCAGGCTTTTCTGTCTACTGGAGCAATTTCTTCAGGAGCACTTGTCAACTTCATTCTCCCCTTCCTCAAATACATCTTCTTGTCACCCTGTACTAGTAAACCTCTTAATTGCTAAAACATAGTCAGAAAGTGGTATGATGCATTTACATTTTTCATCTGTCAAGAGGATAGGATTTGTTCTCACCCCAAACTTGTCAGGCTCACACCTCTCTTGTCAGCTTCTTCCCACATCTCAGTTTCCACATTTCCTAGATCTATTGTCATCTTTACCTTATACTCAATTATGGGCCTGGTGTGCTAGGATTCCTGTAAAATGACAGTGTACTGTATCACAGAAGGCTTTTCCAGGTCCAGTGTAAAGGAGGAAGTTATCTTCCAGCCATACACCCTGTCTCTGTGGAAACCTAGGTTCTTCCTGCCCTGGTACACCTTCTGTCAACACTGCTGACCATGTAGCCACCTTGAAACTCTCCATTCCCAAAGCAGGCTAGCTCTTATTTTCTAAATTAAGTCTAAAAATCTTTCTTCTAGCATAATCACTGTGTAGATTGCCAAATCCAGCCTGCCTCAGGACTTAAGTCCTTGTCCCTCAGTCAAATATTTTAAGCTTGCAACAGCAGATATGCTGTGTCCTAGTATAAATTCCAATATTCTGCATTTACTCATTTTTCCCTACTGTCCTTGGCTAGATTATGACATGTAAATAGCTATATCCTTTACTGGTTTGGCTTCATATTCCCCCATCTTCCCTCCAGGAAGAGGGAAGGGGCACAGCTGACAGCAGCCTCAGAGCAATACAGGGACCAGCAGCAACCCATGCTCTGCCACTTTGCCACAAGCATTTTATCAGCTCTTGCAATCTCTGCATAACATTATTTGTTTTAACAGCATTACAGCCAGTGTTTTGTTAATGCCTAACAATTCCCATAGACATACCATATGTAGTGTCACTTCTGGTCACAAAAAAAAGGCTACCTTAAACAAATTCAATGCAAAGGATTAGTAGCATCTGTATTTAATGAAATAACTGCTCGTGTTTGGAAATAAAGCTGCTTAAGCCCTTCTCTTTTTTAGGATGGTTTCTCACATTCCAGGTGGGCTTCAAAGTCTTACAGTATAGTTTCACCTCTGTTTACTAATGGGGATTCTAGGATGGCATAGAAAAGTATTTTACTTTTGTTTTCCTTCATCCTATCTATTCTTCCCAATTCATTCCAACCTCTAGGGTAATTTTTTCCTATTCTTAAGGGGTTTTTTTTAAAGCACCAGTACTTCATTCTCTGTTGAATCACTGAACCAAGACAGACCTCTTCCTAACAGGAGTCCTTGCTGTGCCCTCACTCGCTTCACTTTCCCTCCCTTCACAAGCTTTACACCACCAGTGGTCACTTCTGCCACAGCACAAGCACAGAAAAAGAAATGTGACGTTATCCCAGTACTTTCCCTACAGTATTGTAATTCCCCTATTCCTGCTTCCCAGAAAAATCTATTATTCCTTTTGTACCCCTAAGCCTCTATGTGTTACTTCACAAGTCAATGTGTTCCAGTTTCCTCAAGACAATCCCAACCTAACTTGAAGATAGGAAAATCACTCCCTGCCTGGACCATAAGTGCTACAAACAAATGGTCAGGGCTGCTATTGCTTAGAACCACATTCTTTGGGAAATTCAGTCACTAATGCTATTTGTAAAGTATGACTTCTCCATAGAGCTCATTATTCAATACTGAGAAGTATTTGCTACAAGCTAGACTGCAGACCTTAGAATGACTGTAACCAGGTTTTGCCGCTATAGTTCATTCTTGCTAAAAGGAAAATAACATTCAAGTAATAAACAGTAGCTCTTCTTTAATGGAAGACTACTTATCTGTTGATTAGCAAGAAAACAACGTACACAGAAAATACAATGAAAGACTGGGTTGCATACTTAGATATGGGGGGAAGAGGCAGGCATCAAAAGCATGGAATGGTTACCTCATTGTTAAGGCAGCAGTTTCACAAGGTAAAGACTAACTCCCAAGAAGTCCCCATCTAGCTTCTGTAGAAGGCAGCAACACTAGAAGGTATAACATTAAAATCATCTGGAAATTCAGTCAACTTGGATGCCAGTTTGAGAGCTACCTCCACAGCCATTGCCCAAATCCACCTCATGAGCTGAGGTGTTTAGCCTATGGCTTGGTTCTCATCACCTTAGTTACAACTTACTGCATGTCCTAGGGCATTGCCAGACACTGCTGAGTGTTTGACTACAGCCAAATGTCAGCAACCTGAACACATGCACCAAAAAAGGAGCAATAAAACCAAGGGCAGCTGAAGTCAGCAGTATGTGTTCATCTAATTCACCCCAGCTCTTTCAGGTTCCAGGTTCAGTACCATGCCCAGGTTTACACAGCTGACAATGCTACGTCTCAGTTCTGCAAGCATTTCGCAACATGGTAGGTCTCAAATTCCCATAACCAGATCAGATTTTTCCCTCCCATACATCTATAGAAGAAAGATCAGCTCCTTTCTGAAGTTATTCCAATTTCTCGAAGACACACAAGCATGATTATAATTTGATTTTTTTTTTAATACACTTTGTTAAAGATGACTCCATTAACATAGAATAATGCAATGCCTAACAGGAAAGATGCATGGTTTGCAGAACCCCTTAGACAAGTGACAAAGTGTAACACAGGTAGGCAATACATTTTGTGCATTAGTTCAGAGTGACAGCAAGAGCCTGACCCCCAGAAACTATTTCTCATAACTATCAACCTCCTTACAAGAGAAAGGTGGGAACAAGCAAGGGCTACTAAGACATTAGGACCTAGAAGACACATGAGAAGCCTCTAGGAATACAAATAATGCACTACAGCAGGGGAAGACCAGATACAGATATAACACATCAGCTTGCTGGTACAGCTGCCACCAGAAAATACTTCAGAGAAAGAAGTCATAGCTATTTATAGCAGTACAGTACAAAAATTCTTTAGGCTAAGGGTGCCACACTCATATCTCTGCTCCCTCTCACATCCATTTTTAAACTGAAGCAGGATAGCCACAGCCGCAGCTCTAGCTGCTGCTGCAAGCATCAATTGCAGTCTCATGCAACTTTGTTTTTTTCCACTTGGAAACCTGAGATTTGGCACATAAGCTTTTGAGACTGTACTTTGCCAGCTTTGGAAAAACAAAGCACAAAGCCAGCCACTGAGAAAAATACTGAGTATACACTATGGGACTGCCTTGTTAAGGGACTGATCCCAGAGGACAGAGTTATGTCAGCAGACAGGCTGACATAAGAAAGCCCATCTGGCTCCAGAGTACAGCCCAGCCTGTTCACATCAAAGTACCACTGCCTGCATATCATCAGTATGAGAGTCATCCCTTGCTGCCCTGTATAAAGGTGACAGGAAAAATGTTGCAGGAACATAAGAACTGCTTTAGTTCACATGCACCAAGGAAAGGAGTAACAACAATACCTTCCCCAACAAGCTCCAGCAGTTATATTTTCCATTCCTTGGAATTATCTTCAGATATGGCATTGGCACAGGAGTTACTTCCTGCTTTATACTACAGCCCTACTGATTTAACACGTTAGGCAAGTTCCACTCCATGCAACTCATCAAGTAGTATTATTAATAAACACAGGAAAGTCTCTTCTCCCCCACAGTCATACAGTACATCTTACTTTTATTAAGTATCAAATTGTCTCCAACATAAATTACATCCAAATTATATAAGTTTCAAGAAAGCCAGATTTATCTGACTAGAGACAAATATGGTACATAAAATATATTTATAATTTTAACCTGTAACATACAAAGCAAACCTACATCAGTACCAAGTGAAGCATTAAAAAGGTAACAAATATATAACTTTCTAGAAATGCTTTCAGAACACTAAAGTTAATGACAAAGATTTTTATAGTGCAGCAGTCTTGGGTTTTTAGCTTAGACCATTTCTCTGTTTCTGCGGATAGCACAGCAGAGAACCATACTGAATATCATGCCGAAAATCTGTAAAGAAAGCAAATACATTAGAAACTGGGAGACCAAAGCACATTCTTCTATTAACATGGGAACAAACAGTTCCTGGCCAGGGTGCCACATTAACACTATTCTGCAGTTTGCATTCCTTCCCCTCAACCCCCAACCTTCAAGTCCACTCTCAATCCCCCTCATCCTCAATACTTCAAAATAGATCAGCTAAAAACCACTGCCGTATTTTCTAAGAAGTCTTTGATCACGCCAGTATATTTGCACCTGTGGCATATGCCCCTCCAGAAGTTAAACAAGAAGATGCATGCTTACTAGTACTGTTATTTCAGTTCTTTAGCAAAGCCAAGGATGCCCAAGAGAGAACTAGGGTTAAATAAGTGGTCTGGGCAACATGATCAATAGGTCTTCACCCTGTGTATACACACATCATTGACAGAACCTTGCCAGTGCTAAAGCTGCAAAGAGGCAGATACAAATCCAAAGCAGAAGCAGAGAGGTCTAAGACACTCCACACTCTGCTCTGCCTCAGGGCCTCGACATCACACATCTGATCCTGCCAGTACTTGTCATTAATGGAATAAGCTTGTGGACTGCCATGCCAAGCTCTACTGAACAGACTTTGGCTTTAAGTATCTTTTGGCCACACAGCTATCCTCTAAGTAATATCACAACTCACCATTATAACAGCAATGCCAAGGCCAACTGCTCCAATCACGTTCAGTTTCGAATTGAAGACATTTTCAATGGCAGCAGGGCATGACTGAAAAGAAAGACCATTCATTAGTGTTGCATACATACAAAAAAAACTTTGTTTCTGCTCGCTTGTTTGAGCTCAAGTCTGCTGATTCTATACCTTTGACCAAGTCTGCTTGCACTACAGATGAAGACTCAACTTTTGAGAGCTGCTTTGCACTGGCCTTTACTTTCACATCTTTAAAGAGAGCCAGGGAACTTCCAGCACAAAAGCTTAGGTTTAAATCTACTCTTCAAGTATCTAATCTCTTAACCATGGCTTTAGGATTCCCTTCAATACTTATTGATCAGGTAGATCAGGACCAACAG
Organism: Piaya cayana; assembly: GCA_013389865.1. Lineage (NCBI taxonomy): Eukaryota > Metazoa > Chordata > Aves > Cuculiformes > Coccyzidae > Piaya > Piaya cayana. The sequence goes on along the minus strand of WAAB01024615.1, from coordinate 95,863 downwards.
CAGCTGTATCAGACTTAGCTTGTTGCTAACAGTTGTAGGCATTTAAGATGCTGTACTTACAACTCTTCTCAAAACAGTTTCAAAGCCACTCTTGATATCTCCTAGTATAATTTTGCAGACACCTTGTCAACACATGCGGCGTGGGAGTGCCAGAATTTCTTGAGCTGCATGCATACATGTTAAGCTATAGGTAGATTTGTAGAGGTGCCAGTTTTATGTTCCCAGGACAATGAAATATTAAATTCATAATACCATTGCAACTAAATAAAAACTTCAGTACAGTTCTTTCCCCAAAGACACCGGGTAACCAAGAAAAAGAATTAAGAACTTTTACAGAGGTATAAAACTTTTAAAGAGTCTGGTAGGTGGTCAAAGTCTCATCCCAACTCCTGTCCTACTTATTCCAGCAGCAGATAAGAGGGAGCTGCTAGAAAAAAAACCCCTTTTCTTTAACTGTTCTTTACCCAGTCTCGAAAGACTGAGTCAAGGATTAAAGGGGTATATTGGCAAGAATCAGTTAAATCAGAATATATACTACTAGAGGCACACAGATTGGGCACACTTACATCTCTAATTTTGCAGCTGTGTACTCTTTCCCCCTTCCTACAGCTAAAACTATAGGCCATAAGTACATCACAAGATTAAGTCAGATGAAGCTAAAGCACTTAGTAAAGTAAAAGCAAACAATAAAACCTACAGACTGCCTTCGGTTACTCCCACATAGTTTGACTCATAGCAGATCACATGGACAGGACTAAGAATACTGTCTAGGTACAGGCAGAATTGTCTCATGGTCAGATATTTGAAGGCACTAAATCATCTGTAGTGACAGCAAGCATAGGAGTTATGTAAAAAAAAAAAATCAAGTCACTAATTGAATTTCTACATCATGAGAACATTTTCTATTGGAAGACTCATACAGGCTGTCCTGGAGCATAAAGAAAAATCACAAGACAATTGTAAGAAAAACATGAAAAGGGCTAATTTAGAAACACACAAGATGTCTCTACTGTATCTGTGGCACACAGGCCTCTATGCAGCATTATTTCAAAGGAATCCAATTCTGAGAACTGGTTTCACAGCAACATATTCATCTAAACAGGCTACAAGTACAATACACCACTCTCCTTTCCCTTGCTAAACCTTCAGACTTGCTTCCACCCCATGTTGTACATTTCTCCCTAAGCAACAGCTCTTGTACAGCATTAGGAAGGTGCTCTGGTGACAGGAGAATCGAGCTCCCTAGGTCTTTTTTAGATAAAGTTTTGGTCTTACGTCATCCATCAGCCAGTGATTTTAGTTACCCCCAGACTGCATGTTTCCTGTGCATGTCCAGACTTCCTACTTACTCTGTTCTTCCCACAGTAACAGTGTGTTGATTTTCCATAAATTGATTTTACAGATAGGTTGCCAAGTAAGTGTGACTTGGGAACTTCCCATGGACTGGAAGGGCTTATTCAGAAATGTGTTTTTCTTTCTACTTATGGGGCAGAGTTGTGGGTGAATTAAATCATGCTTTACCACTGCAGAAGACGATTCTGTCGACTTCTTTGGACAGGTGTCCATGAACTGCTGCTCAAGAGCTCCTGTAAGACCACAGCAGTCTAGCTACAAGAGAACACGGTAAAGAGAACAAGGTTAAATAAGCCTTTTGTACAAAATATAGAGTAAAAATAAACTGATTACACTAGGTACCAGATACAAATTTGCTTAGAAGTCTTGCCAATGTGACTGCTATAAACCTAATTTTAAAAAAACCATTACTGTGTTAAAGTACAAGATTGCGAAAGAAAGTTAGGTCTCATTAAATACACACACTAATTCTGGTGACAGCTTGAATCCTTACAGACAAATGTAAGCTCCTCATACACATGCAGGTATGCACATTGTGGTGCCTCTGTAACAGCACCAGGGTTTCCCAACTTGTTTTGAGTTCTAGGAAAACAAGAACTAGTTCTATGCATTTTAGAGGTTCAAGGGACAAAAAAAGCAAACCAAATTCACTAATACTATAAAACAATATCTTCTGTTACCAATACTCCCTTGGTTTCTTCTAGTTAGTAAGGTACTGCCATGGTACATGGAACTGGATGACATGGAGAACTGCATGAACAAGCTGTATTACTTTCTAGTTTAATTATAACCATGTACTTACAGCTAACTGAAATGCTTTCAGGGTCTCTCTGGCACCTGATTGATATCTCTTTGCATAGGTTTCCTGGTAGAACTCCTTTAACTCTTCAGTAACCTACAAGACAAAGTTGCTGTGTGTTATTGTCTTACCTTAATATTAATTATGGAAAAACTGTTCCGAAAAGTCAGTCATTAAGAGTTTTGCATCCTACAATACCCATCCTTTCGAAATGTAGAAACAGAGGGTGGAGACAGGGGGTGGACAGCATTTCTCACCCAGTTGAATCTCACAGGTACAGTCACCTTAAAAGCCACACCTAAACAGATAAGATTCAGAGTTTCCCTTCCAATGCTCTGATCTAGGTGGAGTGACAGAACCTAGTCTTTGCTCACTGGTTAAACAAAAACATTCCCTATTCATTTCTGTACCCCAGAAGTTGCCATGTTGTGATACAACCAGAAAAGCAACCCCTATCAAGCACCTTATTTTGAAATAAGACTGAATCTTTAACTTTGTGAGGGAACAGCCTGTATCAGTCACAAAATGTGTAGGAACATTCAGCCCATAGCTGACTTAGTTCATATCCAGAAACTGTGAAGCTTCACTGATAGCCTGCTTTAGTTCACAGCTCAGCCAGGTGCTGTCTGGAGGGCATCTCTAGCATGCAAGAGCATTCTAGCTTCTCCACTACAGTCTCATTTTTTAAATTTTCTTACATTCTTTTGCTAGAATGCATCTTCTTCCTTTCCCCAAGCTCCCTGGGTAATCAAGATTTGACTTGTACTAGTACAGTTTCAGTAGACCACTAACTTCCCATGGGCACAGTTGTAGAATAGTTTTGGAAGGGATCTTGAGAGATCTAGTCCAGTGCTTCTTGCACAGACAGGGACACTTTTTACTGGATCAAGTTGCCCAAAGCCCTGCCTAACCTGGCCTTGAAATGCCTCCAGGGATGGGGGCATCTACAACTTCTCTGCACACAGTGCTCCAGCATCCCACCATTCTGCCATCTTTTAAGAGCAACGTACCTTTTCTCTATTTGCAAATCCCCAGACTGCAGCAGCAACTTCAAGGGCAAAAATCACAAAAAGGAATACAAAGAACTAGAAAAGAAAGACATAATTAAGACCACAGCAGCACGTATATACCCTGCAAGTCTGTCCAGTTCCCAGGATTCAACCTTGCAAAAACTATCACTCAACCAGTTTTCAGTTGGAAGTCTGAAACACTTTAAGACTAGGAAAGAGGACACACCACGCTTGATCAGCATTTCTTCCTGTCAGAAAGCCTGGTAGTGTTTTCTGAGCTGAAAGTCTCCTTTTTGATTACTTAATTAAAACTAATGATCTGTTCACTCAGATACATCAGTTGACACTAATTCTTCTCATTTGTCATACCTACTGCTTCAGTCATTACTTAATATCTAGCTTTCCACCAACTTCCAGAGAGCTAATGGTTAATTTTGTTGTGCATCCATAAAACAAACAAAGTGTCATCCATTTAATTGACTACCACTGCCATTTCAAGGCACTTTAAAGAGACGTTCAGAATTACAACAGAAGGGGAAATTAACTTCTTCCATGTCATAGAAGAGGAATTGCTTTCACCAGCTATCATAGTAGCCTTATTAACCAAGTCTTCTGGTTATTTGGATGAGTAGTTCCAAAAGCTTACAGATACATGTGAACCCAGTAAGGTTCACTGGCCCATCCAGACTGAAAACAATGAGGTTGCTCTCCAATAATTGGCTCACAGAGCAGTTGTCAGCGAGAAGAGCTCATCCTGGGCTTACAAACAGTAGAGGCTTGTTCTTTCAAAGATGAGACCAGAACTGTGGTTTTCAAGAGTAAAGACTGGACTGCCTTCAGAGTTCAGGACAAACTGTTTAATGAGTAGCACTACTCTTGAACACTTTAGTTCCATACTCACACATACTTCTAGTCATGATATGTCAATGTCTGACTATGTCACTATCTCTTGAAGCCATCCCATATTCAACTACAAGGAAATTTGGATTTAGGGCCAGAAATGGGAACTACATAATGCTAAAATATTAAATAAGTCACTAAGCTGAAATGTGGAGCCAAACCAATCTGCATCTGCTATCCTTTAACTGCACAATATTTTCCTTCCTTCCTTGCTGTGCTGCTAAGTATTTTAACACCATTTTGAACACTTACCATGCCAAGCATACATTGAGATTCCTGCAACGCACCACAGCACCCCAAGAATCCAACCAGCATCATAAGTGCACCAGCTCCAATAAGGATGTAAACTCCTAAGGAGGAGAAAACCAGAGACATTTACATAGGCTGGTTGAGCAGCAAGATATAAAATTAGTTGCACCACAAATAGCACTCGTAGCTTTTGCTAAGGTTTAAGGTTTTTTTTCTGCTGAGGTGTTAGGGGCAAAACCAGTTGAGCTTAGTTTTCAGAGCAAACATCTCAAAACTCATGGGAAAATATACTGATAAATAGAAAATTCACTTCATAACAATTGCAGTGTACAATCGCTGTGGTTTCTCAAGTTCTAGAAAATAGGCAAGATAGCCATCTAAGTCAAACTAAGACACATTTTACACCTGGCTCAGAGCCAGAGTTACCAACTTATCTTCAGATAAAGAGCATGTTGCAGTTAGAGACAGCTGGAACTAGTGATTTATCGACATCTGAGAATTCTTAAAGCACACTAGCCCTAGGAGAATGGGTATTAAAAGGCATCACAGTCATCTGTTGTAAGTTTTTCAATAAGGTGTTAGTATCTTGTTTCTTTATCAGGAAACACTGAATTATTCCACCAGTCACAGTGGTACCAGTTAACACTTCAGCTGCCTAACTTGACAGCTTCTCTAACCACAACTTGGCATTTCCTGCTTTTGCAAAAGCAGATAGTTTAAAGAAGTATCAAGTAGCTAAAAGCCTGTAAACCATTCTGCCCAGAATTTAGGTAGTGAGTGTGATAGAGCATAGAGGGCAAACATTTCTAGGCTAAAAGACTCAATTTATGCCCAACCATCTAAGCTTGGGAACTGCCACTTCAAGCACTACAGCTCCTAACTGGTTAGAGCAGCAAGATGTAGTGAGCAAAACCCTCCCAGATTATGGCAAAAAAGTTTAACTGGACTGGTAAAACATGCGACAAAGAATCAGCACAAAGCATGTAGAATTAGTATGACATTTCTAACAATACATATACAGTACTGGGCTTCAGAGTCTATCAATGCTACTTAAAGAAGGTTATGTCTAAGTGTTTTCAAATGATGTTTTTAGATGCAAAGTGGTAAGATGAGCTACCAAAATAAACGTCTATTTGATTAAGTATAAGTAATTAAGCTTGACATTTCTTATCAGCAGGAAATTCTGGCATCAATTTTTACCACAGCTTAATCTTTTTCCATTTTAAAAAAGTCCATCACAATCCCTTATTTCAGTTTATTATTAGTTGTATACAAATCTTTTGGCAAAACCTGACTTAGTACTAGGTTCAAACGGACATTCTTTCAGTTTCCTACTGGAAACTGTAGCCAAATAGTCCAGAAAAATATGTTAACACAGTAATTTGTATTAAACTTTAAACCACAGTTTAACCTACAGATATTTCAAGTAGGTTTCACTGCTTTGCTGCATGCAGCCAGTAGCTTAAGTACCACATCATAAAACTTTCATGTTTTAGGAGGTTGAGGATTTGTTTTCATAAAACCATAGAACAACCAGGTTCAGCCATAAAAGATCAAACACTAAACAATGCCCCCCAGCACCTCATCCACCTGCGCCTTAAACACCTCCAGGGAAGGTGACTCAACCACCTCCCTCGGCAGCCTCTGCCAGTGACCAATGACCCTTTCTGTGAAAAACTTTTTCCTACTG
>WAAB01024615.1:75439-89175 GCA_013389865.1 Piaya cayana | reverse complement strand
AGTCACTTTGTCATAGAAGGCAATCAGGTTCATTTGGCAGGACCTGCCTTTTGTAAACCCATGTTGGCTGGGCCTGATCACCCAGTTCTCTTGAAAGTGCTTCATGATAGCACTCAAGATCACCTGTTCCATGACTTTCCCTGGCACTGAGGTCAGGCTGACTGGCCTGTAAGTCCCCCAGGTCCTCCCTGCGATCCTTCTTGTTTGCAGATGGGCACAACATCATCCAGTGGAACTTCCCCAGTCTTCCAGGACTGATGAAGATGATGGAAAGTGGTTTGGCCAGCACATCCACCAGCTCTTTCATTACCCTTGGGTGAATCTGGTCTGGCCCCATAGACTTGTAGGTGTCTAGTTGGGCTAGCAAGGCTCTGACCACCTCCTCTTGGACCATGGGAGCCTCATTCTGCTCCTCTAGCTCCTGGGTTTGTACACAGGGGGAACAACCTACTTTATAATTAAAGACTGAGGCTACCCAAAATAAGACTTGTTAAATATTCAGCTCAACTGCTAAGTTTAGATTTCTGTTCCCTTTACCTGCTTAAAAGTGACTGGAAATCTTTCTGGCAGCTGCAAGAACCCAGTTTGCTACCATGCCAGCATATCTAGGATTACATAAATGCTCTCTCACAGATAACCCATACCTATGCCCATGGCCTCTTCATGATGTTGCACATGCATCTGAACATCCCAACTACAGTCTCCAACAAGCCTAACATATCATTCCTAACAGTAGCGCCTGTAGTCACAGGCAACCCTGACACTAAGTCTGCAACACAAGCTGCACCTACCAGCATGCCTTACACGGTCTTTAACCCTTCATACACCAGTTTGGGTGTTGTGCCAGATCAAGTAGCTCAGCAAAGTAGCAAAACTTCTTGCCAAGAAAAAGACCAACGAGGCTGTGGATGGCTAACAAGTAATGCCATACAACACATGGAAAATCCAGGTGATACACAGTTATGTAACATATAAGGATTGTCCAAATCAAAGATGACAACACAGGTATGAACAGTATGCATTTGAATCTGCTTTGTTCCCAATTTTTAAAGGTCTTCAGTTACTTGTTTTTCAAGAAGGGTCCTCACCAACAGGTGGCAGCAACCAAAGTATGTGTTCCTCTGCTCAAGCCTAAAAGCAACTGTAGAGATCTTAGGAGAAAAACATGTGTTTTTACAGTTTGTTATACTAATGTCAGTGTTCCCAACCAAATGAAGTTTTATCCTAATTGGTAATTCTGTAAAACAGACTAAACTAAGGAATAACTTCCATCTGGCCTAACTAAAATCACACTGATCTAGGTTGCCCATAATAGTTGCTCACATAGACCAAAGTATTTGCACATCCTTTCCATTATGTTCAGTATAAATTAGAATATATAGGGCTGTAAGATTAAGCTAAGAGTAAGGGCTGTAAGACACTAGTATGTATGCTTATTCTAAGAGATGAGTCAACAGAGTTGTGGTTTCAGGTAGCTTAGGTTGGTCACTCTGGAGGAGAAATAGTTATTGATGTCATCTATGACTACTCATTTAGTTTAGAGTGAAACTTTGCTGACTCACATCATGAGAAGAATCAGCAAGAGACATCATCTGCACCTACCATGAATCCTTAGGATTACAAAATGTTTGCCAACAGTACCCAAAGAGGAACTACAGGGTTTAAGCAGGGAAAAAGAAAAATTGATATACAATGCTCAGAGTCAAGAGACCTCTGGCACGGCACTGCTGCTGCTTGCACAAAAGATCAGAAGGTGGCCCCTGTACTAGCCAGGGGAAGCTGCTCTCAGCACCATCAAGGCCGTTTAGAGCTGTTTTGTTTTTAGCCTTTGAGGAAGACAAAGGTTCCTAAGCAATGTGGAAAACAGGGCACAGAAGTGTGATTTTGAATCCCAACCCATCTCCTAGCTCACCTGTGTAAAATGTGTTGTTGTTGGATTCCAGTTCAAAGACCCCTTTGGTCTGCGAATCAAACCGAAGCCATAGTCCAATTGCAAGAACTGCTGTCCCTGCAAGCTGCAAGAACAAGCAAGCCTTGTTAAATGATACCAATTAATACATCCACCCTTGCATTAGTAACAAGAGCAGAAGTAAAGACAGGATACAGCTCTATTTAAAGAGGTGGTGACAGAGAACCAGCATAAAAGGATAGAGATACTAAAACAAGAACAAACTTAGTTACTGAGATGAGGCATCTCACTGACAGATGCATTTAGATATTAAACTACAATGCCACACCTCCCATCCGTTGTTTTATTCTGGATAACCTTGCATGGCTTAGCAATCTTAAACCTTCACACTGAAGGACAACTATGACATGAAAAAGCATCTTGTAAGATCAGATAAATGTTTAAGCATATTAAATAGATTGGTAAGAGTTCAGTGCATTAAAGTAGAGTTTAGAGAGTGCTCTTTCTTGCAAAACAGGATAAAACAATCCAATAAGTTACCACACTGACGGGAAGAGGAAAATACAGGCTGCTGAAATAGCAACATTGCCACGTGTTGATCTGGAACAATGCAATCAAGTTTTGGATAACATTTAGTTTTATTTTACTGTCATCTCTGCCTGTGCCCCTTCAGCTTCCTCTTAACATCCGTGCCTCTGTTTGCAGCAAGTCATTGTGTAAATCAGCTCGTGAATGAAGGCACTGGAGAAACTGCAAGAAAGAATGGCACTAAGGCTAACACTAACAGTTTGCTCTGAACAGACTGATCTCCTCCTCACTTAAAAAAACCAAAACCAAAAACAAACCAAAAACCAACGTAACAGTCATCTTGCATAAAAAAAGAAACCATGGAAAAAAACCCCAGAAAGCTGAAGAATGCACTTCTCAACTCTTCAATCTCTCCTTTGAAGCCCATTCAACTATCAAAAAATGCTCTAGAAAAGTGAGATGAGGACAGAAATACCACACATTGCAGTAGACATTAAATTTTAAACTTAAGAGTGAGCAATAAGTTTAGAAAGGCTGAAGTTTTGGTTAGGGGAAGTATGCATACAAATTAAAAAAACCAAAGCCTTATCTCTGATAAGTTCCTTGTACAAAGGAACAACATTCTTGATACTCCTCCAAGCAACTGTAAATGTCAGTTTTCAGTGAGAATATGGGAGGCATCCCCACAGAAAACACCCATGGATATACTCCTTCCACATCAAGCCCAACACCCTTCCCATGGGGAACTCAAGACCCCTTTCTCCCTGCTATGGAAGCATTCAGATTCCAAGGCAGGTACAGCTTTGCTGCCCATGGCTGTCTTCTCTGGCCTCCTCTGCTTGCTCTTCCAAAACAGGGAGAACTTTGCAGATTCACACAGGACAAGGGGGACAGAGCTAAACAAAGGTTTAAGCAACAGTACATCCCTTGTAGCTTATCTGAAAGCACCCAAACTGAAGTGCAGGTATCAGTGAAAAGCAAGGGGCCAGCCACATCAGAAGAACCAGCATTTCTTGTATGGGAGGTACTCAACTCCCAAGGCTGTCTCAAAACCCTACAGTTCCTCTTACTGGGAAAAAGATGAAGTGATATGCAGTGCTTAAAGAGCCAAACCCAAATGAAGGTTTCCAGACCTATGCAGAAGACACTTTATTGGTGTCACAGGTGCGTAGGAACAGGCTTACTCATAAAGCACACAAGAACAAAGCTTGCACATACCTGCTGCCTTGTTAGGGCTATGCTGACAAAATAATTAAGTTACACTGAGAACCTTGGTAGAATACAGAATGTCACAGTGTTATTTACATTCACAGTCCCACAGCAGCACCTCAGGGGGAGTGAGATATACAAAATGGGGACTGCCAGAGAAGGTTTAGCTGCTCTACCTGTGCTCAGCATTACATCTCTATAAAAAAAAAGTCTTCACAATCTCATTTCACTTCAGTTCAAAAGCCAAGAGAGTTTAGCAATGGAAAAAAAATCATGCACTGCTTCTAGCCTACAGTTAATCATCCAGTATTATTTAATAATATTCTGTCAGAGACTTGCTTTCCTGGGTCATTAGTCTTCAGCTTTCATTCACATCGAGATGTATAGCATTAGAAGACAAGTACAGCCTCTGCTTGTTTTGCAAGGAACTTGTGAATTGCCAGCTGAAGAGCCTGAGCACACTCAGCTCTCTGCACCTCACTGTGTTTGTGGTTTGACAAGCCTCAACATTCAAGCCAAGAGCTCAGTAGCAGTGCTGCAAAATGAGGCACAGCAAAACACTAAAATTAAAACCAAGAGCTGGTCCCCGTAGATTTAAGGCCACAATATTCACAGAATCACCAGGTTGGAAGAGACCCATTGGATCATCGAGTCCAACCATTCCCATCAAACACTAAACCATGTCCCTCAGGACCTCGTCTACTCGTGCCTTAAACACCTCCAGGGATTCAAACTGAAGAAACTCGGCCATACTACAAGCCATACAGATAATTATGCAAGCCCAAGCAAAGCAGAAGGCTTAGTTAATGATCTCTTCAGAAACAAGCTGGTTGGTTTACACTAGGGAGAGGTTACATAGCTAATACAGTTTCTTTCAAAAAAAATCTGACTTTAATTCTGGATTGTGGGGAGAAGGGTTAAGTGGGATGATTCCTCCTTGGGAAAGTAGTCATCCTGTGAAGAAGTTGTGGCCACAAGAAGGCAAGAGACTTATTACAGGATCACAGAACAATATTTAATTGTAGTGAACTGCTCCACATCACTAATAAAGGTAGTATTTAATAAAGTGTTAATTCTCTCCACTGAGGACCAGAGAAAAAAAAATGCAACTACTCCTTGCAAGAAAGTGACTTTTTGTCTCTGTTTAAGGAAAGCAGACTTGTGTTCTCAAGTTTGTGCTCTTCCTACCCACAATGACTACTGAACTAAACAAGGCAGTTTAAATGCAGAACACAAAAAAATAATTTGAAGGTTCAAGTTTCCATCAAAACAAGACAAGGGCACCAATGCCAGCCTTGGAGGAAGAGGCAAGCACAGGCTCACAGGCACTCGCTGCACTTGGCAGTGCCTCAGACCAAATGGGCACACAAAAGCCTGGTACGCAGCCATCTCTGCTCACTAATGCTGTGTCAGTTAGTTTTGGTAGCTGTGTTTTTCCTTCCCAGAAAAGGAGTACAACCTCCCCCTCCCTTCCCCACCAAGATGCATGGAAATGGATCCCCTGAAGAGCTGGTTGTTGGGTTCTCAATCTGTTTTCCCAATCTAACAGACAGACCCATTTTGTCATAAGAGTTGAGTAATACAGGATATTTCTAAGCAGATTTATCCTGTGCTGAAGAAATTTAAGAGCAAAAAAAAGAGAGATGTGTTTTCCTGACACTAGTCCCTATAAAACTAAGAAAAAAACAGGTTTGCTCCTTATGAAACATAAGTAGTATGTTTCTGAAGTAACAAACATTAGAAAGGGAATTCGAGAAAGTTGTTTTGCCAATCTGACCAACACCTGAAGTCAAAGGGTTACTATGCATTCACTGTATTGGAAGTCTGTGACTGCAATTTTACTATAACAGCATGTCCTGGCACAAGTACACTACTGATGCCCCTGCTTGAGCCAAAGGGGCTTCTTCCTTGCGCTACGCCTAACCATTACTTACATCTTAGCTCTGACAGCTCATTTCTGCTTGACTCACCTCTATCATACAGCTGCAACAGCCTTACTCCAAGCAAAAATAAACATGCTTGGTTATTCCTCCTCTAGTCCTACTGAGGCTTCTTGTGGTTGATTTGTTTTTCCCTCACATACAAACATACCCACATTACCTCAAAGGCCCTGCCACTGCATGCATTTTTTTGCCTGTTGCAACAGGGAAAGAACGCTTTTTTAGGGTCTATCTTCCTCTTACAGTCCTGCACCTTCTGTCATAAGCCTCCTATGCAGGACTTCCCTCCTCCCACCCATCCAACTCATGGTGACAAGTGTCTCCTCCAAAGTCACCCCTTTCCATTGCTGCAGTCTCCCCCTTGCAGGGTTTGGCCTCTGAGCACATCTAATAGTATGACACAGTATTTACCTTTGATGCTGCTTTCTTTTAGCCTTCCATGTGACAAGAGAAGTAGTAAAAGATCTGTACCACTACAGATGACAGTTACTAGTTACTTGAGACAAGCAACTACCCACCCCAGAGGCATATGTCATCCAGAGCACTGCCTTCCTTCTGGCACTGGCATAAACTTGCAGCATTTGGTGCTGAGGCATCCTGTTGAGCAAATTTCATTGCTACTTTGTGCTAACACATCTGAGGTTTTACAGGTATGGTCTCCTAGCAGAAGGCTTGCTTAGAAAATCATTAATGATACTGGTGAAAAAAACCCACAAAGCTTGAGTTTTTCAAACTAGAAATTCCATTATTTGTTAACATATTCTGTGGTATAGGAATATATGATACTACTTTGGGAAGTTTATATTTAACCACTATTTTGCAAAGACCATTTCTGTTCAGTCCCTTGTGACCTTGCCACCTTGATCCCTCTCGAGAAAGGACAAATCTTGGCCAAGCACCTCACTTGATGCAGACACCTTATTGCATCTCACCTTTCCATGCACAGAACCACCTCCCAAGGGGCTCAAGGCCCATGCCATTATCAAGTCCTTACAGGTGGCAGATAAAGCTCAGGGAGGGGAACACCCCCATTCATCCATCAAGTTGCTACTAGCCCTGCCTCCACTTCCACAGCACGGCAGCAAGGATAGAGAAGAAATAAGACACTGCAGGAACTCCCAATACATGGATCAGAGCCTATAAAAAAACCTTTGTGCAGGAAGCTATAGGCTTTGCTTCACATGCAACTTCTATTAAGTTTATGGCATTACCTCTAGCAGAGGGTAAGTCAATATCTGGAAATACAGTAGAGTTGGTCAAACAACCCCTCCCCCACTTTCAGTGTTATCAGCTCAGCACAGCATCCAATACTCTTACTTTTTTTTCACCTTGAAGTGAGGTGGTGTCAGGCTCAACATGACTCTACATGTTCCTTATGTAGGTTTTACCCAGACTCAACTAAGAGTATGCTGAAAACACCACCTACCTTCTCCTCAGCTCGTAAACAGGTAAAAACCTTCAGCTGAAAATCTGACTTGTATTTTCCTCCGCATACAAGAATTTCCCCCACTGTGCAAGACAGCATACAAAGCCAAGAAGAGACCTCATTGCTCTCTACAACTACCTGAAAGGAGGTTGTAGAGAGGAGGGTAATGACCTCTTCTCCCAAGTGACAGGAGACTGGACAATAGGCAATGGCCTCAAGCTCTGCCAGGGGAGATTTAGGCTAGACATTACGAAAAAAATTGTCACAGAAAGGGTCATTGGGCACTGAAACAGGCTGCCCAGGGAAGTTGGTTGATTCACCTTCCCTGGAGGTGTTTAAGGCATGGGTGGACGAGGTGCTGGGGGGCACTGTTTAGTGTTTGATCTTTTATGGTTGGACTAGATGACCTGGTGGGTCTCTTCCAACCTGGCGATTCTATGATTCTATGAACACTGTAAAGCACACCAGCAAAGAAATATGGAGTATTATAAGCATGAACTGTCTGTTTCTGTTTTATTTATAGAATGTCATCAGGAAACAGAACTCCATAAACAGTAAGTAGAGAAGAGGCTCAACATCACTCTAAACCCTTAATTACTGGAATAGCACTATTCACAACAGCAAAAGTTTTTCAAACTTTTGAAAAAACAAACAGCTTTCCAAACACATGTGCAATAAATGCTAGCAGTTACATAAGAAACTACAGCTATTTCCAAGCTCCTTTGAAAAAAAGATTGGAAAGCAAGTATTTTCTTTCTGCTTAAGCTAGTTTCAAGAATGTTGTGGGCTAAGTTAACATCACAGCATTTATTGCAATAAAATGGTACTCAAGTACAGTAGGAGCAGCATTACAGAATTCCTGAACCACTGCCAAGACCAGTGCCCATTTCATACAAGTTCCTATTCAGAAGCCAGCCTACTATATCTGAAATTTAAATTGCAAACAGGAGGTAGGACTGCTAGAACTCCAAGTGCAAGTAGCTTCACATCAGTTCTTAAGCAACACCTTCCAATTCCACTCCTGACTCCATAGCACTTACCAGTTAGAAAACAGAGCCAAATCTAAGCAGCATTTTGATTCATACACTGCAGTCTGCAGTTAAATCACCCAGTTGCAGAGAGCAAAAGCAAGAAGCTTCTGTTCTTTTGAATGTGCATATACAAATATATATATATATACACACACACACAAATACGCACATGCATCTTTCCCCTGCCCATCCAGCAAGTCCTCTTCTCCACTTGAGCAGGGAAAACCCTCAGCAGAAGTCAGAGCCCTAAATTGCTAAAGGCTGTTTCTGGTGCATCATGAGCAGATGAGATTGTAGTTCAGAACAGTCACAGGTATCTTCAAATTACAGAAGAGACTCATCTCACTCATCTTACTTAAGCAGGCACTCCTACAAATACATTTTTTTAATACAAAACAAAACACTGAAGAGCCCAGAAAAGATGGTTGCCTTATAGTGTAAGGGAGCAAGAAAAATATTGCTCAAAGACTTGATACAAACTCTAACTGTATGCTACAGAACTACCTCAATTTATAAATATTAGCAACAGATGCCTTTGTTTTCCACAAAATTCACAAGGGAAAACCTAACATTTGAGTTTAATGATGCAAGCCCTTGCTTTTGTTCAGCAGAAGAAAGCCAGTGGGACAACATGCAGGCATACGCGTTGTATTTACAGCTATGCCAGGTGCTTGCCCAACACACCACACTGCTCAGAGCAGCTAACAGTTAATAGGAAAGGACTTTGTCACCAGGGCAAACAAACCTGGGAAAACACAGCAAGTTAAGGGAGCCCAGCTAGAGGGAGTCACTCATTGCACAACTCAAGGTAAGCAAGGCCATGCTTGCACTACAATTGTTCAAAACCAGCTTTGGTAAGACCACATGGGTTTAAGGCACACAGCATGATGTTTTCATTGACCTCTTGCCAATATTGTGTTGGTTTGGCAGAAAAAAATTTTTATTCCTTCTATATCAGCCTCAACCCTTCTCTCACCAATCTCAAATCAAATTGGGGAAGTAGGTTTTGCAACACTCAGCTATTTTGTTCTTTCTGCTTCCTCCCACCCACATCCAAGTCTGATAGAGAAAACAACTAACATGCAACCTGTAAACACCTGCAGGTTTGCTATAGATCTTTTAAATTCCTCACCTGTGTTTCTGAGGTGACTTATTTAAAAAAAAAGAGGGTACTGTGTAAACTCAATCATAGCTTCACAAGATCCTTTAGACTTAGTGCACTTCCTGGAACAAGAGAAGGTAACTACAACATTGTCAATATACTCAAGTAGCCCCTGGGCAACAGGACACCCTCCTTTCCCCCCTCTGCCCCCAAACTGCTCCAAAACAAGAAAAGGCTCATTCCCCATCTTGGGGGGAGTAGGGGGGGTGGCATCCCAAGGCCAAGAGCCGATCACTGATTGGGCCTTCAACTCTAAGATCAGAATTGCACTCAGGCACATTTGTTCAATATACTTTGGTTACTTAATGGACTTTTTACATCTCTAACACAATAAGAAACATTAAAGCCTTCTTTATTATGGTTGTTCCTGTCCTCTAGTGCTGCATGCCCCAAGACACTTCCTATTTACACTGTTCATTGAGGTTTAACAGCCTAAAATTGCACAAGAGTTTGCTAGCTTTACTCTTCCACAGAAGACATGAAGCTCACTAACACCACATTTGAAACTTCCCTTTGACTTTCTGTAGGGCTAACTATATGTGTCTGTGCCCTGAGTTGACCCACCTGGCCTACAAACAGTTATCTCTAGATAATGCCAGCTGCTTGAATTTACTCCTTCTTGGTGCTTCTAGCCACTTGTTAGGACACCACAAGAGGAAGAAGCATGCATGTCCCTTTAACTCTTCATTCCCCAGCATCCTAGGCAAGTTTCAGTGAACTCAGCCATCCCCTGGGAAGTCCACTCGAATAGCTGCATATTCATGGCTCTTCTGGCAGCCACTCTATTTGGGGCAGCAGCACCAGCCTACACCTGGTACATCCCTCTCTCCCTCCCTCCCACACCTTCTCCCACTCCACCTTGTTAATAGGTCAAGCCTGCATCCATGCTTACGGGGCCCTCAAAGGTACAGGCAAAGCTGCTTCATGAACCCTCCAAGCAACTGATGCTTCCTCAGGTAAATGGGGGAGACACTCTGTGCTAGAGCAAAATAGTGACCCCCAGTGTCAGACGCAATTTCTTTGCCACAACAAGCATTCGTGCACTACAAAATAGTTCATAGTTTTGAAAAGGTCACTTTCTTCTGTTTAAAGGATTTAGCACCTCCCTGACCCAGAGGTTTCAGTCAGCACATTAAGCTTTTTCTCAGCAGCTATAACCCTCCAAACATGAATCCCTTCACCTTTCTGACAAGTCTTGGCTTGCAATATGTGCTTTTCCTTGTTCTTGTGAAATTCCTCTGCACGTGTTCCTTCAACTGCAGCCCAGCTCCTTTTTCTGACTTTTCTGAAACCTACTGTTAAGTCAAGGGATCACAAGTATTATACTTCATCTGCTAGCACACACCTTCCAGTCATCTCATACTGTAACTGACTACAAAAGCAATTTCTTTACAGAGCTCCAACTTAATTTCTCCGCAGAAGACAAAAAGGAGTCATATATGCCTCTATCCACTGTAGCAGACAGCCAAGAGAAAATGCATTTTCTTTTGGCTTCATGCTTCACACCTCTGTTAGGCACATGGGCAGTTGTACTGCATCCCCTGTGTACTTTTCCATAAAGCAGTCAATGCTAAATTTGGATGCCCACACCCTGAGTGCTTGAGAAGCAGCCATAACCTCTCAGTTAAGTCACACTTTGTGACACCGCCCAGCAAACAAGAGATAGTCATGCCAGAAACCACAGTGGAGATAGGATTCCCACTAGCAGTGGCTTGTTCCTACAGATTAAGCTATTTCAGGATTTTTCTTTACAAGATACTGTACAGAAGACCTGAGGTAGTAACCACAGCCAAGGTTCCCACCAAGATGTGTTCACATACAGGATAGTGATGATCATGACAAGTGGTAGATTGTGAGAACCAAGCTGACCATCCCCCAGTCACAGACTTCACATCAGAGAAGCTAGTGAGAAGCACAGCCCACAAACAATTTCTGTGTGAGCGTTGTACACACTGCTGGAGGGGGGAGGAAGCCAACTCCATACCACAAACACTCCCCACACAGTGGCCCGAGTGGGAGGCGACCCACAAGGATCATCAGTCTAACTTCTGTCATTGTATGGGACAACCTCATCATTCACACCATGTGTCTGAGGGCGTTGTCCAAATGCTTCTTGAATATTGCTATGACTGCTTCCCTAAGGAGCGGTTCCAGTACTCCACCTCCCTCTCAGTTAAAAGCCTTTTCCAAATATCCAACCTAAACATTGCTTGGCACATCTTCCTGCCATTCCCTTGGGTTCTTTCACTGGTCACCAGAGACAGTCCCCCCTCAGTCTCTTCCAGGCTGCACAGACCAAGTGACTTCAGCTGCTCCTTAGACATCCCCTCTCGACACTTCGCCAGCTTCATGGCCCTCCTCTGGACAATGCAGTAGCTTGATCTCTTCTATACTGCGGCACCCAAAAGTGCACACAGTAATTTAAGTGTCTGGGACCAGTGCAGCCTAGAGTAGGGCAATCACAGGATGACCCGAGTTGGAAGGTACCCACAAGGATCATCAGGCCAATTCCTTAATCATTCTGCAAAGAACCACCCCTAAGTTCACACTATGTGTCTGAGCACGTTGTCCAGACACTTCTTGAAAATTGTTAGGCTTGGCACCATGACTGCGTCCCCGGGGAGCTGCTCCAGTGCTCTTTCACCCTCTGAGTGAGGAACCTCCTTCCTAATATCCAACCTAAACCTCCCTGCTACATCTCCCTGCCATTCCCTCGGGTCCTTTTATCGGTCACCAGAGACAAGATCGCGTTTACAAGCAGGACGCAATAAAAACACCAAACCAACAAACAAACAGGTGCTGAACAACACGGGCAGGGCAGCACTCGTCCCCTTGGCCTCGCAGGCGAGCGGGGGCAGCTCCCCTTCTCCCCGGGGCGAAGAAGAAAGCTCCCTCCGAGGGTGGCTTTGGAGTTCTCGAAAGCAAGCACAGCCGACCACGCCTGGGCAACGCGAATAGCCACCTCCATCAATCGTGTGCAGCGCAACAGGAGAGATTTCCCACTCACATGCCTATGGATAGTTTCCTCTGGAAATCTTACGCGTGTTCTATTATTTCCCGAGGTCCAGTTTAATGTCATTATGAACTTCACCGCAGTCAAAACTCTCGCTAACTTGGAGCTGGTTCCAGCTCTCTGCCTGACCTTGTATTTGAGATAGGGAAAGGCTGCAAACAGAGGGGATTCCAGAATTCGCTGTTCAGCACAGACCACACTGAGCACAAGGTGTTCCAACCTTTAAAGAATGACTATTGTCTGGGGAAAAAAACCCACTATTTGAAGGAAAACACGCTATCAGAGAAGCATTCTGTCTAACTTGCACAAAAACACAATTACTTGCTTGAAACTTAACTCTTAAATGAAAAAAAAATTCCGCTTTTTGTAACAATGCCAGAAATGCCAGCAAAGAAACTCTAAGGGCCATTCTGGAAAAGCACCTTTTAGTAGGCCTGGAGACATGAGGAGCCATCTTCACCAATTGTGTGCTGCCAGACAAGAGCTGGGACAGATTTCCTACTTATGTGCAGATGGATAAATTATCCCATAAATCTTAAGTGTATTCTGTCACTGTTGAAGGACTGATTTTAATATCACAAAATTTCACAACAGTCAAAATGCTTTGTGATTTGGAGCTCTGAGGCCAGCTCTGCCTGACTTGCATTGGAGGGAGACTCCAGAGGTGATCACACAAGAAGACACGTCTGTTCAGCACAGACCGTACTGAAGATGAGATGTTATCATCTCCAAGGAGATAACAATGGGATAAGGATAGTGGGACATCTCTGCCTATGGCAGGAGGGTTGGAACTACATGATCTTTAAGGTTCCTTCCAACCCAAACTATTCTATGATTCTATGGAAGAGTGGACAGCATCTGGAAAAACTGTTTTAAAGAAAACACGCTCTAACTTTCAACAAACACAATTACTTAGATGAAACTTTTAATTTAGCTTGAATATTCCACTTTTTATAACAGCGACTACTTCTTGTATCACTCTCCTTCCTGGGGACGAAGGGTGCGTGCGGGGAAAAGTAAGGAAACCGGCAGAAAACCCGAAGTCAAAAGACCAAAAAGCACCCAAACCAACCTCCACACCCACCGCTCCGCACCCCACCCCCTTCCCGGGCAGCGACCGAGGGGGACAAAGTCCCTCACCCAGAAGATGAAGTTGAAGCCAAAGAGCAGGTACTTGATGCACTTGGTGCCTCCTTTGACGGGCATGGCGGCGGCTGCGGGGACTGTCGGAGCCGAGACCTGCCCGCGCCCTTCGCCGCTCTTAAATCCCCGCTCCGCCCGGACCCCCCCGGCCTGCAGCCCGGACCCCGCCCGCTCTATGGGCGGACCCGGACCCGCCCCCTGCTGGGGGGTGTGGGGAATAAACTGGCGGGGAGAGCCCGAGGGTGGGGTGGTCACCCGGGGCGAAATGTAGGAGCCAGGGGGAAGCCTGGGAGGTGTTGGGAAGGCCCAGGGTGGAGAGAAAATAGGGGAGGGTCCGGGGGCAAGAGCCCCGGGGAGATTTGGAAGACGCGGGGG
>WAAB01024615.1:0-62681 GCA_013389865.1 Piaya cayana | reverse complement strand
GGCCATCCAACCAGTTTTCCACCTAGGAAAGTATGCGCTTGTCCAATCCAGAGGCTGACAGTTTCCGTAGTGGAATGCTGTGAGAAACTGTGTCAAAGGCTTTACTGAAGTCCAGGAAGACCACATCCACAGCCTTTCCCTCATCCAGCAACCGAGTCACTTTGTCATAGAAGGCAATCAGGTTTGTTTGTCAAGACCTGCCTTTTGTAAACCCATGTTGACTGGGCCTGATCACCCAGTTCTCTTGAAAGTGCTTCATGATAGCACTCAAGATCACCTGTTCCATGACTTTTCCTACAGAATTTGCTATTGGTCAAGCCATGTTGTGTCTTTCAGGCTTTAAATCTCTGTTGGGCTTTTTAGAATGAAAGTATGGAGGTGTGAAGGAATGAATGAGTTCATCCCCAAATCACTAAAAGGGAGTGGTTTCTTAGAGTAAGCAGTGAGTATTTCCAAAAAACTTCTTGTAGGAGTTTCAAGTTAAGTGCTCTAAAGCCAAAGCATGTAAGGAAGGCCTGACTACAGAGAAATTTTTAGAAGGCAATTGACTTTGGCTCCAAACTGAAGAGGAAAAATATTAATAATCAGCATAATTAAACTGGGAAGGAATCATGCACTCTTCAGAAATCTTTTGAGATACCTGAAAGCATGACTTCTAAGAAGCAGACTAAGTATTCTTGTTTTCGCAAAAGTTTATAAGTACTTGAGAAAGCGCATGAAGATTCTGTCTTCAGGAAGGAGGGGTGGTCTCTCTATACTACATAGAGGATAGTAGATTGAAGTAAAGTTGACCCAAACCTTGATTATATACAGCTAGAAAAGAAAATAAAAGCAATAGACCTTTTAGAGTGCCTTGGGGAAAAGAGGAGCAGTTTTTAACTTTAAGGAGCAGTCTTCAAATGCTAATAGGCAGAGGCATACTGTGAGGCGTGTCTCAAAATTGGCATGTGACTCTCTGATGGCCCCAAATCTTGAAGAAATGCAAAGCAGTAAATCATCTTTCTAATCTAATAGAATGCTTTAATCTTGCTTGTGTGTATGCTTTGTATGGTTGCTTGCTAGCTGCATTAGTATTAGAGCTTGATTTAAAGTAATTCAACCTACTTGTTCCTGAAAACTGCTAATAAGTTATCATGTATCTGAATTACAACTATACATGAAGTAAACTTCAGTTCTGTTTGTCTAGGTATGCACTCTAAAGGGATATAAAACCTGTTGTGTCTAGTTGACATTAAGTGTGAACACAGATCTTACATAAATGCTGCAGATTTGTATTTTTTTTATTGTTTTATTTTTACCTTCCATTACTTGCATGCAAACTTGTTGCCATGTAGCTAACCAATGTTTGGCATGACTCATCGTGGAAACTTGGGAAAATGTTTGGCTGGAATTGCTAACCAGTCAGCTCTATGTAAAACAAGAAAGGGCTGATTCTGTTCAGTCTCAGAGTCTAGTGTTGACTTAAGCTGTAATTCTCAGATGTTCTTAGTGTCTTCAGCTCCCAGGGCTTTGTTCTCATTAAATGTAATCTCATTCATAAATGCTCAGCAGTGAGTCAAGTGCGTGGATAACTGTATTTAAGTCTCTAAACTTGGAATTAAGTGCTTAACTTAAATTGCTAAGCTGGAAGATTTTGCTATGTATCTTTATTCCAAAACAAATCACAGAAAACAATCAGAAAGGGTGTTTGGTTTTCCTTAAAATTGCCTTTTTGCCTTCAATAATTATAAAAGATGTTAGACAGACAGGAATGGAAATTGGTTTCTGATGTATCAAATGTGGCATGAACAGTAACAGCTGAATTACCATGGCTCAGCCTGGAACTGAAGAGACCACCTATATATTTACCCTGCAGAATGGCACCCTTTCACCTCGTATGAATGGCCTGATGCCATTAATGTAAGCCAGTGCTCCTTCACATGCCAGCAGCAGGTGTCTGAGGCTGTCTGTCTGTGGTGCTGCCTTGTGCTGACTGGCCTGCCAGAGCAAGGAGGGGTTTGCAGAAGGCTGACCTCCTCTGCCTTCCAGGACATCTCACTGTAGGCGCTAAGTAATTTCTTTAGGAAAACCTTGTCTTGGTCATGCCTTTGACATAATTTAAAGGATGTGATGGGTGGTTCTCTCCTGTGCAGAGGTACCGGAGAAGAATGGACCAGCCTAGCTAGCGTGGGGGCTACTGGGTATCTTTTGAGATTTAAAAAAATCCCCCATATTCATCCCAAACTGTTAATGGCTTGAGATTGTAGTTTAGGGCATAGCAAACATCACTTTCCTTGTAAGAGGCAGCAGTGCATCCGTCTGATTGTTGATCCATTTGATTATTATTTTTTAATGATTTTTTTTTTGTAACTCAATTATTGAATACTTGCTTACCTCAAGCTTTTTGCTTCCTCCAGACTCATGCTTCTTTTGCTCATGTCTGACCTGAGCACTGTTGTCTCTTAATAATTTTGTTCTCAGTTCCTTACACAGAAAGGAGAATTACAGCTTTTTTTTTTTCAGTGTGGCCTTATCTCTCTGACTTCTCATGGGGGCTGCTGGCTTGCCCCTTCTTTCTCTGTAAAGCTCTGTTCTCCTCTCTTTGCACTGTTTGTAGCTAAACCACAAACTTGGTATTTCCACAGCAGGGCTTGAATTGCTTCTTTAACTTTCTGGGTGGAGGAGGGAAGTACTTTGAAAAAAAATACGGGAACACTTTGTGCAAAGAGCTGGGTTTGTAATTCTGCATTATCCTGGAGCACACTAGGATAGTCAACAAGTATGCAATATTGAAAATCTGCCAGATACCAGAGCTCTGGAGAACTGGAATATATTCTTTAGAAGGCTGTGAGAGCTGAGTACACAACTATTGTTTTCTGACCACAGAGGTAATGAATGTACGAAAGCCGGGTTTTCCACTGCTCAGCTGCCACTTGATAACAATGTTTTTTGGAAAGTCTCACATCTCATTTGAGTACCTGGCTTAGAAATACATATTTCAGAAATTCTCCACTTCTAATTTGAGGTCATTCATTTTGGTGTCTAAATAGGAACTGACACTTGCAAATCTGTGTCGTTCAAGTGCTTGATCTTACCTAGGCTTCACATAACATAGGCTCAAGCCTGGGATTTGACAATAGAAAAGCAAAGCTAAAAAAACCTCCAGTTACATTTGTGATGAATATTATTACTAGTTTGTTTGCCATTGAATACTGTCATACCCCGGATCCATGAGCCACACACACGTATCTGGGCTTCTTTTCACCTGCACAGTCGAAAAAGGTGGATTGATTATCTGTGCAGTGGTCTGGAGGCTGACAAGGTCACTCTTAGGGTGAGAGCAGGGAGAGAAAGAAAGGAAGAGAGATGGGAAAAGAATCACCACATCAATAGGCAGCAGCAGTTCCTCCAGAATAGGTGGCTGCTACAGCAGCTTTTTCCAAGCTGCGTTATCCAGGCTGGTCCCATTGAAGTGATGGGCACACCCCACGTGGCTTCTTGCAAGTTCTTTTATCAGGCCAGTTTGTGTTTGATTAGCACGTGGTGTTGGTTTTGCCACGTGTGTGCAGAAGCTGTTTTGGGAGGGTCCAGCCAGAGCAGTGGGGTGGGGGTCAGCGACTGCCACTGCTTCTCCTCCCCCCATCACAGCTGGCTCAGGACCAGGAGCTTGGCCAGCTGGGGAGGGCCGGTGCTCACTCCTGCACCTTCCACCCCATTGAACCTGAGTCCACAGACAAGGCCCTCAAACAATATTATAAGATCAGTCTTTAGGGAGACCCTGCTACTGCACCCCCTCTGCCATTCATGGCCAGCCTTCAGATGAAGTGTTTAAGGCAAACAAAGAAGTAAATTCAGACTTTACAAATATGTTCTACTCCTTTAAAAATCTGTGACCACCGATCTGAGGGAGCAACTCTTTACCTTGCTTTGGCTGCTGTGCCCTGTGTCAGCCAGTGGAATGGAGTAGGGGTGACTACTCCCAAGTAGCTGCTGAGAACAGGAATGAAGGCTTAGTGGGTAATGAGTCTTAATATTTTTTGGTGACCAGTTTGAGACACCAGATCAGGAAACTTCATCACATTTCAGTGCTCAAACTTTTAGATATGTGTGTGTATAATTTCAGAAAATACCTGCTATTTTCTTTTTCCCCCATGAGTTCCTTCAAGGAACCTGTGGAAATTTAGGGCTAAACTTAGATCCCTGATATTGCTGAGATTACATGTTTTGTTGTTTAACTTCAGGAAACTTGGAATTTGTAAATAATTTGATCATGTATTCAATAGATATGTATAGTCTCCAAAGCATGTACTGGTGCTCTGGTTTCTTTTTTTTAAAAAAAGGTGGGAAAATTTCTGTGCACTCGCTTCCACAGATCTGGTATCTGGTTTGGGATGAAGGGGAGGAGAAGAACGTCATTCTCTCTGCTGACAATTTATTTACTTTTTGCATCTGGGAATAAAGCCAATATTTCTTTTCCCCTATTTTGTTTCCTTTCTGTGGTTGAATCCAGAAGTGACAGCCTCCCCATTAGTATGATTTGTGGTTGGTTTGTTTTCATTTCAAGGCTGCTCAGTATAGATAGCAGCAGCCTAGTTGGTGCCTTCCCATTGGAAGCAATTCCAGGTGTGGCCTTGTCAGTTTGAGTCTCCATACTTAGAATATGTAGAAAACGTTTCTCAGAGGCAAACAGCTTTTACTTTATTTGCACAGTTAGAATAATGTGACTTGCCTTTTCTTATCACAGTGATAGTAGTATCAGTGTTGAATCACTGCTGAAAAGAAATCTAGGGTTCTAATTTTAAAAGTTCAAAGGTGTGTTAATTTTGGTACACCTGCATTTAATCTGGGATTATAGCCAACATAGTTCTGCTTGAAAGCAACTCCACCCTGACACATCCTGAGCTGGAAAAGTCAGTATTGTATATTGGGTAGAGGCTTTGCCAAAAATCAGAATTAATAAATCTCAGATATAAGATGGCCCTTTCTGTATTTTATCTCACAATGTTAGGGGCTTGTGCCTGCCAAAAAGGATGTTTTCCTTGTATCTGAAGATCTGCTAAGATACTTACCACAGCAAAATGGGTTCTATGGCAGCAGGATTTGTAGAAGAATGACACACTCCCTGGGAAGTAGGAAAGCCAGGAGCTGGTGAGGGAACTGGTGGTATCTGAGAGAGGAAAGACCTCAGAACATAACTCCCCACTGAAACACATTGTGGTTGCTTTTTGGAAGATACACATCCCTTTATTCCTCCTAACATTAATACCTCACCAGCCTCCTCTTGTTATTCCCTCTGCTGGTGAATACAGCTGCACCCAGTTTGCCAGGCAGCGGGGGAGCTGAGGGCTGGACTTGCTGTGCTGTTAACCACGCTGTTGTCCACTCTGTCCTGGTGGTTTAGCGTGGTCGAAATGGTCTGTCCCGAATGCCAGAAATAATTGCTAGGCAGCAATAGAAGTTTAGGTTTATTTTTGTGTCACATTGAGCAGAATGCATTTAAAGTATCCGCCTCCTCACAGAGAGATCTTTACTCTGCATTTCTTGCTTCTCAGCGGTTTGTATTTACTCTGCCTTACTTCATCACGCCCTGGTTTCTGGGGATTCCTTTAACTAGGCCTAACACTGAGAATGAGGCATTGTTATATATCCTTATTTTTCTGTGAACAATGGTTTTTAAAAAACTAATATTTTGTGAAGATATGTGCATTTTTTAAAAGTAATGTTTCAGAATGCTCACTTAACCCTGGCTGAAGTTTTTTGAGTCTCTGGCTTCTTTGCAGTGGCTGTGTGGGGCACTCAGTGTGTTGGCAACATGCTTGTTATTTCCCTTTCTCCTACTCTCCTGTTTCTCACACAGTGCCACATGATTTTCTGTTATTTTCCACACGAGGCAGCAAAGGCTGTACAGATTGGTTAAAATGTTTGGAAAAAGCAAGAATCGAGGGACTGGCTGACCTGATGCATGAGGTTGTGAAGAACTTCTAGAAAACAAGGTTGAGGACCATCATGTTCTCACTGTTGTGCAGTAGCTAACAAAAATGCTGGCATCAGTTGGGACACAAATATGCAAAAGGAAGTTTGTAAATAACTGGTGGTTTTGGTAGTTCCATAGCTGAGGGGCTATGAACTTTCTAAGTGTGTGTCCTTAAAAGGCATGGCAAAATTTTAAGGCGGAAGTCTGCATGAATCCCAGGTGCTTAAAATCTTCTCTAGCCTTAGCTGAAAGGATCTCAACCTTTGTCATGGAAGGGTGTGAAGCCGTCTTCCTTGCACTGTGCTTCCTATTGCACTGTGTTTTTACTCCTTTCAGTGTACAAAGCTTTCCCTAGACTAGGATTTATGCCAGTTGTGTGGTTAGCTCCTTGATGGTTGTAAACTCTAGCCTAGATTTGAATGTGTCTTTCGTCACTTACAAAATGTTTTACCTTTCCTCCATTCCATGGGATTAAACTTGACAAAAGTAAATTCATGTGGTAGAGCTGAGTTTTGTTGTTTTGTTGAAGCTTCAAGTAGCTTACAGTGTACGTAAAAGGCGAGACAAATGTTACCTGTTGGCAGAAGGAGCACAGAAAACAGTGAACCAGTATTGGTGAGCATTCTTTGCCATGCCCATGGCAATCCTGCAACTTAGCCACCTTTAAGGTCCTGTTCTGCTCCTCATAGGCATGGTGATAAGGTGGTGTTCTGTAGCAGATCAGCCTGCCATCACACATTCAAAGCTTTGTCAGGACAAACAATGTGAATACATTCTTTTATTGAACTGCTCGGCTCCTGTACTGTTCAGCAATGACCATCCAAAACCGGACTGCAAACTGTTTCAAACATTGTTTGGCCCAGAACATCCTTGTCAGATTTATCATCCTGAATGGCCAACTGACATTTCTGGGTAAGTTCACAAGCCTTCCTTTGTCCCCATCAAAAGCCCCTCAAACAGCCTTCTTATTCTCCTCGTGCATTACTCATTAGGCAAATTAATTGATGAAGAAGGGCACCGTGGTACTGTTTGTCAGGAGGTGGGGTTCCTGAATTTTCAGTACAGCTGGTCAGAGGCCTTCCAGCATTGACAATGGAAAATGCAAGTTCATTGAAAGATGTGTTATGCCTCTGGTACCTTTGTCTTAAGTATCAGCCTGTCCCCTTGCCCAATTTACTTGTTTTTCAGCACATTGCTTGATTAGGCTGTTGTGAAGCAGTGGGATCTAAGGCATCTAGGAAGCCTCCCAAACACGGATGAAAACTTCTTGGAAATAAAGGCAAAAAATGTTGTCTCCCATTTGGCTCAGTTATCACTATAGTATGGAGATTTATGGGTCTAACAGGAACTTCTGTGCTTTAAGCTTCTGTGTCCTCCTTTGGATGAGGAGGCAGGACAAGAGTTTTGAAAATTCCATATCAGATTTTCCAAACAAAATATTAATAGACCTATACATATGTAAATAGTTTGTGAACAGTAGGAGTAGCTGAGTTAAATTTCCTACATATCTGTACGCTTTGCCCCTGCGTCTCGTTCTCACTGCGATAACCACAGCTCTTCTTCCCCTCCTCTCCTCTCTCTGACCTCCAAATCTTGTCACCCTTGCTATCGTCTAAGCCACTGCACAGAGAGGACTTCCCTTTCCCCTCCTGTGTTTACAGTCAGGGAAAAGCACCAACCAAGTAGTTTGTGTTTGATGCAATGAGTGGATACTTCAGTTTTTCCTTTGCTGGGCATTGTTCCTCCCCACCACCCCCATGTGAGCTGTCTGTTACTTATGAAACACGTAAGAACATCATGTAGTTCAAACTGGCCAAAGAATTAAATATATATCTATATATGTATATGCATATAAGTAAGGCTGAAACCAGGCTTAAAATACATCCCTTTTAGGAAATTCTTACTTTTAATTTCCAGTGCTGATAATCCCTAGCCATCATCTAGGAGCTAAGAGATCTGGAAGAGCCTGATCCCATGGCAGGAATGCAGTATGAACTTCAGTTCAGTGCCTGAGAACCACCACTTTAGGACAGAGCCCTTCTGCACTTTATTGGTAAGAGAGCTTCATACATACAAACATGGCATACAAGTTGCTTTCTGTTGCTTAACAAATATGGGAGCTGTATGTTTTTAAATTTAAATCTCTGGAAGGACTAAATCTGAAGTTTGTTCCATGGTTGTAATTTCATGGTTACTGATGCTAGATTGATTCTCACTAATTATAGTTACTGAAAATTCAGCCATCAGTACTTTTCAGCTTTCCTTTGAGGAACACCATTTATTTTGGCTTCCCTAAACAGGCCTTTTTGCCCTAACTCAATTTACAAATTTTGGACTGTGAAGCTGCAAATAGATAAAAGTAGCGCTGAAATATTTAAAGCTTAATTTACTTGTAAAGCTAGTAAATTCCCAAACCATGCTGAGGTGTACTCAGTGATCCATAAAATTCTTTCAACGTAGCTGTCTTGCTCAAGCATTTTTTTTGTTGTCTTCCTGCTGATGCTTTGGGTTTGGAACAGTGTTTTGTCCTGTGCTTGTGCAGTGCTTAGCATAATGAGACTGTGTTGGTCTGCGAGTGGTCTTGTAGGTACTCCTTGTGGGGACTATAATAGAAGTTTTTGTTTCCTTTTTATAAAACGCTTACTGCTGGATGTGTTTTCACTCCTAGTTGTAAGTAATTGGCTCAACACTGTTCCAACCTGGTTATTCTATGAGTCTGGAAGAAAATCAGCATGTGTTTATAACAACTAATTTTCATGTTTTCTTTTAATAAATGAGATGCGTCTGTGCTCCTGATTTAAAATGTAGTGTTTTATATAATTTAAATGATTTTTTTTCTGTTTTTTTGTTTCCTCAAAGTAGTGCCTGTACTATAGTATATCTGTAACAGACAAAAAAAATTTAGATTTTTTTTTTTGCCACTATCCTGTGTAGAGTTAATTAAATAGTCTGTGTTAAAGTAAAATGTCTGAAAGTGCTTTAACATTTGGAAACTTTTGGTGTTCATTTTCCAACTGAAATTTGAGGGAAGATAATTTCATGCCGTGTTGAAAGTTGAAATGGGGAGGAATGAGAAAGATGTTGCAAGCACTGTGATAATTAACCTGAACACCAAGACCAAAAGGTGGGTCTGCTCTACTCTCAGACAACTACATTCAAATTAAACTTGACTTCTGCCTATTTCATACATGGTATAAAATCTACTGTAGCCTTCCTGAGGTCTTTGTAGGTCCATACTTGAATCTCACCTTCCAGAAATCATGTCAGACTGGTGGGATTAGCAGCTCAGCTTTGTATGTGTGTTGGGACCTGTGTATTTCCAGAACTGCTTCTACATGTAGCTTCAAAACCAGCAAGGAGGATGCTGAGCCTGTGCTGTGAATAGGAAAAAGTGAAACGGAAGTAGGATGTGAACAGTAGTAAAAAGCAAAAAAAAACCCAAAAAACCCAGAACAGATATATTCATGCTTGCATAAATCTTCACGCACTGTTTGTTCTGAATACCATGCATTTTTCTGCTAGGCAAGAGAAGGAAAAAGGAATGTACTCTGATTACTTCTGTTTGATACAGAAAGTTATCAGAATTTTTAACTGTTTCTTGTTCTCAGAACAATTCCTGACCAGTATTATGTCAAGCAATCAAACATAGGTATGCAAGACCATAGAATCATAGAATAGTTTGGGTTGGAAGGGACTTTAAAGATCATCCAGTTCCAAACCTCAATCAGGCTCCCACTAGACCAGGCTGCCCAAGGCCCCTTTAAACCTGGCTTTGGACTCCTCCAGGAATGGGGCAGCCACAGCTTCCCTGGGCAACCTGTTCTAGTGCCTCACCACTCCTCGTGAAGAAATTCCTTCTTATGCCTAGTATAAATCTGTCCCTCTCCAGTTTATACCCATTGTCCCTCCCCAACTTTCTTATAGTCCACTTCAGGTACTGGAAGGTTGCTATAAGGTCTCCTCAGAGCCTTGTCCTCTCCAGACTGAACAACCCCAACTCTCTCAGTCTGTCTGTATTTTTTAATGTTGTTCTAAAGATAAAAACTGTGGAAATGGGCTTGTAAAAAAGTGATGCCAAAGTTCCTTTCAACTTCGAGGCTATTCAAAGCCCTAAACTTTTATTAGAGTGCAATTTTTGCACACATTTTGTCCCACTCCAAATAGAAAAAATGTTGGAATGCTCGATCCGTGTCTTTTTGTTTAGACAGAGAGCTCAAGTTAAACTTCAAGGATATTTTTAATTTGTAATGCGATTTATATAAAAATCCATATTCTTTTGAACCATTTAGTGGGAGACACCACTCCTCAATTCTTCCCCCCATGTCTATCTGTCTTGTGAACTTGCCTGATGTTTCTTTGGAATCTTATAGTGTTTGGAGGGTTTTATCTTTTATTTGAATGCCAAATATGAGGACTGGGAGTTCCTGTAAATATCTCAACTTTGTTTTTCATCTTGAAGTAAATCTCCAGTCTTTACCTTTGTGAAGAAAATCTTGTAAATGCTAATCTTAGATTATAGGAAAAAAATAAAAAGAGCATATGAAAAAGAATCAATTATTATTGTAGAATGTAATAGTTCTTGCATTAGTGCTATGATTTTAGGATATGTACTGTATCCCAATATATCAGGCAAAAACAGGCACTAGAGGTAAATTTAACAAGCTGAGCTTTCTTTTCCCCCCCATCCCCTGTACTTGTATTAGGCAATTGCAGGAAAAAAAGGGTGGTAGTGGGGAATGCGCATAAGACATAGATTTGTTGATCATATAATGGTGCCAATTGTTCTCAGGGAGCAGTGAATGTTTCTGCGACTTAATTGTCCTCCACAATGAGTAACACGCTCTGTCTTGTACTGGGATAAATCAGTGTCTCAGAAAGAGAAACATGTGACTTTGTCTGAATGATCTGTTTATTATTAGATTTGTTACTTGCTTGGCATTAGAAAAAATGAGTTAAATAGAAGTCAAATTTACACACAGCCTTTCTTTTTCAAAAGTGATTAAGAAAATTGAATAAACATTTAAGGTAAAATCCTGGCTGCCTTTGGCACCATGTAATGAACTTCCATGGGCTACAGTGCCAATCATGGGTTCTACTCTTCTTAGTGGAGACCTTCAGAGACACCCTCTTCTTCAATGGGACCTGGCATCTCCATGGAATTTGGTTTAATTTATACCAGTTTTCCTAATCTGTTCCAACTGTTTTGTTGGTGTACGGAAGTTTCCTGAAACTAGAAAGAATAGAGGAGCATTTAGCCAGAGAAACATCCTTTTTTGTAGCCCATATTCAATGAGCCTGAAAGTATGTATAAATATTTTATTAAGTGAAGGCCAATATGAATATAGTGATTGAATTTCTGGTAGAGATATGAAAAATTGAAGTCCCAGCAAAGCTGAAAACAACAGAAAAAGTGTTCTAATGGATGCAGTTCCCTTTGCTGATTGGTATTTCTGGTCACCTGTACTTTGAAAGCAGTAATATAACATGATTTTCTGTAAAAACAACTTGTTCTAGATATGAAGAATTTTCATAAGGAAATTCTAATATGATTATTTTTTCATTACTTGCATGAGTAGCCAACATCTAGCATTGGCTTGCTAAATGTAATTGTAAATTAAAGTTAGACATTTTAAAATTAACAGAGCCAAGTAATTTTTACTTAAACGTGTGGAAGGAGCTGGACAGATTAGTAGTTGCATGTTACCCTTTTATGAGTTTTGGTGGTATTATAAAAGACAGATAATTTCCAACAAACCTTATAAATTGGTAGCGTTATCACTTTGACAAATAATATTAATGCAACATATTTAGGCACCTTTGAGATTTGCCATAACATCATTTGGGTGATTAGAAAGCCTAGAATGATGGGAAAAAATCCCCCAGCAACTGAGTACTCGTCACATTGAACATATGTGGCCAGATGATAGTCATCTTTCTGAGAAGGTTTGTCTGGTAGAGTCTTGATAGCATCTACCTCTGTATGATATTTAATATTACCTATCAGTGAGTTGGTAGAGGCTGCTGCTGAGGGAAGAATCATAGAATCATTAGGTTGGAAAAGACCTTTGATATCATCAGCTCCAACCGTACCTGTCTACTGCTAAATCATATTCCCAAGTACCTCATCTACCTGCCTTTTTTAACACCTCCAGGTGACTCAACCACCTTGCTGGGCAGCCTCTGCCAGTGCGTGATAATCCTTCCAGTGTAGAATTTTTTCCTAATGTGCAAACTAAACTTCTCCTGATGCAGCTTGAGGCTATTCCCTCTTGTCTTATTGCTTGAGAGAAAAGACCAACACTCGCCTCTCTGCAACCTCCTGTTAGGCAGGTGTAGAGAGCAGTAACGTCTCCCCTCAGTCTCCTCCAGGCTAAACAACCCCAGTTTCCTTATCCATTCCTCATAGGACTTGTGTGTATAAAAGAAAGATATGGATCAGAAAGGCAATGTTGTATTTGTAGAGATAGTGCCAGTGCTGGCTATTTGAACCTGACTCCAGTCCTTGTCTCCACACGGAAGGAGTTAGAGATGAGCCATGAAGACCATTTAAGATGTGGAAGAATGTGCTTTAAGCAGACAATCTGCGAGCTTAGTTAGTTATCTTAATAAGTGGATGGTGGAGAACTGGCTTGAACTCTGTCTGGGCAGGGATGTGAAGAAAACTTGGCAATAGATGTTTCTTAAGTTTTCATATAATCCACTATCTGAAGACTGCATCTAGGCTAGCTGAAACACAAATTACAGTGTGTATTTTTAACACGGTGTGACATTAATTGTTGGAACAGTATACTAACAGTGGCATCAGGTTGAAACAGTGAATGAACTCTGGTTGTATTCTACTTCAAAAAAAAATTAATTTAGGACAATCCTACAGGGGTCAGCCTTGAACACAGAGGCTCCAGCTGGCACTGGACACTTTATCAGCTGAGCAGCAGGAAGACATTTAACAGTTGTGAGCCTAGATGGAAACTTGTGCTCTCGCAGGAGTATTTTGAGAGGTCTGTCCTTAGTAAATTCCAGCATTAGTAAACCCTTTTGGACCTTAGACCGGCTTTTTGCATGGAGTAGAAGACATGAGTTACTTTATCATTGCATATTCATGTGGTTCATTTTACTGGATGCAGTTTCAGTGGGTGCCTTTTCCTGGTGCTGTCTTCCAGCTTGTGCTTGCTACTGCCCATTAGTAGTTTAGGAAAGGTGCAGGTCCTTCCTGAACAGATTTGCTTGTCAGAAGGGATCAGCTGCCCTCCTGCACTGTGTTTGCTACAGTGTTTTAATTGAAAAAATAAGAAATCTCAAGGTCCTTTTGGTAATTGCTTCCCTGATGCTTCATGAGTTGCATTTGCAACTGCTTATCCAGCCTGAGAGGGTATTTCCCCTTTTCATGTCTTTGCTGTTTACTTCTGCTCTTTACTCAGTGCATTAAAGTTTTCCTATCAGAACAGGTGTAATTGGTGGATAAATGCAAGTGGGTGCACACGTACATCTGTGTATATTTGTACATGCATGCATTCATGGTGCTTAATCAATTTGGGGTTAATAGCCTTTGATTCTCTTCCATCCTGCCCAAATAGGGAGTGCAGTGGTGGGGCTATTTTGTCTGATGTCCACTCAAAGCTACATTTCTCTTCTGTCTTTATAGTACAGCTGCTGTCTTTGCTCCAGGATCAGCAGTCAAGGATGATTTTAATTTTTTTTAACTATAAATCATAGAATGATTAAGCTTGGAAAAGACCTTTAAGATCATCAAGTCCAGCTGTCAGGCCAACACCACCACGTCTACTAAACTATGTTGCAAAGGAAATCTTAAAAGCTTACCAAAACCTAGATATTCCAGTTAGAAGACCAACTGAGGACACTTCCCATAAAATGAGATTTGGAGATCTTGTTGTGTATCCGAGTGTGACTTTGGGTAATTTAGGAATGAACCACTCTACTGTATATATGGTCATACAAGGTGATTCATTACTGCAACTCTTTACAGGCTCATAGCCCACAAGTGTTAGGTAGTTGTATTTTTCATGGTTTCATTTAAAGGTATTTTAGCAGCCAGGCATTTGGACAAATTTAATCTAAGAGGGAGGGATTAGCTGCTTTTAAAGCATAGATTTTGAAAATTGGCATGACATCATGCAATATTCATACTCTTATTTTCTCTTATTGTCTTAATGGGAAATTTCCCTGGCATTGTATATGTAGCTTTTTAACTTCAGCAGCCTAATGGTGTTATTGTTGTGGCTGACTGGTGAGTATCTGATGTCAGTGCTGATGTTAAGGTAAGACAAGGATGCTGAAATACTTGCTTTACTTGGAACAGGCTAGATGGAAACAAAGCATCCTATGTGGTAGTTGCTGGTTTGGTAAGTTGAATAGCATGTATGCATTAGGTAAGGGACAAATTATCCATAGACCAGGAGAAAACTAGTCTTTCCCCCACCCATTCATTCAGCTGCTGATAACAGGCCCTAACATATACAAATTTACAAATTTGTGAGGCTTTTAGCTCTTCAGGTAGCAGAGACAAGAGTAGTGCCACTGAATTCAGCAGAGCAGTGCCAGTTTGCATCAGCTGAAGATATCATCCTTAAGCTGCTGTATTCTTAATTCCTAGAAACATAGGGTTATTGTACAGGAGGGGGGATATTTTGCTCTGGCACAGTGCTGC
Organism: Piaya cayana; assembly: GCA_013389865.1. Lineage (NCBI taxonomy): Eukaryota > Metazoa > Chordata > Aves > Cuculiformes > Coccyzidae > Piaya > Piaya cayana. The sequence goes on along the minus strand of WAAB01024615.1, from coordinate 48,063 downwards.
AGGTTGCTGGGCTGACAGCATGCCCTGGAGAAAGCTGTGAACTTGGAAATCCCACAAACTTGCACCAGGGAAGGAGTTCAACTAGTTATAAGAAGGATTATCCTCAATATTTCTCTTCTCTGATGGAATGCATAGTTTGGAGGGAGAGTGTCCAAATGTTTGTTTTGCCTTGTGAATTTCCCAATGTGTGGAAGGATGTCCAGAGGCTGCGTAGTTAAAATACAAAATGTGGGTAGTTGGTGCCTCCTGTGCTGTCTAAGGAGTGTCTCTCTTTAAGCCATCTATCATTAACTGTGGTAGGAGAAGGAACTGAGCACCGATGACCCCCAAAATGCCCTGAAGCTTGTCCAATTCATACGGGCTTAGAGCCAATGGCACTGTTTAGTTTTCCAGAGAGTCTATCTAGGTGTTTCAGAGAAATGTATGCTGCTACTTCTTGCTGAATTTTTTTTACACTACTGCGTGCAAAAAATATAGTCCTGTTTGGGCAGCTGCCACAGGGACGGATCAGGGCTCCAGCTTTGTTTTTGTGGAGAAGTTTAGCTGTCCATCTTGCCTTGCTGAGGAGTCCCTGCATGGCAGAGAAATGGCAGAGAGGTGATTTGCAGCTCCAAGGGCAAGCAAGCACTGCTACTGCCCTGCTCAGGGACATGGGGAAGCTTTTTTGCAGGCCTTTTGAGTATCCCTTACTTCTCGTATCATACTGCACAGCTAACATATCTAATTTGCTGTTTCAACCACTACAGCTGTCTTCCTTTCTCTTGAATATCTTTAACTGGCTTATTTTCCCTACCCATACTTATACCCTTAAATGTGTCAATGAGTAATGATGCAGTATAAACATCATTCAAGACTTTCCTGCATGGAGAAGGTCAGTACTCCATTTCAGTACTAGAGTACATTGTTCATCTAGCTTGGCTTTTTCGTCGAAGGAGTACAGTAGCCTCAATATTCCAAAGGGAAGGGTTCAGATATGGGGTTATGTGCTATTTTCCATCTTACATTCTCATGCTGGGTTTTTTTGGGGCAGGACAAAAGTAACTTTGCTAAGCCTGTGCCCTCAGTTATTTATGGCCCTGCTGCTTTGATCTTTAAGAAATTGTCACAAGATGCTCTTATTTTCAGAACTATTTGCAATTACTATTATTTTAGCTTATTCATTGTTGCTTAATCAGAGTTTCACTGTTGGGTCACAAATGAAAAAGTTAAAATTAATCTCAGTTGTGAAAAACCACTGAGATGTACCTTCCCTCAGACTCTGATAAGGAAAGCTGTCTTGGTTTGATTTTAGACCAAAAAGTAGAATTCCAGTTGGTAACAGCTGCTGCTTAAAAAAGCATTGTAAGAAATGTAGTATAATGTTAAACAAATGGATTTCTGCTTCCAACACTCAGTAGGGTAAAGTCTTTCTAAGCCACAAACTCTGTTTGATTCATCATTTGATCCCTGTGATTTGATCCATCCCTGTGATAGACTAGCCCTTCATTAATTTGTCTGACTCTTGACACAGTGACCTGTGCTGGGGCCTTCCAGTTCTGTGCTTTAAAGGAAACTCAGTGAGAACTTCATTGACTGATTCCAGCATTTACTCTGGGAGAAATGATGAATGCTTAGTTCTTATATATCTTCTCTGTCCCCTTTGTGATATTGTAGATGCTTCTTATACTTTCTCTAATTTGCTAAGATTGGAGAGAATTTGCTTCCAGCTTCTAAATGCGATTTTATCTCTTCTTTTCCTCCTCTCAACTATTTCACTGTTTTTGAGATTGACTGACCAAGAGCACATGATTGAAGTCTGCTCAGCATTTAGGATTCCACAATAATGTTTGGAGGTTTTTTTTCCTTACCTGTTTCCTGTAATTCTTCCAGTTTTTTACTCTTAAGAGCAATGACTAAGCAAGTCTTCCTTCTCCATGAGTCTGTTTAACAACTTTCCCTTAATTCACCAGGTACGTCTTCTAGTCTAGCTGTTGCATTTTGAAGTACACTGCCCTTCACTTGATTTTTGTGTGGCATCTGAGGATGTGATATTTGGGATTTCACTTTACTCAAGATGCTAAGAACACTTTTTAGACCTCAGAAAATCAATCAATAACTTTAGTCTTCAGAAATTAGGTGATGCTTACAGAAATGAACTTTGTCCAGCATAGAGAACTTCAGCTCAACAAGCTTACAGCAGGGCCAGAATCAGGCTGGGGTCTTCAGATTAGTTGGCTGTATGCAGAGTCTATGTGATGATGTCCTACATTAGCATGTTTCCCTCTTAAAAAAACAATTTAAAAGAAAATTTTGTTACTGAACGTCATTGGCATATTTTCCTTAATATTAATTTCTATTACAGCATATACTTGCATCTTTTAAATAGTCTCAAAGTGGCATGCTGTGTTGCTTCCATAATCTAATCTACTTTCCCATTTCCTAAGCAGAGAATCCAAGTTAAGAATTGCTAGGGTTTAGTTTTCTAGTTCAGGCCCTATATGTTTGGTCACTGTTCCTGCACTCAGTATTGCAAGTTGCACAATATTGCACTTTGCATGCATATTTGCCTGTGTAAAAAGCTCGATGAAAAATGTGCCATGCTGTCTAATGCCTCCGTACATATTACCATGTAATTGTTAGGAAACATTGGACTTGTTGCATGTGACCTAGTCCTTGAACAAAGCAATGGAAAACATCATTAATATTTTTTTCTTGGAATTCCTTCGTAGTTTGTTACAGGAACTGGCTATAAGGGGCTTTCCAGCAACAGTGCATAGTCCTTTAAATATTTCCTCCTGTGCCTCAGGTGTATTGTTTGCAAATTACATGCCAGATCTATCCAAGCATCTCTAAGCTTTGTGTTAGAACAATGTACACTATAAGATAGTAAATATGCTTTCTTACTTTTCTCTTTCCTCCCCCCCATTTTCTTTTTTGTTTTTTAGTGTTTTCCTTTTCTTGTTTGTTTTTTTTTTCTTTTTCATCTTTTTTCCCTTTTCCCCCTCCCCCTCTCTTTTTTTGATTTTTCTAGATTTTAAAACTTTTTAATTTTTTTTTCCCTATGTGTTTCTGTGGGGTTTTTTAAAAGAGAAAATTGAGCCAGGAGCAAAACAAGTAGTTTGTTCTTAGGGTGTCTCACTCAATTAATTTTCTTTGTTATGTATGTCCCCAAGGGTCCCTAAGACACTGAAGATATGGCCATAATGTCTGGCTTACCTGAACCATCTATTAAACATGGGCAGTGCGAGTCAGAAAATGCCCCCCAGTGTAGATCAAGGCTCTGATCACAGAGACAAGCGTATGTGGACTTCAGAGGCTCAGTTCAGGTTTTGTAACCTGCTTGCTTGCAGCCTGCTTCTCTCCAAAACCCTTTTTGATGGGCTCAGGCTTCCATGAAGTTTGCTCTGTCCCTTTCTGGTGCCCCAGTTAAAGCTTGTCAGGGTGTGAAGGCAGTGACACAAAAGCTAATAGAGGAAGACCTCTGCAATCCATCATGATTACAGACTAAACAATCCTGTATTGTCAGAGAACTGGCCCCTTTTTATAATAAAGATAAAGAAATTGCTACAGAACAAAGCACATAATGTTTCTATTTTAAATGAATATTTTAAGGGACTCTCACTCTATTCTGCATTTGTTAAACAAAAAAATGTTAATCAAAGCTACCTGGTAGATTTGCAAGAAGTTACCAAGCGAAGGGATGTATTGGGAGCACTGAAAGGATTGGAACTGAGAAGAAGAGAAAAGATCCTGGTGATATGAGATCTTATTTCCCATATAATGAATAATACCGGGGATTTCTATAATGAAGGGTTATGAAAACATATCTCTGTGCTCATGGATGCCCGGGATCTTGTAGATATGCAGTACCTGCTGAAAGTTGGCAGTTGGACCCAAGAGGAGAGAATGCTTCCCAGTCAACCCTATTCCTCTGTCTTTATGTGAAACCCAGAGCAGAAGTGAGATTAAGGGAAAATCAAGAGATACCTTGCCTGTTGTCTCTGCCTTTGTCCCATTTCTGTTTGCTATTGATCTGTAACTTCAGCCATGAAGGGATTTTCATGTAAAAGGTTTTTAGCCCTTCTCTATAGAGTCACATAAGGTTTAGACCCAGTAAAACCATAACCTGCATGTTTCAATAGGGTCAGAATGTCCATACTTACTTGTTCCTCTGTCTAGAGGTTCCTGACTTTTTCTGTTGCAAAAATGCCACGGAAACAGTTTTTGAATCTTCAGTTTACATATTTTTTCCCCATAGAAGTTACTCCTTTGCAAATGCAGAGGAACATTTCAGGCAGAAGCTGAGAGAGGTATGTTGTTGTCCTTTACTAGTACTTGGTTGCAGCAGCAGGGATTGGTAGGGTTGTCCCATGCTGGAGGGATATCTGTGGAGCAGAGCAAAGGATGTAGCTGTTGTGGACACCAGGTTTCTGCAAGGGTGGGGCATTTTCTTGCGTGTTACTCAGGATCTTCCAAGATGTTGCCAGGTATGGGCCTTGCATTACCATGAGTGTAAATGGGTCAGACCTTACTGTGCTGAAGAAAGGTAGAGGCATCTGGCTGAGAAGATCCTGACAGAAAATGTTCACATTAAAATCTTATCCTCTGGGTTATCATGTGAAAAGCAGTAAATTGGTCTGTGTTTCTTTTTTTCTTTTTGTAACTTATTGCTGTAATACAGCTCTCTAGAACTTTAATATGCAGATGTCATGAGTTCATACAAGACAAAGTAAGTATGGCTTTTATTAATTTTGAAATGATTTTTATTTTTTATTATATTTATTATTTGTAACTCTTCAAACTAAGCAGACTGATCACCTAAATTATGTCAAAAATACTCCATCGCCCTCCTGCAGGCATCAACCTAGTCATCTGTTGAAATCATTAGGGAAATTTCCTGCAGGAAGAAATGATGATATTACAAGGTTTTGTAAATTTCTTTTTAATTATTTTTGTTTTCTAAGAAATGTGTGCAAGGATTATACTAACTTAATTTTCATTCTCAGAATTTCTTGTACACAAGACAGTGATGCCTACTGGGGACTCTTAGGAGGCATCTTTTTACTATGTTGCATTGTTTTTCTTGGTATAAAGTAAGGACCTCATCCTGTGAACTAGTGGCAAAATATGATTTATTGGGAAACGTGTTGCCTCCTAACCCCTTTGCTATTACTAGTAGCTATTGAAAATATGAAGCATGGGATATCAAAGATAAAATAAGATGTCATCTGCTCTGCATCTTTTGCTCAGTGCTATACATACACCCATAAAACTTGTGCCCACCTCTGCAAGCAAGTAGTTGTGTGATTAGCTTGTTACCATGTGTTGTTCAGAGGCTACCTTTGTAAATGTTTGCAAATTCATTGACCAAATGTGTTGATCTAGTAGAATGTGACATAATTAAAATGTGTTTTTACCTGAAGAACAAAATCAGGTCACTACCAGCTCTGTTTTGTTTGGGTTTTTTTTCTTCTACTCCTTTAAGCAGTTCACAGGGAAAAATAGTACATGGCTCTAAGGTATGGAGCATCCTACTATTCCTCTTTAACAATGTTTTTTTTAAATAAATAAACTGCCTATTGACTCAGCCAGTGAGATTTGTCACATGTACACATGAAAAATAGATTTCAAAGACTTATCTGTCATGTAACATTTAAAAACTATTTCCCCTCATTGTAACTTTCTGGCAATTAAGGCCACTGATTTACACGATAGCAATTTAATCTATTGTGTTAAGAATCAGGCGGATGTGACTTTCAGTCTTTATATTTCCTTTTAAGTAAACAAGAGTTCCTGACTAGTACAAAAACAAGAAAATTCAGACCAAAGCCATTCCAGTCCTGTCATCTGAAGGAACATGGGAACAACAGGGTTGTAGGCTACAGGTGGTGACTGGCAGAGCTTCTCACTCTTGTACAAGAGGAATTTCACACAAAAGAAGGTACATTTATTTCTGATTAAGCCAGTGATAAACATATAGAGGGTTATATACTGACAGATTTTACTTTATTGTAATCTGGTTTGTTAGTGGTACCTGCTGTATTAGAATTGGGCAAAACTTCAAGTCTCTGTCTCATAACAGACTGGGAGGTGGAAGGGGCTGACAAGAAGGGATTTACAACCTTTTTTATTTGCTTGCTTTGTAAAACTGTGTGCTTAACAAAACAAAAGCAATATCTGTTTCAGTCACAATAAGAGTGCATGTGCTAAAAATACACCAGCAAGTGTGTAATCTGAGAATAATGCTTATCTTTACCTCTACTTTGTAGTTGCATTCGCATGCAGTTGCTGCCTCTCAGCTATCTTGCAGTTTTATGAGCCTCATGTCAATTTGGCATTTGCAGCATTATATTAGATGGCATTTTATAATGGGTCTTTCTTTCCCTGTCTTTCATAAAGTCAAACTCAGCATTTATTTATGTGGCTGTGAATTGGACCTGTATTATTGACATCAGTAAGAAGTGTATGCCTATAAGCGGAAATTAGAATTTTGCAAAATGTAGTGTTTAATTGAAGCGTTCTTTTAGGGAAAGGTGTGTCTGGTATCCTGGCATTAATATACTAAGTATGGTATATCTAAGCATCTCTATTTGCTTATATGGTTGCTGAAATTAACTCACCTGAATAGAGCTCCCTGCAGCTTTCATTCATTAACCACTAATGTCTTGCCACAGAATGCATGTGTAGTTTACTATCTCCATGACACTCCTTTTATTATTTTTAAAGGTCTGGCAGTGCAGGAATCAGTTTAGAGACACATGGAGAAGACAGGCTGATGTTTTGGTTGTTGAAAGCAGGAGAAAACACTAAAACTGATTTTGGTGAATTAAAGTTTTCACCATGGGTCTTTATTCTCTGCACAATTTCCACCCTTTACTTCTTGCACCTTATCCCAAGCATATTATCACCTTGAAGTCAGAGGCTTATAAGCATATGGTTATAATGGTCAGTGAGCCACACATGTTGGCTGGTGCAAAGCCTTTATATTCTTTACTTTCATGGATGTTTGGGTAGGATGCAAATCTTTTCCTGCAGAAGTGACTTCTACTGGAGCCAAGGTGGCTGATTCATACTGGTGTGCTTCTTGTCAGGCTGTGTGATAAATAATGCTTCGTTGAGGGGCTTTGTGTATGCAATGTATTAACTCAGTTAAATTGGGATATGTGTTTATGTTGAGTTACATTTCCTGTGGATATAGGCTGCATTTCCCTGCAATGAGTGAAAATGGGATCAAAGAATAGTTATTCTTCTAGATTAACTATTTGAAGAAGCACAGGTGGGTAACTGTGTTACTGTGAAAGCCTGCATGGATTATGGCTTTCTGAAATATTGTGGAACCTCAAAAGAAAGGACAGGAAATGGTGAGATGTTGTGAAACAGAATAAACACCCCAAAATCAGAATATTCTAAACTCTTGCTTTTCCATTTTTGACAGATGCTCGTCTTGGCAGTGCTGCTAACAAACCTACTGCTGGCCTCTGTAATATCAAGTAGGAAAACATGTTTATTTTCTGATATCTAGGAACTGTAATACATATTCACTGTTTTTTTCTTCCGTGGGATTTCCACCCCAGCTCACCTCCTCCTTTTTACCCACCTAAACCTGCAATACTGGCTCAGGCAATATTATCACTTTGTTGAGTCACACAGGCTACCTGAAGTTGGTCATGTTTGGCTGAACAAACAGTGTGGCTCTGCTACTGTCCTATTGATTGTAATGGGATTGCAGACAGGAACAAATGAATAACTACATGGCATTATTCAAAGGATTTGGACTGAAATTTCCCATGCGGGCCTGGGCTGGTAGAAATAGAGCAAAAAAGCTATTTCACTAATGCATGTAATAAAAAAACCCCAAAACTTCTGTGCTTGATCTTATGGGCTGTCATGGCAGGCATACAGTCTAGAAGCTAGAACTAATGGTCCAGGACACTCAATGATAAATGGTGATAAATTCCAGGATAAATTTCTCAACTACCGCATGATTGTTTAACGTTGCAAGTTATGTTGTGTTTTGATATCCAGGTTCATCAGATTCTTTGCTTCAGGAGTCATCAGTTTCCCGTTGCAGCCTTTTTGGGAATGATCACATCAAAACTTTTGATGGGTCTTTCTATGATTTTGCTGGGGACTGCAGTTACCTCCTTGCTGGGGACTGTCACAAACGCTCCTTCACAATCTTAGGTGAGTCTGAGCAGGATACCAAGAAGTACCAAATGCAGAATGTTGCAGGCCTGTGGCATTGCCCTTGTGCCAGGTTCCATCATGGTGAAGAAAAGACAATCAGTTGCCCTCTGCCAGACAGGAAGGACCTTGGAATGCTGGCTGTTAAAACTGAGTACAAGAATAGGAGCTCTACAACTCTGTAGAAGTAATTTTACCTGTACGCTAAATCTTCCCTCTAAGAAAAATCCTACACTTCAGGGCAAAAGGCCTTTGAATTAGCATGAACCTCTGCAGCTTTGTTCTTGGGGACAGGCAACAGATGATATGAGGACCAAAACTGTAGGTTACTTTCATACAAAACTCCTTTCATTGATATTCCTTTGCTCACTAATAACTGTTCTGTATTAGTTACAATTTAAGTTGACTTTTTATTGACTCCAAGTAAATTGAAGTAAAGTGATCCCATCACTCTGAGAAGGAACTAAATACCAATTTAAATAATTTTCTTCCTCAACTTGAATGACTTTGTACAAATGTTTTATATGCAGGAGGACTCACTAGCATATATGAAGTATGAACTGATTGTGCTGTTTTGTGTGAACAAATAAATCTTAACCTTCTCCTACTGTGAGCTTTATGTTCATGTTGGGCATATAAGCATGGTATAATCCATTTTTGATTCCTGTCCTGGTATCCATGTGTGAATTTGGTTTGGATTTGGATACCTGGTTGTGAAGAGCAATCTGCATTGCTGTGTAAACCATTTAGGTCTGGGCAGAGCTGGCTGCCTCAGAGAGTGGGGTCCAGAACAGGCAGCACATTACACAATGAGCTGCAGTAAAGTCAAAGCTAGACAGTAGGTAAAAGCAGAGAAAGGACTATGTCTAAGCCCCCACCCTTCTCTCTCAAAGGCTAAGAAATTTGCATCTATATCTGTATGGTATTTGTTTTGAAAAATTCAGAGTGAGTTGCCCCCTAAGTTGGATAGCATCTGTCCCTTGAAGACCAGTTGAAGTGATAGAGGACTTGTCAAGAGTGAAGATATCCAGGTTCACTTCATGGCTTTGACACTCTTCTCTTACCACTGAACTAGAGGTTGTTCTTGTGAGGAAACAAGGAAAGGAAAGAGCAAGGCAGATCTTTGGGCATATCTCCTGTCAAACTCCTCCTGTGCACATGTTAGGCTGGAAAATTCACTGGCACTAAAGACAGTAATGGGGAGATCATGAGTCTGTAACCAGTGCCAGCCAATGGGTGATGTCAGCCTTCATCCTAGCACTGTCTGTCCATTTTGCGTTGAACAACTATGTGATGAAATGGATGGATGGCTTTTAAAACTGTTAGAGTATATGCTCCCAACCCTGCAGTGTGTACTTATAAGTTGTCCTCCCAAGTCCCAGAACTAACAATATTTCCTTATTTCTCATCTATTCAGGTGACTACCAGAATGGTGAGAAATCTGGTTTCTCTGTGTATCTCGGAGAGTATTTCAATCTTCGCTTCTCTTTAGAGGGACGTGTGATGCAGGATGACAAAAGGTACCTGTAGGAACAAGTATTCCAGCAGGAAAAACCCTGATATTTTTTTGTGTGTCATATTGTGAGAAATTCCTATTTTTCTTCACAGCATTTCCATACCTTTTGCTTCCAATGGCATATTTATAGAGAAGGAGGCAGGTTATTATAAAATATCCAGTGATGAGCATGGCTTTGTGGTTAAGATGGACATCAGTGGGAATATTCAGATATTTCTTCAAGAAAAGCACTATAATAAGACTTGTGGGTTGTGTGGAAACTTCAATAAATTTGCTGAAGACGACTTCAGAACTCAGGAAGGTAAGAATATGACTAACCTATTGTATTTTTTTAATGCTGTGCATGCTTTTACTGATGGGTGATTCAATAAGAATTTTGCTGATCCAGCAAAATGTTTCTACAAAACCTGTCAGGTGTTTCATCTTGATGTGCTTAAAAGCTGTTTGACTAAGTTCTTTCATCTTCCTTTCTCCTGAAAGGAAATTGCTGTCATCTCTCATTCCCGAGAACAGCCTAGAGTCTGAATTTAGCAGTTACAGAAACCTTAAATCTTGAAATACACAGATAAAAATACTGGCAGAACAACGTACAATATAGCATGTGAGGGGAAGACCCAGCGAAAAAAGATATTAGGAATGATTGTTGATTCATGAGTTAGACAAACAGGAGTAAGAACAGATAGTGTTGCAATAGCAGAGTATTAAATCCCGGGGATTGCTACTGGCATGTCTGTGCTTGGATTTGGCATAGGATTTGTTCTATAAAGTGGCTACCTTTTCATGGCATTCCCCTGCCTGTCTGGGTTGTTGGATTGGAAGTACCCCTTATATCACACCAATTCCTAATTAGAGGGAGAGACAAGACTGCTTTTGCTGCTCTGAATTCCTTTATGCAAAGTCTGCTGGTGTGTGTAAAGGAGTTTTGGAAAAACGCTGAATATGATTTTGAAAGACCAATCTTGATTTGAGGTATTTCAGAGTGTCTTTTAATTCTTGGCACTTACCTGAAGAGGAAAGATTAAGAAAAAAAATTAGTTAATACTTTAATATGTTAAATTGATAATGTACAGTATGTATTACAAATAAATGATATAGAAAATCAAAAGGGAGACAAAGCAACTTGCGAAAAAGCCTGGTAGGGTTCCAGAGATGTGTCTTACACTTGGCATGCATAAATATAGTTTCAATGTACAGAAGAGAACTTATTTTGTAGTGTGTTGAAGTGATTGATCAGTCCTTCGGCAATGTGAATAATAAGAAACAAACCCAGCTCACGGAATTCCTTGGCATGGCTTGGGTATCTTGATGTCTGAATATACTGAGATTCAAAGTTTACATCTTTTTCTTGGGACAATAAATAGGAGTGAGGTTGTAATAAAAAGCAGGATCAGAAAAGGAGACGGTTTTACCTTGAAATCTTCAGATGTACAAGATTCTTTTCTGCTGCTCATGTTTAAATGTGTTTCACCCTGTATTTGGTTAACATGCCAGAGGCTGTATCCTCCCTCTTAAAAACCCCAGTGCTTTCACAAACACAGATTTCCAAATGTAATGAAGTACATGACAAGTTCGCTACTGGGAAGAGTTGAAAAATAATAAGAGAAAGAGATAGAGAATATGTGTACCTCTTACAGTATGAGGTACTGACTTCTCTAACCAATGTGAACATAGAGATCAGTGATTTTATGCTGAAGAATAGAACTGTATCTCAGCAATTCAGACAGGGTTTTTTTTTAAATTCTGATACAGTAGACCTTTCATTTAAACTAATTTAGAAGGAATTAGAACTAGTTATGTTTGAACTTGTATCAGTTTCAACTGATACTATGCCCCCTGCTCTGCTAGTAGTGTGGTTTGTCTGAGTGTTTCTTAACTTGCTTCAAGTAAAATAAGATCTTGATTAATTTGGATCATATATATTTTTTTTAAACTGTGGAAACTAACTTCCAGGTGAAGCAGCTGGGAGACATAATATTATTTAAAAGAAAGATGTAGGCAGCCTATTGGTAGACTGTGCAGCACTTTGCACTTTTCTTTCCACTGCAGTTTTTATTTGCTTTCCTTTTAGCTTGATTAGATCTTCTAAAAGTCAACTCAGTCCAGGATATGAGCTTATGGTGTAATGACTTAGCAATATGAGGGCACTGAAGGGTTATCTTAAGGCTGTTGGCAGACTGAACTCTCCTGCTGATATGTTCATTGCTTCCTGTTCAAATTTGAGTATATTTTGATTTATCACATTGATCTCTCAGGTCTGATCCACTTAGATATATTTCTGGGCTGAATTTGTACTGATAATAAATACAACGAGATCTTTGAGCTTCAGAATAACATGTAATGGAAGCACAGTGCACAAAGGAAAAAGACAACGATCAAATGTTGCCAAGATTTTGGCCTCTCATCTGGAAACCTCTGGGGAGAGTATTCAGATCTGAATGCCAGAGGCAAAAGAAGAGAGATGATGCTAGAGGTTTTGCATCCAGCATTATGCTATAGACAATGAGCTTGTCAGAGAACTGCGATGTGTTAAACCTTCCAGGAATTCTTTGAAAGGTTGGGCAGGCATCTCAAGATGTACTAGCCTTTATACTGCTTGATTTACACTGAAATGGTGAACTGTCTACCTGCTGATAGTCTGTGCATGGAGGAGAGGAGCCTATAAGAACTACTGTGATGGAAAACAGTCTACATCTGAAATGAGGTTTTTTTTCCTGTGGCTCACATGGATTAAAAACTGATGCAGTAGTTTTGCATCATCTGTATCTGTAAAATAGGATGAACAGGAACTCCTGGACAAACTTACACGCTAAAAGGGAGCCTACTGGGGGCTGAAGCAAGGGCAGATAGTCTGAGAGGAATACAGAGAGATTGTCCATGCAGCCAGGGATCATATTAGGAAAGCTAAAGCTCCAGCAGAATAAAATCTGGCCAAGAATGTCAAGGACAACAAGAAAAGTTTCTATAGGTATGTCAGTGTTAAAAAGAAGACTAGGGAGAATGTGAGCCAGAAGGAAATCGGAGACCTGATTGCTCAGGATATAGAGAAAGCTGAGGTACTTAACAACTGTTTTGTCTCAGTCTTCACTGGCAAGGGCTCAAGCCACACCATCCAAGTTGCAGAAGGCAAAGATGTGAACTGGGAGAATGAAGAACCAGCCGCTGTAGGAGAGGATCACATGCCACACTGCTGAAGAAACCTGAAGCTGTACAAGTCCATGGGATCTGATGAGATGCATCCATGGGTTGGATGATGGGTTGGGAGTTGGCAGATGAAATTCCTGGCTACTGTTCATCATATTTAAGAAGTCGTGACAGCCTGGTAAAGTCCCCACTGACTGGAAAAGGGGGAAAAATAGCTCCGCTTTCAAAAAAAGGAAAAAAGGCAGATCCAAGGAACTACAGGCTGGTCAGTTTTACCTCTGTGCCTGGCAAAATCATTTAGCAGATCCTCCTAGAAACTCTGCTGAGGCACATGGAAAATAAGGAGGTGATTGGTGACAGCCAGCATGGCTTCACTAAGAGCAAATTGTGCCTGACAAATTTGGTGGCCTTCTACAATGGGGCTACAGGGTTGCTGGATAAGGAAAAAGTAACTGACATCATCTACCTGGACTTGTTGAAAACATTCAACACTGCCCTGCATGATATCCTGGTCTCTAAATGCGAAGGCATGGAATTGGCTGGATGGTCACACTTAAAGAGTTGGGCTTAACAGCTCAGTGTCCAAGTGGAGACCACTGATGGGGAGTACAGGATCATTCTTATGTTCTATAATATATCCAATCATGTGTTGTCACCATGGCACTGTTCTGACTCCTCACTGTGTTTTGGTGTGGAAACTGAGAGCTGATAATCTGATGAGAGGGTAGCCCACACTGCTTCTTTTTATACTTTTAATGCTCAGTTATTGAGGTCCTGGAGGCCTAAGTGATGTGCTTCAAGGTATGATACTCTAGCAAATTACATGGGTAGGACCCAGCTTTGAAGGCAGTGGACTTAAGCAGTAGCTCTTGAACCTCAAAAAAAAAAGTCTCCCCAGTAGCTTTTAGAGTTGTGGCTACATACTTTCATTCAGACAGATGATGGGGTGCTAAGTCACTCTTATTGATATAATTCATTGCTAAAATAGTTTATCCTTCAGAGAAGTGCTCACGTACTGTTGAGATGTACAAACAAGGTTCATTGATTGATGCGGTTGCTTTTTTTATTGAATATGGCAGTAAAAACAAGCCAGCTACCCCTTGAGAGTTTGCTCTCACACTTTAAGCATAACTAAACTAAAAAAAGGAATTTCTCAGAAGATTTCCAAGGCTTTTGGTTTCTTTCTTTGTTTGTTTTCCCCCTAGAGTCTAATGAAAGGCTTAATTTCTCCTTTGCTTTTTCCTGCCAGTTAGGCTCTGGTCCTTCAGAACCATCCTATGAATGCTTCTAAGATTTGGAAACTGAACAGACTCCGGTTTCTGACATGATCATACACTTCTAACTGGTTACCAGTCCTTGCTGTAAGCAAAGAAACATCAAGTTGAGTCCCTTCTAAGTGCTCAGATGTCTTGGCAGCTTTCAGCCTGTGGCATTGGAGTGTCTTGTGATGATTGTCATGAACATTTTACAATTGGGGATCCAAAGCTCAGGCCAGAAGAGATGACCTACATAACACTATGGGGGAAATCTGACACAATGCAGGCAACTTGATCCTGAAATCTCCTCAAGGCACGTGCACACGAGCAAGTGGCCAAAACCCCATAGCCTTGCAGCACTTTAATTGTAGAAGTGCGAACAAAGTGTAAGGTAATTTCTCCCCAATGTGAGAGACTGCAGTGCAAGTTCATGGAGCTGATGAGCATGTTCATATCCTCAGTCTTTTCCTAGTCCTCTTATCATTGAGCTGCCTCATAGTGATGTTGCTGCAATAGGCACTTGAGTGTCTAGGTTATTATCAAAGTTTATTTGTGCAAAAGAGCTCATTCAAGTATAACACAGGGATATTACTCCACGGTTGTTATTTTTGCATGTTAAACATGCTTCACATTATAGAAGAAAAAAAATCTCAACCCAGATTAATCTAGCATTCCATTAAGTTTCAGGTAATGTTTTCTTTCCACAAGTAGTATAAACACATGACTAAATATGCAACTGCTTTGTGTGTGGTACCTGTTATCAGAAGCTTTTAAAGCATGTTCCAGGCTCACAGTGAAGATAGTGCAGATGTTTTTCTTTTTCCTCAAAAAACAATAAAGAAGGGTAGTCATCCTGATATCCAAATTTCTTGATATTTTAAAGGATATTAGAATTTCATTTTGGCAAGTTTTAAATTTTTGTTTGGCTTAAATAAAGAATCTTATTTTCTCTTTTACATTTTAACTTGAAAGCAAAGGGGATAGATTCACAAGGGATTTTAGCTTTCCTTTACAAACAGTACAGATGAAGACAACTTGCCTTCATTAAGTGACAGTCATCCAAGAGGCCAGAAATATGCATCCATAACTCACTCTGCTTTATTCAGAGTTTGGGATCAAAGTTAGACATTTTTGTTGTGAGGAGCATGCCTTCATCACTGGGATGAAGAGTTTTGGAGATGGTTCCTTCCCTGTCTTGTGCTTAGTATTATTAATTTTGTATTCATTTAACAAGAGAGCGCAGGAAAGACTGACCATGACTTCAGTATTTCATGTAATCAATTTGGTCAAAACTATGGATCTACTTTTTGTCAACCTCGCCAGTAGTTTTTCTCATCTGGAATCATGTAAAACCGTGTGACACAGTCTAAAAAACCCCCCCAAAAACAACAACAAACACCAAATCCAACCCTCTAACAAACAAAAATCCCCATTGTTTGGTAAAGAACCACACAGAATCATGGAATGGTTTGGGTTGGGAAGGACCTTAAAGATCATCCACTGCCGACAGCTCCTACTAAATTAGATTGTTCAAAGCCCCATCCAACCTGGCCTTGGATACTTTTAGGGAGGGGGCATCCACAACTTCCCTGGCCAGTGCCTCAACTGCCCTTATAATGAAGAATTTCTTCCCAACCTCTAATCTAAATCTTCATCCCCTCCCCCATTTCAGTATTGTAGTGTCTCAAACAAATTGTGTCATATATTTTACACATAAGTATATTTTACCCTGGTAAAGTTAACCTGCTGGGCCTTTGGCCATATGCAAAACCTGCAGAAAGCCCAGGGAGTGAGGTCAGGGTTCCCGCCTCCTACTTGCATGCTGTGAGCACAAGGTGGTTATTGCTAACACTTCACCTCACCTAACCATCAGTCTCAAAGTAAACAAGGAACATACCAGTTTCAGATTTCAAAAGGAACTGGTGACTTTGAGACCCAGGTATCAGAACAAACACTGACTTTTCTGTCAAGAGTGAACATAATCTATTTCAAAATCTGATAAGTGAAAACAGCTTTTCTGACCAAAAAAGCAAAAGGGTGCTGGGGGAGGAGGAAGTCTTGCCAAAAACATGTCAGTGTTGTGTTTTTCATTTGTTTGGTTTTGCTGTTTATATTTGATTGTTTGCTTGTTTTCCCTCCAAAGAGACAGAGAGATGAGGGCAGCAATTACAGCACTAAAGCTGAAGTTCAGCAGAACAGCCCTGGTTGGTGCATGGTCCTTTCCTGGAGGTCCTCAGCAGGGTCATCAAAGTGGTGGGATGTTTCTGGGTTGTAGGGAGAATGTGAGATCTCCGTTGTGCCTTAACAGCTACCTCCTGAACAAATCTTGCATCCTAGAAGGAGGCTGCATGCTAGCTGGCTGCTTAGCCAGTTGCACACTGGTATCTGTCTGTGCTACATACACTGTTCCACATCAGGCACTGGTTCTTTGTCTTCTGTCCAAATGCTTTGTTGTCATTAGATTTTGTGATAGCATCTATTTTCAACACACTTCCTGCAAGACTTGGACAAAAAAAGTACTTCGGTAAAAAATCCCACCTGGGCCATTCAGAGGGTTTCTGGGTGCAGGGCTCTAATAAGCTCTGGCTAGGAGTTGTTTCTACAGAGTCTTGGCTACTTGGAGAAAGAAGAAAACCTGGACATTGAAGGGACAGAAGGAAAACGAAACTCTGCTGTGTAGGAGTGGGGGGCAGTGTGCTGTGTGGTGGGTATACAGTGCCAGAGTAGGCAGCTGAGCTGCTCCGCTGCTCTGTTAATAGCATCACCTGGTTACTAAAAAGCAGATTTTTTTTAGGCTATTTTTGTTCTGTTGTCCCTTCCACTGCCTTTCATTTCCTACCCCTTTGAGCTCTTCAGAAGAAAGAAATGGAGGTGTTCGGTGAACAGGGGCAGTGGTGGCAGCAGCTTTTCCTTCTGCCCAGAGCAGTCAGAAGTGCCAGGGACAATTTCTTCCCTGTTTTAGTTCCTGGAGCCTCGTAAAGTAGATGAAGTATTTGAAAATCACCACTCTGATTGACAGGGCATGTAGTGCAGAGTATAGATGGGAGAGTACTCTCCAAAGTTACCTTCTGCAGAAATAACTTATCCCCATTAACCCAGTTTGTTAAAAACCTCAGTGACTCCGTAGTTACTTCATAGTTTCACTTTAGAGGTCTTCTGATGGCCAGTGAAACCTTCACGTCCAGCTGCTTTTTACCTTTCTGGATTGCTTCTTACTGTGTGTTTGTAAAGCCTCTTATTCAACAAAACCATGAGTACTCTGAAAATACAGGCTCTTTTGAATCTGTATTATTGGAAGTAATAACTAATGATATTCAGTGAATTTTTTTTTGCATATTTAGCGACTGCATTGTTTAATGTTGAGGACAAAGCTTCTGGGCAAAAGCAGACTGGCAAGCTTGCATTCAGAGTTTTGCAGCACTCATTTTAAAGTCATAATGAATCTCCAGTGCTTGATCTGTTGCCATGTATCACTTAAGGCTACACTGCACTGAACAAGTCACAGGAAAAACCCACTGTCAACTGATCTCTCTTAATAGTCTATTATCATAGATTTTTTACTGCCATATGTTAAGGAGGCTTACCTGCAGCAGGACCTTGAGCAAACTCAAACCAATCAGGCATTACCTGTTCCAAACAGCTTGTCGTTTAATTCAAGGGACCCAGGACTTTGTAAAAAGGGAGAACTGCTCTGGCAAGTTGTTGGCAAATTGCTGGTGTCTGTGGAATGGTCTGCTAATATACAGACAGGTGCTGGCAACAACTGTGTTTGAAGCACAGATTTGAAAAGTAACCCATAACACCAAGCGGAAGTTTTGAAATTATTTCATTTGACTTTTTTTTAAACTATTAATCATAAAATATGGCAGAAGAGTTTAAGATATACAAGACTTGTATCATGCTAAGAGGACTATATAAGAGATACCAATTTACGAGTGCCACAGAAGAAAAAAAAACCTAATGAAAAAAGAAGTGATCAGCATTTCAGGACCAATAGTTGTCTCATTGATCAAATCTTAACTTGTTGGTAAGGAGGATCTGGTGGTACTTGCCAGTGGGAAGCTCAACTTGGACATGCATTCAGAGCCAGAGGAACACTGCTTCAAAGCAGAGCCCATCTCCTATTATACAACTGTTGGTGTAAGGCTGCATTAGAGCAAATAAAAGGGGAATTCGTTAACTAGGCACCTGGCTTCTCATCAGGCTGGATTTCCTTGTTATTCTAATCTTTACAATCTGTGGTAAGCTAGAGGTTTGTGTTCTTGTTGCTGTTTTTATTTTCCTGTACCGAGTTCTGGCTGAAATTTTCATGCTTTTTACTGCCTTTTGCTATTATCCTTTCCTTGGAGTCTTCCTCCTTTGACATGAGCTGTGGCCCTAATGTATGTTACATTTATAAGCCCCTAATTTCTAGTTTATAAAAAAACAGTCTGCTAACAGCTCCTGGCTTTATTACATCTCCCTTAGCATTCTCAGTGTAGTTTTCATGACTTTAGTCTAAGAGCAATTTTAGTGTTCAGTGTATTCTGCATTTTTGTAGTTAATGTACAGCAGGTAGCTCAGTGGAATTTTTGTAATATATACATGTTTATCATGATATAGTATAAAAATCTAAAATATAAATATATTATATAGATATATTTGGGAAGCATTTACTTCATTTTCCAGGTACAGTCAGCGTCATATTTCAACATATTCTTTGCATAAGGTCTTGGGAATGCACTAAGAGTGGCAGCTGATATTCTCACATGTGACATAGCAGGGTTTTATAAAGCAAAGTTACAGAACTGAGACTTGTGAAATGAACTGTTCTGTACCCACAGAAGTGAACAGAGGTAGTCTTTGAATCAGCCAGGCCATGGGAAGCAAAAAAAAGGAGGAGGGAACATTCCCTTTCTGGGAGGATCTGCCTTCTCAGAAGATGGAGCAAGTGAAAATATGGCTTGAATCTTCCAGGAAGTGGCAGTCATACAGATTAACTCCTTAGGTTTTATGCAAAGTGGGTACAAATCTTGCAAAGCATGGTCCAGGATCTTTTTGTAATAGGGCAGAGGACCATTTTTTTTTACAGCTTACACAGTAAGATCGTGGTCCAAAGAAATTATGCTGTATGTTAAGTTCTCCGCGCAAATGATTTATTTTTACATAAAAGGAGAAAATCAAGACTAACTGCAATCAGAAATGCTAATACCTTATTTTGCTAGAGAGTGTAGCTTCATTTCATTTCCCTCTCTATTACATCTCATGTCTTATTTGCTGCTTGAAAATAGTAGGAATATGTGTAGACATGTTTAGGGTTGTGCAGACTACAGATGGCCAGCATGTAAGTCCTACCATGTTTGCACAGATGTGAGAAGTTCTGGTAGCTACCTCCTACGGGCTTTCTTGGGCTCAGAGATGTCCTCTGCAGGAGTCAGTCCAGTTCACTGGAAGTGGCTCTTCTACAGTCAGCCTGTTTGGAGTAGAAATTAATTTTAAATGAGAACTTTTATTTTTAAAAACAGCAGACTATCACAGTGATAGTAGCCAACAATGACCACTTACTCAAAACTCTAAACAGACACATGCTTCTCTTTTTCTTCATTCACAGGGACCCTTGTGGGAAACAGTTATGATTTTGCAAACTCCTGGGCTTTGCCCAGTAAAAACAGGCAGTGTAAGAGAGTGCAGCCTCCAAGCAACACCTGCAACATTTCATCTGATATTGCAGAGAAGGTTGGTGCCACAAGATACTATTCTGGTTTTGTTCCTCCCTTACCTGAAGGCCTCTTCCCTGCCCTTTGGCAGAACACAAATACTTCCTTGAATTCATGTCTATACATAACGTACTCCTACTTCATCAAACAGTTAGGATGAGAGATGCAGGAGATAGCTGTTTTGGGTTTCTGAAGTACGGTGTGGTCTGAGATAGCTATGCTGGGCACTGGTCTTATTGCTGCACTGGAGCCAGGTGTGTGGCTCCTTGTGCAGCCTTACAGGAGTTAACCATGGTTCTGGTAGTGGCTGTAGATAGGTCCCTGCTGTAGCACAGGAGGGACAGGTGCAGGCAGAAGGTGGAAGTGATGGGTTAGCAGCACACAGCTACGCAGTCTCCGTGAACTAGTGTGAGGCTGGACACAAGATGCAGCTGTGTGCTTGTGATTCCTGAGCAGATAACTGTGTGCTCTCCCCACAGATTCTGACTGTGCTAGTGGGAGGATTTCTACACTGGGCTACTTGGTGCTGCAAGTGACCTTGGAGGCTGTATGTTATGACTGATGTGTTATTTAGTGCAGAAAGAAACAGTTTACTCACTAGTTCGTGAACACATTACCCTCTTACTGTACCCTGGCTGTTGCTACTCTTTCTGGAGTACAAGTGTAACTCCCTTCCTTTCCCACCGCCACCACCTTCAAACCCAACACACAAACATCAGAGCGACTGACAAAGTTCATTTGTGTGTGAAGTAAGGGTTGCTGCCACAGAAACTTTGGTATTACTTGGGAAAGATGTGTTTAAGTGGTATCTGTAGAATGAGATAATTAATTCCCTCTGATTCTGCCAGCAAGGAACCAGTGGAATGGGGTTTAACACGGCCAAATGCAGGGTCCTGCACTTGGGGCACAACAACCCTATGCAGAGCTACAGACTAGGAGAAGTCTCTCTAGAAAGCTGCCTGGAAGAGAAAGACCTGGGGGTGTTGGTTGACAGCCGACTGAACATGAGCCAGCAGTGTGCCCAGGTGGCCACGAAGGCCAATGGNACCTGAAAGGAGGTTGTAGAGAGGAGGGTGCTGGTCTCTTCTCCCACGTGACTGGAGACAGGACAAGGGAGAATGGCCTCAAGCTCCACCAGGGGAGGTTCAGGCTAGACATCAGAAAAAAATAAATTAATGGGAAGAGTCATTGGGCATTGGAACAGGCTGCTGGTTGATTTGCCGTCTCTGGAGGTATTTAAAAGATGGGTGGATGGGGTGCTGAGGGGCATAGTTTAGTGTTTGATAGGAATGGTTGGACTTGATGATCCAATGGGTCTTTTCCAACCTAGCAATTCTGTGATTAGTTCTGAAGCCTCTTTGGGCACCACCACCACAAACAGTGTATGTGTTGGGGTACATATACCTGGGAGTCACAAGAGCAGAAGATGCTTTGGCTGGGATGTTTTTGACAGAAGAGATGTTTTCTATTGGTGTTGCAAAGGCTTTTTGCCACCAGGCTATTTCCCTTGCCCAGGGAGGAGTTTCCTTCAGGTATGCATGTAGATAGTAGCTCTAATTTGTTAAAGAAACACAGAATTGCTTGTCTCAGCCAATTCTGTGACCCCCTTTGCCACCTCAACCTTTTTCTTCTCTTCTTTTATAAGTATAAACATGTTTCTTGTTTCCATTAGACATAGGACAGAAATACACGGATGGTCACCAATTGAGGGAAGAAAATATCTTTGAGTATATGCTGACTGTACATGGTGTTACAGGTTATGACTCTCATGGGGCCTTCTTTCATTGAGCGTTTGCATCTGATCTCATGTGCTCTGTTGTAAATCAGAATGATCAAAAGGGGGGCATGTTTAGATTTAGACCAGAGTTACTAAGCCCAAAATTTAGCCCTTAGTTTCTTGCTATACAAGTCCTAAAGACAGACACTCGTTAAAATTGGCTCAAATGATTTCTCAGGAGTAGTGGCCCTTCCTGGAATGTATCTTCTGTACAGATACTTTGAATGCTGGTTTCTTAGTTACCTGAAAAAAGACTTGGACAAGCTTGTAAACTTCTGACTATTTACAGTTCTGCTAAGCTTTTGAACAGGAGCACTTGTATTTGACATGTACTGAAATTTGGCAAAGGATGCTCATGCCCCTTTGCACTTCAGCCTCACAGCCTGCAAACGTGGCTGAGGAAATAAGAGCTACGATTTCAGGCTGGAAACCTCCAGCCTGTATTTCCAGTTCAAGTGATGGTACGTGTGTGGTTTTTCTGATGGAGTCTGCACTGACTGAACTTGAGCAATGGTGCACACTGCCATGGACATGACCAAAGCATGAGCAGTTTCAAACTGGATGATATGCCCTTCCTGGAGACAGAACTGCATTTTAAATCTGGTTACAGCTCTAGAGCAGGGTTGGATCTCGTGAGTGGTTGTGGCTGCTGGAATTTTACGTCTTCAGGAAAGTTTACTGTTAAGAAAATGTCATCATTGCAACTGAGGCCAGGGAAGGGCATGCAGGATAAAATCTTGTCTGATGGGTAGAGTGGAACTAATGTGAGTTTTATACAGATTGCATCAAACATTGATGCTCTATTGGATTAAGTTTTCTCTCCAGCAAATTCCATGAAAACTTCTCTCATGTGAGTTCATGAGCTCACACCGTTTAACATTGGCTTAATTTATTCACTGTGCAAGAATAAACACAAGGCTATTAATAGAAGTCCAGCCAAACCAGTGCTTGCTGAAGAATGTAGGGCTCTTTAATAGGTGCTTTGTTTGCTTGCTTCAGCTTCAGGAATGTAAATCTCTCCATCTTCCAGGCTCCCTCTCTGCCAGCCGGTCAGCTGCTAGGTGAAGAAAACAACAGGTTTGGTTCACTGTGCACCTACTGCCCCTGTCACCCCACTCTCAGTAGAGCTGTGGTCTCCTTTGCCTTCCCTGTCCTCCCTCCCCCAACAGCATCCTTGGAGAGATGGCTTCTGACTTCTTTGAAAGATGAAGTGAAGCCAGAAAGCTATGTTGCTCTTCTGTCTTTAAATCATAGAAAATGCAGGGAATTTTATGTTTAATAAGGAAGAGCTCATATTGATTAATTGCACAGTCAATCAGCTGAGGTCTTGACCCTGCTTACATGCTTATCCTACTATTGCTCTTTATCCCTCCCTGCACTACATCTCCAAAGAATATACACACTTAATGTGTTTGATTACTGCTCTGCCTGCAGATACAGTTTCTTTTCAGGTGTATGTATCCCTTTCCTGTGGTGGGATGCAGCTTGGCATATGTAGGGTGGAACTACCTTGTCTTGTAGAGCATATTAGAGTGGGTACTCTTGAAGAGAGGGAGCTTCAACCTCCCTACCATACTCTGCCCTCTGCATCTGCTGTTTGAATAGTTACCAAAAAGAATGAGAAACTCTGCATTGTCTGACCTATTTTTTTCACCCCTCAGATGTGATGATTTAGGCTACGTGTTCAGTGAAGTGCTGCAATGTAATAGCTTCTCAGATGACCAACAGTATGAGTAACATGGATCTTGAAGTAAAAAATGGAGTGAAGTAGACAACTGTGGTAATGGGGCAGCCTTGGAAACAAAAACATACATGTTTTATGTGTTCTTACATGTTAACTTTATTTTATAGATTTCACTCTTAATAGAAATAGTGCATGGAGGCCACAGTTCACTGTATTCTTTCTTTTTTTTTCCTTTCTTACTAGGAAATGATTTCTATAACATGTTACACATGAAAGTGACTGAAATTGTAAACAGAAATTAGTGTTCAATGACATTCTGCTCTAGGTGAACTTCAGCTCTTGCTGGAGTTGGTAAGAAATACTCCTTCTCATATCCCATGAAGTACTTCCATATACAGTAAGGAAATAGCATTTATCCCCAGGTCTAAGAGCAAGTGGGAAGTTTTCAACTTTTGGACCATAACTTGTAATGGCAGATGTCAGGAGCAGATCCAACAAATGCATGGACATAAAATACTATAATACATTTTAAGGGTGAAAATGAGGCCTAGTACTTCTAAAATCTCATTTTACTGCTCCTAAAATATACAGGTTAACCGAGTCAACATTCAAGTGAAGTAACTTCTGTCAGTTGTTGTTATGTTTGCTCGGACATGCAGCCAGCATTTGGTGTACTAAACAGCTCTTGCTGCTTTTTACTTGGACAGATGGGAGGCTAAATCATTCTCCCTTTGACAAATGAACCAAAAGAAAATGTATTCTGAAAAGTTATACCTAATTATGGCACCAAAATACACCCACTCTGAATGATGTGGAGAATTACTTCTGTATACCACAGGTAGAACATCTGGGTGTCTTTCTTCTGTTACATTAAAGAGATTTGCCATCTCTTTAATGGCAATTTTTAAGCAATAAACAAATGCAGTTCATGCAGTAGCAGAAGGCAATGACACAGGAATTGGAAGAATGTGCAAAATTCCACCTACAGCTCTGTGTGGTGGGACTGGGGCAGAAAGAAGGTCAGCAAGTTTGCAGTTACTGAGGGCTTTCAGTGCCAGGACTCTGCCAACCCATGTAAAGAAACACTTAAAACAGGACACATGCAGAAGTCAAGGGTGAAGTTGTAAGACCTTCACCCATATTTTTGATACTGCAGTCAGTTCTGCTAATTTTAAACTTACAGCCTTCTGTACTTCAAGTACTGTTTCAGCCTGAGACTTCACTCTCTGATCTGCTGGTTTTCGACATTTCTTTGTCTGCATGGAGTTGTTTCCAGGACTGTGTCCCACGAGCAGGAATGCCGCAGCAGTGGGTGGGACTGCCAGTATCTGGTACTCCCATGTATGTGCATTGTCCCCTAAACTAAAGAACAGTGACCTCTCTTATTTCAGCCTGACCATTGAGTTTTAAAGAAAGAAAGGATAGAAAATAAAAATAACTTGCAGAATAGTTTAAGTTGGAAGGGACCATTGGAGGTCACCTAGTCCAACCACCTGCTTGCAACAAGTCAGGTTGTCTAGGTACTTGTCTACTCACATTATGAATATCTCCAAGGGTGATAGTTCCACAACATGTCTAAAACTTTTTCCAGACTTTGGTCACCCTCATAGTGATTTTTATTTTTTTATTTTGTATCTATTTGGATTTGCCCATATTTCAGCTTATGTCTGACAGTAGTTTGAGGGAGGCGATTCTTCTCTAGTATTCTCATGAGATCCCACATGGAGTACTGTGTTCAGTTCTGGAATCCCCAGCCTAAGAAGGATATGGAACTTATGGAACAGGTCCAGAGGAGGGACATGAAGATCATCAGAGGGCTGGAGCACCTCTACTAGGAGGACAGGCTGAGAGAATCAGGGTTGTTCAGTCCAGAGAAGAAGACTCTGGGGAAAACTTACATCAACCTTCTAGTACCTGAAAGGGGCTACAGGAAAGCTGGGGAGGGACTTTTCATGAAACTGATGTAGTGATATGACGAGGGGGGATGGCTTTAAGTGGGAAGGGGAAATATTTATATTAGGCATTAGTTAAAAATTCTTCATGATGAGAGTGGTGAGGCACTGGCACAGGCTGCCCAGGGAAGTGGTGGCTGCCCCCTCCCTGGAAGTGTTCAAGGCCAGATTGGATAGGGCCTTGGGCAGCCTGGTCTGGTAAGAGGTGTTAGAACTAGATCTTTAAGGTCCCTTCCAACCCCAACCATTCTGTGATTCCATGATTCAATTAATTTGTCACAATAGTTGAGATATGTCTAAAAGCTAGGAAGATTTCTTGTATGAAGTCAGTGGACAATCAGAAGCAATTTGAGTGACGAGAAAATCTTTACATAGAGAAAAAGAAATTTCTCACATATATTGCTTGGCTTCTTGATAATCAGCTAGAGTGCAGTCATTATATATGTTGTTATTGAAGAAGACAAAGACTACAGAACACTGTAAGAAAAAATGGAAAGGGTTTTATGTGGATTTTTTGAGGAGTCTTTCTTTTTCTTTAAGTCACTTTCACATATAACATTTACTGGTATATAATAAAGATCATTATAAGTGATTGTTTCTACTAATTTTACTGTTACCTTGTGTTTAGTGGAATATACAGAGTCTGAGTTCTGTTGTAACATTACAGTTGAGGCATATTACCTTTTAACAAGGTTATTACCTTACTAAGGAAAAATATTAACACAACCCCTAAATGGGTTTATTGCATATACTGGTTTTCCGTTACATTGGATAGTATCTGGATCAAGGCTTTCATCCAGGAGTTGCTGCACTGCTCATCCTCTGAAAGGTTCTGAGCTCACTTTCTGTTATAACAGTTTCATCTTGAAGTTCTGCTTTAATAACTATTTTGGCTGCTTCTCTTGTTGTTACTTCTAACCCTAAGGCACTTTTCCAGCTTGCTTGTGCTTCTGTGTAGTCTTAGAGCAGCATCAACCACTATTTATGCATTCCTCCTCCTCTTCTAGTCTTTTTTCCAACTGATTCAGCATGGTGGCTGCAATCTGGACATCAGAATTATTCCAGGCTGGGGCTCAACTTCTGAAAGACAATCGTGTTCAGCTCTCCAATGGGGGTCAGTTAGCATTACTTTAAGATCCCCGAGGCATTTCTCAGAAAGCTCAAGACCTCTCAGTGTATACGGTTGTTCATCAAGCACTTTGCTAAACTCTGAATATTTTGTCAATGGGACAGATATTTCTGGTTGGTTTATTTTCATAAGCAAGAAGTTCTCTGTCGGTTCAGACATGTACTAGTTTTATGTCATCACCAGGACAAAACACCCTTTAGCAAAACTGGTCTTTTTTACTCAGCAGTTTACCTATATAGATATACCACCAGGTATACCATTCAGAGAAGACCTCTAAATGTCTGCTGAACATTTTTGGGTTTGTTGCTCCCTATTTTTCATCAACCCAAGAGTGAAAGGAAGACTTTTTTTCTCTCCTCCTCTCTCTCACCTCAGGTACTTTTAAAGTATTATTTATTCAGGGGTAATGCACTGTTACTGTGAACTGTTGTTGAGAACATACCCTCCCTACCCCCAGCCACTATGTAGAACCACTGAAATACACAGCACGGTTACTTCTGCTTATATAAAATACTGCTGAGTAAGTTGAAGAAATTCTGCTTCTACTGTTTGTGCTAGGGTTGTATCATAAAATCGTTTTTCCACTTATCTAGGCTCACTGTCACCCTTTCAAAAAATTGCATTGAGGACTTCAGACTTATTGAACTGTGATGTAATGCATGCATAGGAGCAAGTCTGTTTGGGAGCCTCCCTTGGAGAACTTAGCCATAAGTGAAGCTTTTCTTAGGCTACGTTTAATGTACAACTAAATTGCATCTTAGCTTTATGCTTCACTGTGCAGTCCTCTCCTTACATTTGCTGTCACTGTTCTGATTTAACTTCCAAGAAGGGTAGAACAAATTCCCTTTCTTCCCAGGGTTATTTTTCTACCATTTATATGAGTTAAATTGATCAATTGTGCATTGTACAAGTCAGCGGGAGAGACATGAACTTGTGGCCAGAAGTGGGAAATGAACCTCAGATTCTAGTCGGATTTGATCTTTAACTCTGAAACTTACTGTGTTCCCTCATTATCTGAAAGACAATCTGGTCATTTTTTTTTTCCTAAGTGCCTCATCTTAAGTTTGTCTCCCTTGCTTTGTGTGTCTTCCTAATATTCCAGACACCATATGTATTCTTCCTCTGGAGAACCCCAGTTGAAAACACAAGCACACATCCATAGGATTCTTTGCTGGCAAGGAGCAGTTCTTTGCTTTCCTGCATTTGGTGACTGATTGACTGACGTGTTTTTGTGCTAAACATCCCTTACATCACACTCTATTTTACATTAGTAATTATATTAATGTACCTCTGTGTGTGTGGATGTGGTGAAAAAGTGGACGTAGCTTGCTACTAGCTCTTGACTGTGATGTTAATTAACTTCATGATGCTGTTAAATAATCACCATGATGCTATTTAATGAGAGTGATGACAATGTGTTTGGAAAAGTTGTTTTTCTTCCTTCTTAAGATTGTACTGACTAAAATATTTAATTTTGGGTTTTTTCCTCTCTCTTTCTACCTGTGCTCTTCACTTGTGTCGTGCAGGACATCATGGAAACCTGCCAGCTGCTAAGAACATCATTGATCTTCTCTAAGTGCCACCATCGAGTTGATCCAGAACCATACATCTATCTCTGTGAAAGAGACATTTGTGCCTGTACCCCGGGCATGGACTGTCACTGCTCAGCATTCCTTGATTATGCAAGAAGCTGCAACTATGAAGGAGTGATTTTGGATGGATGGCCTGAAGAGAGCTCATGCAGTAAGCTGACCATATTATTCCTATGCTATTTATCCCAAGTGCCAGTCTTGCAGATTTGTGTTCTGTAGCTAAGAACAATTGGTACTTTTTTAGGATGTTTATTCAGGTTGATTCAGGCATGGCAAGTTAAAATCTGAAGTGACTGTCATTTCTATTTATCTGAAGTGCTTTTCTTGCTCCCTTTTACAGCTCCTCAATATCCACCATTTTTCTAGAATTTGTTGTCCTTAAGGCATGGTAGTTTAAATTATATATAAAGAAGATCTTGAACTGCTACTGGTCCCGCAACAGTGTAGAAATTCAATAAAGACTTATTTGATAGACAAAGGTATAGACCAAGATATTTAGGATCTGCTTCATGTATGATTCAGATATATAATGCTAACCAACTTCTTCTTATAAGTCAGCATCCTTGCAAAAGGCTCTCAACTTTTTTTTTTTTTCAGTAAAGACAATTGTTTTATCCTTTTTTTGCTTGAAACAATAATATGGTCATTCCCTTTTTTAGCCAAATTTTGTCTAGGATAGAGATTCTTATTTCATCTTGAAATGCTGCATTTATTAGCTCCATTTTGCTGAAATCCTGATAGCATCTCTGCTAAGACTTGGCAACAATGTAGTGCTTAGATGGACAGAGATTAATTGCATTTATAGAAGAACGGTCATGTTTGCACCCAGCTTTGAAATACACACATACTTGCTGTGGAGAGCCCTGGTTAAATATATAAACACACAAATGAACACTAATAATAAAATAAATCAATCCTCTGATATCATATTCTCAATGATTTTTCTTATCCTTTCTACATTACAGAGGAAGGACAGTTTTCTCAGGATGTTTATGTCAATTGATTTAATGGGGTAATGTGACTGATTTGTACTGACACCACTTTCTTCTCTGGTAAAGATCTGCTGCTGACCTTCAAATTATGGTTAGTACAGGAAGATATTACCAACCACTTAAATAAGAGATTGTACAGCAGAGGAGAATCTTACTTGTAGCAGTAACTTGTTGTTTCCATTGGGACATACAAGGGACCTGGTGAAAACTTGTCTCCTTGTTCAGTGTGCAAGCCAGATGAACCCATTTTTGCTAGGGCTGTCAGTAAATGTAACTAAAGCTGTGAGCGAAATTAACCCCTCTCTGTTCCCAGGAGTTTTAGAGCTCATTTCTAGCACCTGACTTAACAAACCATGTTTTTCTGAGTGAGGAAAAAAAGAGGTGGCCTGCTGTCTGTAACTGAATAGCAGGAGCATAATTTTCCATCACCCTTCTTCTGTGCTGTGATGCTTTCTCAAGAGAGGATGATGATAGTTGCATTGAAGACATGAAATGCTCTGCTGCACTGCAAGGACTCTCATGCTGGGCATACTCCATTGTGTGAGCTGGTGTTCAAGCCCTGAAGCCACAGACAGCAAGACAGCTCCTTAATTACATTCCCACCTTGTTCAACAGATGTTTTGCTGGGAAATGGTGGGCTGTAATCTTTCCTTCCCACTCCATACCTGCACAGTCTTGTAGGGTATGTCTATGCATCAAAACGAAGGTATGGCTATACCGTGTGTTGGTGTAACGGCCTAGCCTAGACAATAGCAGCAGTGAAGATACCACAACACCAGTGTTAACCTGTGCTGGCAGTTCTCTGAACAAGAAAGGATGGGCTTTCAGTCTTAACTGTCTGCCAGTTTTCTCTGGAAACACAAAATGATGTAGTTTCACAAATGAGTGTAGTAACTACATAGATTAAAGGTACAGAACGCGTTTATCTAAGTTGCTTAGATACTATTGCAAAACTTCCCCTCAAGTTCTTCATGCACTTGGTTTTAGTTATTAAGATTTGATGTATTAGAAAAGAAATTTGCTTTAATCTCCTAAGTATTTACTACACAACCTGACAGATGATAATATTGCAGCAAACTGAAAAATCAAGTGTTCCTTAATGTTCTGCTTCTGAAAAAGAAATCATTGATTTGAGAGGATATGACCTTTTTGGTATCTTTGTGGTTCAGCCTTTAATAATTGAGTGACTTATTTAAGAGTTATTGAGGAATTTGCATTCCTAATTTCTTTTAATTGTTTCAGGGGCAAGATGTCCAGTTGGCATGGAGTATAAGGAATGTGTATCCCCCTGTGCCAAAACCTGCCAGAGCCTGAATATCAATGAAGTGTGTCATGGACAATGTGTTGATGGCTGCAGCTGCCCTGGTAATTTTGTTACTGGGTTATTTACAGAGAAACATTTGGCAGTGATGCTACCTATTTTATTAGAAGAAAGCAAGCTGTGTCTTCCTTTAAGTTTTCCTGAAATAAGAAACACTTCTTTTTATGGGACCATGCCCTAGAATAAACCAGTTTCTATACTGTCTGTATGCTCACTCCATCAAAGGGCTATTTTTCAGACACAACTAAAAAGTAAATGTTCTGTGAAAATCAGCGCCATCTAATACTCTAGGATAGTCGTTCTCTCTTTCTTTCTTGGTGAGGGACCACTTACAATTGACATAGCTAGATTTCTTATAAATTGCTCTTGGTTAGAAGCATCCAGCCGGAGGAAGAAAGAACAGAGAATGTACTGAAGGAGTTTCTTAGAGAAAAACAGTATATGCAGAGCTCAAGCTAGAATTCTGAAGATCTTAGTGATTTCAGATGAACCATTTCACTTATTGAATTATTTTGTAAACTAGATTTAATTGGCTTAAAGGGGGCAGCCCAACAACTACTTTTGGTTTTTCTTCAGTCTTCCTCCTCTGTCTATTGTACTTAAGACAACTGCAGGAAGAGAAGTGGTGGGTTTGTTTGTTTGTTTGTTTATTTGTTTGTTTTTAATAGGACTTCATCCTTCAAATATGGAGTTTGTGTGAATGCACAGAGGTACTTAATGTCCTTTGTACAATTTACCAGATGTGACAGAGGTTTACTGAGAGCATAATTTGGTTTCCAAAATGAGGCTGTGATGACAGTATCAACTTTATTTGAGGGGACGCTAATTGCATTCTAAAACATTTCCAGTCACTTAGAGTTTAGTAGTTTCCCACTTAGCTGCCAGTCTTGTACTTACTGGAGGTTCAAAACTGTCATTCTATGGCAGGACCTGGGAAGGTGCATGTGGAGGGTGATGGGTGATATAATGAGACACAGGAGCTTATTTTGTTGTGAGGGACATAGCTATTATATTTGTGTAGTCCTGGATATGTTGGGAAAAGCTGAAGGAGATTAATCCACTGGCTATGTGATTACTCTGGCTATATTCTTCCTTCAGTAGCTACACTGGTCTGTTCAGCAAGGGAAAGGTCTAAGCGGACAGGAACTGAAGAGCAGAGAAACAGGACCTCAAAAGAAAGGGTACTGCATGAAAAAGTAGTAGAAGGAACTTAATGAAAAGCAATAAGAATCAGTAGTTAAAAACTATTACTGTTCTTCAGTGCATGTCTGAGATTACACTATAAGCTAGCTATAGAAAAAATGACAAGTTTCTTTTACTTCAATCCCCATGCTGATAGATAGTTGATATTCCTCCACTTTAAAAAAGCTACTGTAGTAAAACACTTTGACTGCTGAAAACCCTTCTCCATCCTCTTTGAAAGACTCCTTCCAATCTCCTGTGGAGTTTTTTGCCTTTCCCTGGCAAAGGCAGTCACCACAGAAAGTGAGACTCAGGTAAGACCCCTTTCTCCCATTCTTACCATAGAACTGCCTGGAAAGATCCTTGTTGTTGAGAAAATCCTTCCAGTGAGAGATATTCAAAACAAGATCTGAGCATTTGAGAGTGGTGTGGCTCTCCAGAGAGCACAAGAAAACAGATTGTCCATCTTTTTTCCCCTGGCATTAGTAATTTCATTTACAGCAGTTAGAGTAACTGTATGGTGCATTTAAGGGAAAAGAAAGACCCATCTGTTGAACAGATACTTTTTACTCTTAGAGCACTGGAAGGAAGCTAAAAGAAGATATAATTCCCATTCTAATTCCAAAATTCCTTTGTTAACCTATGAGATCCTCTTGGCTCTCTAAGAAACTCACATTAAAGGTTTTCCCAGTCTTCTTTGCTTCTGGAGAAGTTGAAAAAAGAAACCACAGCTCTGTAAGATATTTCTTTCCTTCAGACCCTTTCAGCTAGACTTCTATGGTGTCCAACTTTATTTTTTCATTCCCTACTTTGTCTACTCTTCTGTCCACTTACAACAAACACAAAACATGTCCAGACACCCTTTACTGCAGTTGGTGAGGTGTATTTTCCCAACAGATAAGTTTCTAGACCAACTGTAATCAACTTTGATCTTGGTCCCTATGTTTGACTCATGTGTGTTCCAATATGTGTATTTTGGATGTGGGGACTTGATAAGCAGCGAGCTTTTCTGGGAACACCAGAAATGCTCTCTTCAGCACATCTGAAGGAGAAGCAACACTAGAAGAAAAGTAGACACCCCTGCCGCTCCCCCCACTCCCTGCCCCAAGGCCTTTTGGCAAGCCTCATTCTTTTTGATTGCTCTCTGTGGCTAACTGTGGTAATTATGCAGTCTGACCAAAGTATATGAAGAACTAGAAAATCTAATTTAATTTATATCTTTTGTCCCTGTGTGTGTGGCATGTGTGTCTGCTGCTTACCTGATCTATCCAGAGGGGAAGCTCCTTGATGGTGAACATTGCGTTGAAAGCTCCGACTGCTCCTGCATCCACTCTGGAAAACGTTATCATCCTGGCTTCACCATCTCCCAGGACTGCAACTCATGGTAAACTCTGTGTGGTTCTGGTGCGGTTACTGTTGCTCTAGATAAGTAACTGCACACCAGCTAGTGACTGCTTTAGATGATCTTTCTAGAAATCTCTCTCTACTTTATAAAAAATCCTTTCATTGGCAAAGGACCTGCTCTCTTACTGGAAATGCCAGCCCTTTCCAAGAAGTGAGCTGTTCACAAAGACAAAATCAGCTCCACTTTTAGATGGATATTTGATCTGACAAAACAATGTGAGGGTCACACTCCTTCAAACAGCGGAGAGCCACCTGTTTCCTGTGGATAAGACAGACTGATAGATTCCCATGTCTGGATAGTGTCAGCAGTGGCGTCTTTGTTTTGACTTCCTACATTTAATTAACCTCAGAACCCTGTTTCTTTCCAAGAGGAGTTAGCTCAGGCACGTCCTTGGAACTTCTTGCAAAACTAGTGTATCTTCCTTGCTGCACGGGTCAAATTTTTCTTTCAGTGTTCTTTCAGTGAATGCCACCCGGAAGAGAAAGGCTAGCTGTCTAAAGAAAGGAAGGGGAATGAATTATATATTTCTGATCTAGTTATGTATAAACGTGAAGATATTTGTATAAGGATTTCAGACAACTCTGTGCCCAGAATGATGGTCTATGCAACATCCCTGTTAACCACAAGTTTTTCATTACCTGCACTGTGTTGTGGAGTATGAACCATAACCATGACATTAGTATTGTATTATGTCTTTTTCCCTGGAGCTGCCTGCAACTTTGAGCTTAGCCACATTGTTTGACCTTATTGCTCTTGTGAGATCAGTGCTGCGTGATGGACTGTGCTGCTAGAAAATACTTCCCATTATTCAAATTTGTTACTGTTATAGAAAACATAATTCCATTGCTCTGCATTTACCATCCTCAGCAAACTAAGTTCCCACAAATGGTTTTCAAGGATCAGTGTAATTAAAGGAAGAAGAAGAATTTAGCACTTCTTGAAACTTACTTGTTTTTGGAGATTCTAGGATTGGCTGGCTTGATGTCCCACAAACCTAGGAATAATAGCCAACTTGGTCACTCTCTGTGCATGTTACTTGCACAGAAACGAAAACTATGCAAGAAGAGCTTCATCCAGCAGTGTGCCATCAGGCTGGTTGAAGGCCTGGTTTAGCGTCTAGTCTAAGTCTAGCTGGCTGCTGAAGGAAAAGGATTATTGCCTTCCTGCGATGAATTCATAAGGCTATGACTGGAGTAGTGTGGCCTGTGCTTGCTGATAACTTCAAGAGAGTGGTTAACAGTCTGGAGAGACTCTTGTGGAGGATACTGGAGATGATCATGATGAGGGAACTTGTGACATGAGTTAAAACAAAGGGAAATAGATTTGTTTAAAGGCTGATGGGGGAACTTTAATTGCTGAAAGGGGAGTTATCAGTAAGAGAGGGTCAAGCTTTTCCCGGATGCCAACAGTGAAAGAGCAAGAAACAACGGGCAGAAGTTGCAGCAGGGAAAGTTCTGTTTAGACACAACAAAAAAATTCTTGCCTCTGAGATGCTGCTGCACTGGGATAGCTGCCCAGAGAGGCCAAGGGGCCCCATCCTGGAGACTTCTTGACTCAAATGGGCAAGGTCCTGAGCCACCTCCAGTTTTAGGTTCCCTTCTTTGTGTTGGGGATTGTAGTATGTGATTTTTCTGGAGGTCCATTCAAAATTTTTTTTTTTTCCTGTGACTGTGTTGTGTTAATAGACATACCTTGAGACCAGTATTTGGAACTCATTCTACATCCATGGAATGTAGTTGAAAACTCTATTAAACACAAAACTTTTGTGGGGGTAAAAAAGAGTTCTTGAGTTTTGCATCCATCCCAGCTGTTATAACCAGCAGTTGCTGTTGCATGATGGTAAGAAGGTTTATTAAGAAGCAAGGTTATAGGAGGCAGAAAGGATAATGGGAACTGGTGTAATTCCTCTGAAATGAGGGTTTATGTTTTAATTTCTTGGGAAGAAAAGGTAACAGAGGATAAGAATGAATGTACTCTTACCTAACTTGTCACAATATATTTCCTAGCATCTGTCGACATGGCGCTTGGATCTGCAGCAATGGGGAATGTCCAGGTATGGTGGCTCTACCCTTCTCAGGTTTTGACAAGTCTTGCCTATATCCCTCCCACTTACATCCCACTTATATTTTTTTCCATGCAAAGAGTGAATTTGTCTTTGTTCGTGCTTGCTTGCTCTAGTACAAGCCAGATGGGATCATACTTGTCAGTTGTTCTCATGAAACAAGCCAGACATTGTTCTGTATGGTTAATGTGTAGGAATTTCTTTATGTGTTCTCCAAGATTTGTCCAAGTGCAGGGAATCTCACTGTCTAAAACGCAGAGTCGAGGACACCCCCCCAGCTGATGTATTATGTCTTTTAGCTAATGGACAGCAACATGTTTACAAATGAGGAACAGGTCTTTTTATAACTTCAGTTTTGACCTAGGTTACAGCTCTTACTGTCTTGCTTTCTGTGTCACTATGAACACTATGTGAGCCAATTTTTCATCTTCGACTACGGCCATGTTTTCTTCATAGTGGTTATAGAACTGAAGATAAGCCCAGGACTGAGGTTTGCAAACAAGCATCGATTTACAGATTTATGCAAGAAAGAATATATAATTACTGTCTTATCCTGGCTTGGGAAGCTCTGCAGAATGAGCAAAGTAAAAAAGAAAGCCAGTTTATTTTTATAACTTCAACCAATATAAACAAATAAATTTTCAGCAAGACTTGTACAAGACTAAAGGTCATATAAGTGCAGCTGTTGTACACGTTTCTCCTACCTTCTACAAACTGTACTGAGACAGTATGGGAGGACAGCAAAGCTTCCCAAAGTAGCAGTACTTGATAGAAACTGTAGCCAAGTTTTTATTGCTACCTATCCTGTTTTGTCTGTAGCTGAAGCGATATTACAACATACTTTTATGGTTGGCATATTTTTATTGTTGGTTGGTTAATTTTGCAACAAATAGTTCTAAAACCACGTGTCCAGAAAGTTTATGTACTTAGACTCATGTAAGTTCAAGGTAGTTCCATTATTTTGTTACCAACCTGTTTGTCAGGAAATGTTGTGGGAATGAATTGCCTAGCTGTTAGGTTGGTGATAAAACTGGGTACCCAGCTGGAGGTGCTGCCTACTTCAGAAGACAGTGGTGCATCAGCCAACTAGCAATAACTGGCTAGCACTATCAAGAAGCTCTCAAGCTGATATCATAATTAATTATGAAGTCAGTAGGTTTCAGGAAATCCCATGGGACGCATTACACCAAATGGAGTAGGTAGAGGGACCCATAAGAAGAGACTTTGGCACAGGAAAGAAAGCTCTGTTCCAGGAGCAATGCCAAAGGGCTGGGACTTGTCTGGGGCTGTAGTCCCAAGCTCTCTATGCTGCAAACCTGTCCAGTGGGTTCCTAGTTGCAGAGAATGCTCTGGAAATCAAACTACCCACCTTGTTTTCCGTGGGACCAGTTCTAAGTGTAGTGTTCTCACATGGAAGAATTTCTATGCTAGCTCTTTGGAGTTGGAGCCTTCTTATGTGTTTGCAGAGACTCCAGTAGAACAGGGTACTAAATCCCAGTTGTGGCATATGAATACTGCCTTCCTGGAAATGAAAAGCCAGAACTTACTAAAACTTGTTAAGATACTGATGTATTTAAGTAGCCCTATTTTTGTAGTGGACAAGCTGGACTTCTGTGTTATTCTGTAAGAACTCTCTTGTTCTCTCTTGTAACTATGGATTTGTTTTAATACTAGTTAATTATGATAATGGTTCAGCGTAAAGTCCAGTATAAATTCTGCCCTTTGGAATAACTCCATCTGTTTGTCTTCCAACTTTTCATTCTGATATTTTTCCTTCAGTGTTAGAATAACTTGTTGGGCTGCTTTGAATACCAGTAAAGGAATAAGCACTTTCCTGGGGCTGTGTTCAAGGAGGTCATTGTGAAGAAGACTTTCAGGCACTGCTGCCTTCACAAAGCCATACTGCAATGCTCTAAAAAACCAGTAGAGAGACAAAGACAACATTCACAGTCTGCCAAGACACGACTGTGAAACATAGATTGAGAACGAGGCACCTCTGCTGAAGAAGAGCAGAGCAGCAACAAAAGTCCAACAAGACTTGTCGCAAATTTTTACTTTTAGCTCTATAAAAACACCTACATGCTTCAGCCAGATCCATGGGCTAAGTAGAAGTGGATTTAAAGTTGGTTATGTCAAGGTGTTGCAGGGGTAAAGAGTTAACGTTGCCCAGTGTACAGAGCGTGCAACTAATGTTGGGTAATCCTGAGCATCTTTCCTGGCTCTACCAGTTTTAGGCATTAGTACATCCACTCTTTATACCTCAGTTTTGCTATTGTACGAAGAGGGAAACTTAGTTGCTACATGAAAGAGAGTGTGGGTTGCTGTTTACAACTGGTTAATGCCACCCGAAGCCATCACATAGGTACTAGGTATGACCTAACCTGCAGAGAGGTTGTGACTATACTGAGTTTCCAAGGTCACTGAGGTGTAGACTAACAGAAGAATCAAATCCATGTCAATATAGAGAGCTGAGCTGTTCGCTGATGTACTCATGACCCTCCATTTGAAACATTATACAGGTTTTTCTGTAGGCATGATTTTCAGCTCTTAAGTGTGATTTATACCACAGCTTTTGTTGTCGCCACTGTTACTACTGGTGATGGCTTACAGGAATAAACAGTCTGATAAGCATCTTGCCTATGCCTTCTGGCCTGCAGGGGACCTGGGCCTTGTGCAGCCTCCTCCACTGGGCTGTTCTGTTGCCTCAACAGGAGGGGACAGGAAAGATTTTGTTTGCAGGTGGCACTAAGGTGATTAATGGCGCTCTGTGTTTTTCAGGAGAGTGCTCTGTCAGTGGCCAGTCCCATTTCAAAAGCTTCGACAACAAGTATTTCACCTTCAGTGGAATTTGTCAGTACTTACTTGCCAAGGACTGTGTGGAAAATTCCTTTTCCGTGATCATCGAGACCATGCAGGTAATAGCAGCCTTGGCTGGTGCCTATGCGCCTCTGTACATGCTCTTGAGAGAGTGGGAAGGGCCATGGGAGTCTGATATGAATTGCAGATGCACAGGCCAACAAAAGTAATTTTCCTATGAAATAATTAGTTTAAATAACAGATACAGTCTTTCTCCTTAGTTAATAAGTGTTTTGCTTCTCCTTGTTGCACTCCCCGGAGCCTACCTGGAGACTGAGATTCATAATGAGATTTGGAGAAAAAGCATTTGTAATGAGATTTGGAGGACAAGCTCACCACGTCTATGCCAGCTGAACAAACAAATGCAGATGAGGGTGCACCCCTTGCAAATCACCCTGAAGGCTGATGCCTTGCAAATGCCTGAGGGAAAAGATACTTACTCAGACACTGAGTAGGCACTGGCAGACTAGTACGTCGGGTTGTTTGCCATTAAGTCATATTGGCTGCTGCTTTCTGTTGCTCACTAGCTGGTGAGCAGCTCTGGTCTTTCTTTGCCATCTCTCCTGACAGATGTGAGAAAGGCAGTTGGAGGTCAGTGAGTGGAGATGACTGGAGAGAGGCAGGAAAGGGAGCCATGCCAGTACAGGAGGGAAAGAGACCCTGGAGGGGGCTGTCATGGGGAGGTTAACCTGTTCATGGAATTAATTGATCAGCTGTGCATGGGAATAGGTGATCTAATGTGGAGACTGGAAAGGGTACTGAATCAAGCAGGGGGAAAAGATGGGGATGGAGACAGAGGAACTGAAGATGGAGAGGAATACGATGAAATCTGGAGACTGACAGGAGTGAGGGGCAGTATCAACCTGCCTTGCAGGGTGTGAGAAACAGGAAAGTCTCAGGCTTCAGAGAACCGGTTGTGAGGGTTGTATGTGCCATCTATATCTGTATCCTGCATTAGAAAGGTCTGATAGTGCAACTGTAACACGTCATCTACACTTGGGAACTTGCAGAACTTTTGTTTCGAAACCAGGGAGGAGACCCAGAAGCCTGCAATCTCCTTTCCTCATCTGCATAATCCACAACCAGGGAAAATAAATAACACAAGAGTCTCTCTCAGGCACTGTTAACTGCTGTTTCCTGGCTTGATAGGTGGGTCAGCATGCTGTTTCTGCCCCTGCTCCAGCTGGAGGGGCTGGAGGCAAGTCACTGGCATGGGCTGCTCTGGGAGTCCAGCCTAACACCCGCAGATTGCTCTCCAGACTCTGAGACAAGGAGCTGCAGATAGGTCCCTGGTGCGTGTTTGTGGGATGCAGAAACTAGATCCATAGAACCACTGAGACACTTAACACCTCCCAAATTAGATGCTGAAATGCCTTTTATGGGCCTGGGGCTAAGTCACCAATAAAGTGAAAACTTGAGGTTTGAGGTAAATTTTCCCTTCTCTGTAGTGTGCAGATGATCCTGATGCCGTGTGCACTCGCTCAGCTTCTGTCCGAATCCGGGATATGGACAACAGTCTCATTAAAATGAAACATGGAGGAGGAGTTTCACTGAATGGACAAGACATACAAATCCCTTTACTACAAGGTGTGTTTGCGTGACCTAACCCTCGCCAGTCTCTGAAGGAGTTCTACTTGTTAGTGTTTTCTGGCCCAGTTCAACCAAAGTGGTTTCAATATCGAATTAACACTTGCGGCCACTTCTAGAAGCTCTGTCTAAGCCCTCTNCTCTGTCATTCCAGCTTCTATCCAACCAGCCAACACAGCTCTGCTCAGCGCTTCTAAAAATCAGGAGAATTAGACTGGTCTACTGTTGAATTATGTGATCTTGAATAACAGCGTTGTCTTGAAGTCCCTCCAATTATCTTGCATAATGTCATGGTTAATGCTTGAAGTTTTGCAGAATGCATATAATCTTTTCCAGGGCTCTTGAATGCCTTGAAGAGGAGCCTATGGACAAGTTCATGCAGCTAAAACTGCTGAGCAGGCACAAAGCTTGGAAAGTGTGAAGCGGGCATTGCTGTCACCCCTTGCTTTGGTAGACCTGTGTACCTCCTGCTCCGTGGCACCCATTCTGTTGGCCTGCTCAGTGTGACAGCAGTCCCAGGCAATGAGACACTGCGTCCTGGCTTCACTGACTGACACTTTGTGATTGTCTTAAGGTGTCCTCCGTATCCAGCGCACAGGGAGGATTTCAGTTCGCTTTTCCTATGGGGAAGATTTGCAGATTGACTGGGACGGTCATGGTGAACTCCTAGTGAAGGTACTCTTTCTTTCTGTCTCTCTTATTTTTGCCTTTTTGTCCCCTCTCTTGTCCCACACCAAACATGTACAAAGATTTTCTTGTCTTTGTGAGAAATTGCTTTGTGTTGCATGTTAGAAATTCCATTCTCTTTTGCTGTCCCCAGAGCTATACACAGATTCTTTTGTATTATGGAAACAAATATTTTGATCCTATGGTAATTTGGTAGCTTTTTTTTTTTTTTTTTTCTTTTTTTTTGTTTTTTTTAATTTTATTTAAATTTGAAGTTTTTTTTTTTTTTACTGTGTGTGTGCACTGGCAACCATTATTAACCATGGAAGGTTTTGTGTTTTGTTTGACAGATCCCCTCCAAACTGGGTTTTTGCTTTCATTTTCTTTGACTATCCTACATATAGCAATGGATTCAGATGACTTAAAATAAGGGAAGAATATTGCCCTATGGACACAGTTACTCATGATTTCCAGGAAAAATCAATTAAGTCATAGAAGATATGTTGCATGCTCCTTCTATGAGGAATATTTAAAGTCACCCTTGATTAACAATTAGGATTTGTCTGTGCTGCAGACTGCAGCTGAGTGAGGAAATACCCAAACCAGGTTTAAAAGAAATGAGCTGTGCGTGTAGCAGTCTTAACTGCAACAATGGAAAGGTTTACATAAACCATGGGAGGGGGGGGGTTTGTATGTACATTGTAAGCTGCAAAATGAGTTGCAGCACAGAAAAGCCTTTGAGAAAAGGGGAGATTATTTGCTGTAGAATAGTCTCCTAAGAGCTGATAAACTATCACAGCTTCTCCAGTAAGCTATCACCCTCTTTACTTGTACTAAAGTCTGTTCTCACTTGGTCAGTAGGTCTCTGGGAATGCAAGTGCTACCCCTGAGGGTGTATTCACTCAGGGATATGAGTACACCTGTGGCATTGCTTCTAGGTGTGATGACCTGCAGGTTGTGGGCACTAAGCCAGGGCAACATACTCCTGTGTGATGCTGCGAGGCTGCAGACCTGTGTGCTTCTATGTTGTTTGCATGGATGTGTGCTTAATCACAGCCCTGTTACTTTTGAGCTCCCAGTTGTAATGGGGGTTCTACAGTTGGGCCCCACATGAGGTGGGTTTTCTCACTGAGAAGAGTTTTGTCAAGAGAGCTGTTATTCCTGGGGCTAAGGTTTCTACAAAGCAATGAGCGCTGACATCTATGAACTATGGCATTACTTTTGCATTTTCTGCACGTGCTGCAGAATCTGGCTTAAATGTCACATCTGGCATATAGTCAGGGTTCATGAGAGCTAGTTCAGAAGTGAGTACAAGAGCTGGAAAGACAACAGACAAGAAAAGCTGAGAATAATGCTAGAAAGCATCCATGGTTTTGTACTTGTTTTGATCTAGCTTGTATCTCTGTGCTCCAAGGGTTCTAGAAGTTGCTTTTGGGCTGAGAAAAAAATCAGTTTGGTCAGAAGATTTGGCTTTCTTCAGTATTCAAAACATTTTTCTGCCTGGTCAGAGACATGTATAACCTGGCAATTTTTTTCTTAGAGCTAAGACAAACCTAATTTTCTGCGCCAGATCCTCTACCCAGTTTCCAATCACATGCATTTATTTAGTTCTGCTCTAAGTTCCTTCCATTACTGTATATCTAAAGCATCTTTTTAATCGCTATGGAGACATAATTTATGCTGGATTTGTAGACCAACCTGTTGTCAAGTATTTCTGAAGGCTGGGAGAAGTGACACACTTCGATTACATTGGCCAGACTTCCGGTAAAAATTCTTCCTGTGTTCCTCAAGAAGGTTCCCCTTTCTGTGACCACTTGTTTGTGATTAGAGCTTCCACTTGAAAATATCTCAGCATTTGGATTTCTATGAGACACTATTTGTCTGCAGAATATGTGAATATGCAGCTTCCTTGGCCACTGAAGTAATAAAACACCATGCAAAAATTGTTGTGCTGCCACTAATATTAGCATTTTTGTTAGAAGCTTGAAAATGTGAAAATTGTCTCTAGTGTTTTAATGTGTATTTGAGAATATCCTTGATTCTTAAATTATGTATGATTCATTCTTTAGAAAGTCTTACTATACAGTGGTGACCTATTCTGAAGGATGACCAGGCTACTGTTGTGTTCCTTAGCTGTCTCCAGTCTATTCTGAAAGGATGTGCGGGCTATGTGGAAATTACAATGGTAACCAAGGAGACGATTTTCTTACACCTTCTGGCATGGCCGAAGCCCTTCTGGAAGTTTTTGGTAACTCCTGGAAGCTCAATGCAGACTGCCAAGACTTGACAAAACAAGACAGTGACCCCTGCAGTCTCAATCCTCATTTAGGTACTGAACTCAATGTAAAATTAACATGTGTAGCAAACTGTGATCTTCTATTTTACATAACAATAAAACCCAGAAATAAATAAAGGAAAAAGAAAGACAAAGAGAAGATGTTAGGGTTGCTTACATTGCCAGTGGGTGGCTGTAATATCCATTTGAAAAAAAACCCACAACAAAACTCAAAACAGAGAGACATTGATTGGCTCCAGCTTCCTAAAGAAAGCAGTTTTGTGAAAGCTGAAGACAAAAATTAGTGATGTGGGATCATGCTACTGTTCAGTCTGGACAAGGAGTAAGAGTTAAACTGTCACAGTACAAACCTGTACCACTGAAACTTCTTTTACAGAGCATAGCAAAGCTATGTTAATCCTCTGGGTGGACAAAACACCTATTTTCTTCACGCCTCTGTCCTTAGAAACATCTCCTGATCCCTTCCCTCTCATTTTACTGGATTGCAACAGACAATCTTCCTCTTTCCCTCCCTTGTTGGGCACTGGGAAGAATTCTCAGAGCAATTTTCTTGTCCCAGGTTTCTGGGAGTAGCAAGCACACAAAAAACTGTTATGGCCATAGATCAGAGCAGGCTCTGTAGATTTCAGAGCATAGTGCAGCCTACAAGGTTTCATTTTGCAAATATAAAAAGCAGCAGAAAGCAGAGGCCTTGTGTAAGGAAGTAAAGCACCACAAATGGTGGTTGCAAAATATAAAAACATTGCTTTTCCTTGATTTGTTTTACTAGTGAAACATTATTCTTTTAGTGGACCTCATGACCTATTAGCTATGAAGCTATCTTTGCCTACTTGATCCTGTTTTATTCTTCCCTGTGTTGGTTGTTTGGGTTTTTTACAAATTAAAAAGCAAATGCTTGCTGTGGGTCTTCTAGTTTTTCTTAAAAGACACTGACTGATTCAGTGAAAGCGTGTAATTTTTCTTTTTTTAGCCAAATACGCTGAGGAATCCTGCTCAGTTCTGATGTCTCCTGCATTTGAACCCTGTCACCATGAAGTCAGTCCCACTCCCTATGTGAAGAACTGTCGCTTTGATGTTTGCTCTTGCTCCAATGGCAAGAAGTGTCTGTGTTCTGCTATTGCTAATTATGCAGCTGCCTGTGCTAGGAGAAGAATCTTGGTCCAGTGGCGAGAACCTGACTTCTGCCGTAAGTGAAATGCTGCTAAAACCTGCTTATTTTTCTTATCCTGAAGGAATTTCTTGGCAATGTTAGATGAGAAATCTAGAACGAGATTATTTCTGCAAGGTGCCAGATATTTCTTGTGAGAAGTGATGAGAGAGTATATCTTTCTCTGCTCTGGCAAGGATACAAAAACTGTTCACAGAGACTGCTCGGCACTGGGAGAGAGAAACAGTTTCTCAGCTAAGAGCTTTTGACTGAATTTTCATTTTCAAATATATTTAAGTTTCTGCTGCTCATTTGGAAACTTTCTGAATATCCTGGGGTGGGAATCTCCAAGTGATTTGTGGTAATATATGAATTACTTTTTTTGGTACCCTCTTTTAAGGCCCAAGCTTCCCAGCTCCTGTGTTTGTCAGTAACTCCTGACTTTAGCTGAAGTTGAGGGTGTGGAGGAAGCACAAAAGGAGGTACTTAGTTAAGTGGTATAGAAAAGAATCATACAACTACAGACAAACTTAGATCAGAAAGGACCTCTGACAGTCTTCTGGTGCAATCCTTGCTCATAGCAGTGGTAACTTATAGCAGGTTGCTGGGGATCTTGTCCAAACAAGTTCTGACTATCTCCAAGGATGGAGATCCCATAACCTCTCTGACATCTCTCTCTTAGCAGCTTGATTATCACCCTGTCAGCGCTGAAGTTTGAGATCTATGGATCTATGCCAGATCTCATTTTGTGTACACCATTCATCCAGCGGGTGAACACAATTTTACTAATCACATATGAGCTCCTTTCCTTCTTGTAAATTCCCTTATGATGTGGCAGCTGATTCAAGATGAGATCCTGAACCTAGATCAAGGGGCCATAGGTGGCACTGCTGAGCTAGGCAAGCAAGAGCTTTGTCTGTAGCATTTTCTGTGGGCATTTTATTCCTATGAGAGCAAACGAGAGTTGAGTTTTGAATTCCGCTGAGGACTGTTTGCAGGATATCACCTGTAATAAATGACAACTCTCATTCAAAAGCTTGCAGTTTGAAAGATGAGATGTCGCAAGAGGACAGAATGAAAATTCAG
The DNA here is from genome assembly GCA_013389865.1 of Piaya cayana. Classification (NCBI taxonomy): domain Eukaryota; kingdom Metazoa; phylum Chordata; class Aves; order Cuculiformes; family Coccyzidae; genus Piaya; species Piaya cayana. The sequence goes on along the minus strand of WAAB01024615.1, from coordinate 3,557 downwards.
AGTGCAGGTTTGGGTTATAGAGATCATGTAACAGAAGGAATAGGATGCTTTTTCATGCATCAATCCAGTGCAAGATTAATAGCTAAACTTCTAAGAAATAGGAGCAGAGGTAGCCAACATCTTTTATTTCTTTTATTCTCTGTCCGGTCAAGATAGTAGAAAAAAACCACAGAATTTTGGTAATAATGAATAATAAATAATAGTGAACTGGAAGTATTTCCATTGTCCTGAGCAACTTTGTTATTAAGGAAAGAAAACATATGAAAATTTTGGGAAAAGCATGTAAGCTTGGCAGCCCTTCAGATCAGTACTGATACTTCTACCTCTTCTCAAACAGAGGTGGGAAAAAATCTATAAAGTGAGTGTGTAGAAACTGGAAGACAGAAAGAGAAGTCACTGGCCTTCCACCTGATAGGGTCTGTACCTGCAAGGTCAATTACTACAGATTCGGCAGGCTGAACAGTATTTACTGCGAATGAGAACAAAACCAGTTTATGTTAAACCACTGCATGTTTTTGTAATATTTTACCTGATTTATGTACATGTTCAGCTGGTGGAACAGTAATGTAATAAAAATCCTTTTAAAATGTGCAGGTCTGGAGGCTGAAAAAAAGAGCAGTGATAATGCACCATCATTCTTTCTGTAATTGAACAAGTCAATTTTCACAATTAATCTTTAGTAGTACAGAGCTGCTTCCTCCTCTCTGAGCATTACAGAGCGCTTTATGGTCTCATAAAGTGACAATTTCCCTGATTGCAGATCCATCAGCCCCCATTAAATAATCCTGATGCCCCAGACATCTCCTGTCACATGAAGGAGAACAATCCCTCCTTTAATGGCCTTGAAATGTGAATGTGCAGGTTGTGTAATTTGTGCTGATGGCCCAGTGCACTGAACAAATGCTCTGCTCCTGCCTCAGTCAACAGAGATTCAGTTTCTTGGGAAATGACTTGACAGAACTGGTTTGCCCAGTTTGAAATGGACAAGTGTCAGGGAGGTAAGTCATTAGTGTAGCATAGCATTTCTGCTGCATATCAAGCTAATGAAGTACATTCATCACCCACGTCTTTGAAATTATTTTAGTTTGATTGTTTAAGAGCTGACTCCTACCCCTGCAACCCACTCTGAATAAGCGACAGAAGCAATCCCTTCATGCTGCATGGAAGGAGCAGATATGCCATACTGTGAAGGGCTATATCTCTCATGCACATGCATATAACAAACTGGGCAAAAAAATGGCTGAATGTCTAGACCTAAAGATTTATGATGACCTGAGTTAAACCTAGTTGGTGGCTGGTCACAAGCAGCGTTCCCTAGAGCTCTGTATTGGAGCTAGTTCTGTTTAATATCTTTGTCAGTGATCCCGATGAGGTAATTGAGTCCACCCTCAGCAAGTTTGCAAATGATGCCAAGCTGGGTGGGAGTGTTGATCTGCTTGAGGGTAGGAAGCCTTTATGGAGGGATCTGGACAGGCTGGATTGATGAGCCAAGGGCAACTGTATGAAGTTTAATAAGGCCGAGTGCTGGGTCCTGCATTTGGGTCACAACAACCCCATGCAACCCTACAAGCTTGGGAAAAAGTGGCTGGAAAGCTACCCCGTGGAAAAGGACCTGTGGGTGTTGGTTGACAGTGAGCTGAAGATGAGCCAGCAGTGGCCCAAGTGACCAAGAAAGACTATGGCATCCTGTCTTGTATCAGAAGTGATTTTGCCCCTGTACTCAGCACTGGTGAGGCCACACCTCAAATACTGTGTTCTGTTTTGTGCCCCTCAGTACAAGAAGGACATTGAGGTGTTGGACAGCATCCTGAGAAGGGCAACAAAGTTNTGCCAGGGGATGTCTAGACTGGATATTAGGAAAAATTCCTTCACCAAAAGGGTTATAAGACGTTGGAACAGGATGCCCAGGGAAGTGGTTGAGTCATCATCCCTGGAGATGTTTAAAAGACATGTCGACGTGGCACTTACGGACATGTTTTAGTGGTGAACCGGGTAATGTTAGGTTAATGATTGCACCCAATGATCTGAAAGATGTTTTCCATACTAAGCGATTTCATATCTCCTGTGCGTATGTATACATGTATTTTTTTGTGACAAAGAGGAATCAGACAACAGGTCCCTAGATTTTTCTTCAGCTTTTAGGACCTGTTAATAAGCCTACTCTTTTCCTTAATGTGATGGTAGTGGGATAGTTTATTGTCTTTGCATGGCTTCAGTGAAAGGATTTCTGTGGAACAGATCCAGGAGTGTTAGAGTGGGGAGTAGGAAATTAAGAGCAGGCTCTAAGCAACATTTGATGATGGCTATCTTGCATGCTGGGGATCAGCATGCCAGGTGGCACAGATGGAGCAGCTGTGATAGATCCAGTCCCGACAGGGTGTGTCTTCACCCAGAGCCTCTGACCTTGGTGTGGTTGCCTTTTAACCTTACGCTAAGTGAGAATATAGTTAGAATTTAGGTCCCTTTCACTCTGGGCTGAAAACCCACCCACAGGAAGCTGGATGAACTGTCTGACGTACATGCCGTTTTCCATTGCTTTCCCACTGTTTCCCATCTTATGCCTGGGACAAGCTGAGCTTCAGAGGACAGCACGGGTCTGTTTTGGTTTTATAACAGGTGTCTGTAGAGAACAGATGCAGCTCACCTTTTCTTTTCATTTTCCTGGCAATAACAAGATGGGGATTTTTTAGTGGTAGTGTATTCCAAAGTATACAGAATACAGTTCCCTTCGAGGTAGTTTGTCTTGCCTTTTTGCTGTTAAAAACTGATGTTACTGAGATGAAATGAAGCAGAGGATTGAGAGCGTGAACATGGCATTGGGTATCATAACTGGAAAAATTTAGTGTTTCTAAAATATTAGGGGGTGCATGAGCAGGTAAGGTGAGTTACAAAGCTTTATCTCAAAAAGGGATCCATGTAGGCAGGGAGTGTTACTACCAACTAGAAAGTAGGACAGGGTATTGGGCTGGCATCCCATCCTTTATAAATCTTGAAACTCTAGTAAACTGGTGTACCTGCCTGATATCTGCCAAACCAGTTCCTTCTTTCCAGAGGTTCCTGTGTAACAAATCATAGTTTTGGCTGATGCTTCATGGTTGTCCTGCTTGCACATGCCTTCTGTGATGAAAGTTGTTTTTAAAATGGTCCTCAGGACTGGGCTGCGCCTGTTCAGTATTTGATTAACTGCAAAGGTTGTGTTTATGTAAATGAGAATTCTGTTCTGTGAATAGCTGCCAAAGTCTCCTTTAACTGTGAGAGGATATATTTATTTATGATTTAGGAGGTTTTTTCCTCTGCCTGCTGTGTTGATGAGCACACATAATTTCCTTGGACTGCATTGTGAAAGGGACGTTAAATAGTTTGGACACAAGTCCCAGCTTGTGAGATCTTTACTCTAAAGAAGGCTTCAAGTCACCTTGAATGCCTCTGGGGTGGATACTTAACTCAAGGGCTTATGCTCCCCCATATGGAACCTTAGGTGTCTCAACAGAAGTTGGGGAGATACTAGTGCAACTGTGCCTCTCTTCAATATGCAGAATCATAGCATCATGGAATCA
>WAAB01024614.1:23688-45586 GCA_013389865.1 Piaya cayana | reverse complement strand
GCTCACAGCCTCCTCCAGCCCAGTGGATCGGACGCCACCTTCATTTCCCAGCTGTGTTTTGTGACCTAGGGGCTGAGCCAGGGTCCCTGGAAGGCTCTGGCTGCTCCTGCCTTGCCTGCGGTTCACAGCACAGAGGCTCCTCCTGCCCGGCGTGGAAAGGTTTACACAGCTGAACAAGTGGCCCTTTCCCCTCTCCCCGCGATGGCATTTGCAATCGCACATCAAGGCAGCTGTAATATGCAGAAAAGCACTTAAACACAGAGCATACAATTTTAATTATGACCAAGGCTGACCCAGATCCTTTCGCATTTGTACATACCTGTTCCCGGCAATAACACCCTTGTCCTTGTATGACTAAATTAAAAGGCTTAGAAAGTACAAAAAGTGGTGCAGAAGATAATTTTATTCCAGAAAGACACTTAGAATAAGAAGATGAGTTCAGTTAATTATGCAGCAGAATCTGCTGGAGCTCCCTGGAAGCCGTTAGTGTTTTACACAGTAGCCGGGGAAGAAGGACGGAGAGCGGAAAGCGAGGCTGGAATGCCTGGCGACCTTGGAAGGGCTGCCGGAGCCTGGCTGTGGGCATCTCCTGCTGCAACTCATCCCCAAGCACGACACCGGTCGGTCTTTGCTATTTATAAACCCAGGACGCAGAGGATGTGGAGCTCTCACGACTCAATATTTATGAAGCACTGACTGGAGGCGGCTCCAAACCCTGCAGCGAGTGTCCTGTATGCAGCCGAGTGCTGGGACAGAGGAGCCAGTTGTGCCACTCGCCGTGGCCCTGGCAGCACACAGACCCTGGACACATCTCTTAGGATTCAGCGTGCCACAGAGATCACCCCTGCAGCAGCTCCCAGCGTCATTATTCTCATTTTCCCTACGCACCACACATGCTCCCTGGCCCCGAGAACAGGCACGAGGAAGCAGCAGAGGAGGATGATGCGAAGGAAGGGAACCCTCAGCATGGAAAAGCAACGCTGATGATGGCAGCAAGGAAAACAGATGTAAAAGATGCTCCTTCTGCACCTCCATTGCCTGCAGAGCTGGCTGGGGCAGCGCTGCCAGCAGTCCCTTTGCTGAGGACCCTGTGGCAAAGCTGGGTGGACACCAGAAAACCAACGAGGAAAAGGAAAAAGCAAGATGCTCATGGCTGGCCAGGGTGTTGGGGGACAGCTTGGCTTCAGGGATGGTTTTAATTCCCTTTTGGAGCCTGAGGGTCCCTCAGGAAGGGAGTCCAGCTCGGCCAAGGAGCCTGGGCTAGTGCTACCCCCCGTGCCTTGGCCCCAGCTGGATCCCTGGGGTGGATCCCCTGCCTCGCTGATGTTGTGTTTTTGCACATCTCCAGAACCAGAGAAGTATTTTTAACCTCCATCTTCTCCTCCTTGGGCCGGCGAGCAGCTGTTTAACAAAATGGATCTGCACAGAGCAATAATTTTGCTGCATTACTTAATATAGCTCTCAGCTAAAGATATAATTGAGTTGGTTAACTAATCAATCTCTCCATAAGCAGAGACTTCATTTTGGTGCCCATTTACAAGAAAAAAAAAATAATATAAACATAGGAAGCCGGCGAGCTAAAAAGCAGCAGCGCCAGGGTCTGGGGATGCTGGAGTCAATAAGGTCTGAGGCTTTACTGGAAAGGTGTTCCAAAATATTTAATGGGTGGGATGTAGCCACAGGCAGCAAGATGCTGCGGTGGCTGCCAGGATGCCCGGTGAGTTTTCCAGGGCTGAGGGATGTGGGAAGCATGAAAAGGGGATGTGGGAAATGCAAAAAGGATGTTTGTTTCCAAGGCTGGTGTACAGAGATACAGTTATCTGGGTTCATCGAGGCAATTGCCCTTTCCTGGGATACACGTACCCTCGTCTGAGGGACCGGGAGAGCAAGACGTGCTCCTACCCGCCTGCCTCCAGTGCCCCAGATGGCAACTCCAATCTCCAGGAGGCAACCTGCCGCCAGCCAGGTTGCCAGCCAGCAGCCCAGCCTGCTTTCTACAGCTACATATGCTTCTCTATTTCCCTTCCAACAGCACCCGCTGCTCCCGCACCGACACTCCGAGGGAGAGCAAAGCATGCGGAGAGGAGTCGCCCTTTGCCACGACCTCCGGAGGGGCCCGAAAGGCGAGTGCCGGGTACCCGGGGACCCGCTTGTCGCACCCAGCCCCGGCGAATCTGTTTGCGAGAGCCCTGCCAGAGCTGTTGTTAAAAGCTTCCAAAAATAACCCCCCGGAGCATCTCTGACTCAAGCCATCTAAATCAGGCGAAGGATTGATCCTCCTCCAACTGTTGTTTCACGGTGTTAAAAGCAAGATTGATTGTAAATTTATGTTGTAAAAGTGCATCATTATTTCGGCGCATTAATGCAGCGCCTTTCTGTGCAAATTGATGTTATTTTTATGATGTTGTTTATGGGCTTGAATAATCGGATTGATTCTTAATTTCTAAGGCACTGTCAGGAACACGAGAGGGGACTCCAAAGCCAGGCTCTATCCCAGCATCTCCACATGGAGGATGAGGGGATGGAGAAGGACTTGGGATGCAGCTTCTCTCATTTCCCTCTATGGGGTCTGGGTTAGCCCCAAAGAACCAAGCATCATGCGTTTGGGGCATCATCAGCTCCAGAGCCACCTCTGCCACCGCATTTTGATAGGAATGGTTGGACTCAATGAGCCAGTGGGTCTCTTCCAACCTGGTTATTCTATGATTCTATGATTTAAACCATCTCCACACCAAATCCATCTCCATCCTCATTCCCAGCCACCCTCCCTGCCCTCCGGTAGCGGGGTCAGCGCTCGCATCCCTCCCTGAAACACGCAGCCACGGCTGCTCCTTCCGTCGGCGCCAGGGATGCTGGACCACAAGACCACGGGAGCGGTTGCCATGGTGAGCCCATCACTTGGGACCAAAATACAGCCGGTGGAGAGCGGCTGGGGACACCAGTTTGGGCAGCCTGGGTTTGCTTGGGCCAGGGCAGGTTTAGGATTTCACCTCGGGGAGGCTCAGCGGCTGCAGGAGCAAAGAGCTGGACGCAGCGATGGCTCCAAAAGGCAAGGCTGTTTGCAGAGCCAGCAGCTGCCTGCGGCCCAGAATCCCAGCCCGCAAATATTCCTGAATATTCTAGTGCTGGCAAGACTCCTCCTGCTCCCAGCCCCTCTGACTGGCTCCGGAGAGTGGGAATACGCCACGTGCTCCCGTGCCTGTGCCGCACCGAGAGCTCCGCGGGGAGGGATGGAGGGCTCGCTGCAGAAAGTCCTCGCAGGAGCCATCCCCTCCTTTTTTTAATTGATTTCCAGATGTACAAGCAAACCCTGCTGAAGTGCCGGCCGTGAATAATTAATGGTTGCGTCCCCTCGCCCAGCTCTCTCCTCGCTGGGGGGCTGTTCCCCTCCATTTCCCACCGTGTTCTCCCTCCGCTTATTCTTCCAGCCAAGATATGACAGACACAGAGGGTGAGAAGCGGCTGCTTCTGCAGAAGAACTTTGTTACGAGGCCATTTAAATCATTCTAATTACCCCAGAAACACACCATTAACTTTTCCAATGAGGGCTGCAGAGGGGAGAAAGGGGGGAAAAATATATATATACACATCTAATGTGTTTTATGCGGCTTACAGGAATAACACAGAGGGAATAAGACAAGGGCAGAGAGAAAATAAACAGGCAATGTGATGTCCTGACATTAGGAATTCAGAATTCATTAGAAAAGCATTGATTGCCATGGACTGATTTAGCACACAGTGTGATTCTCAGGAATACAGTAGAGCCCACAGAACCACATTGTAATTCTGAATTACTTTAACCAAAATAACAAGAAATAGCAACCCTGCAAGGGAGCTGTGGGAAGCGCTGCCTCTGCTCCTGCTCCCTTCTCCATCCCAGCAGAGGCGTGAGCTCAGGGCTGGGGATTCGCAGACACCAGGCCGCCCCAGCTTAGGAAATAAATCAGTTTATGCTTCTTGGGGCCAGCGCAGATCCCCCATCGCAGGACGGAAATGTCCCTCTGGGGCCTTGCGGGGTGGCACCAATCCCTCTGGAAAACACAGAGCCCTTTCCTACCTCCTGGAAAGGTGATATTCACAGAAATACCCTGGCTCTGGCACTGCTGCTGCACCCAGGGAGCTCTGGGGGCTGAGCACCACTCTCACATTACCTCATTTCACCAGCCTGAAATGAGATTTCAGCCCCTTTTCCTTTTACATTTGTGCAACATCAAAATAAAACTGAAGCGTCCCGCTCTGCCAGGTGTTTTCAGGGGGGTTTGGTCCAGGCTGGCCCCTGTGTGGGTCGTTATTTCCCTGGAACGGCCCTGGCGTCCGGGAGGCAGCTCCAGGCTGTCCCAGAGCGCGGGGGGCAGGAGATGAGGCTGTCAGCACAGAGCAGGGGGACCGGCACTTCAAACCTGCTCTTGCAAATTCACCAACTGCCAGGTGATAATGAAATGCTCCAAATGGGCTTTTGAAAGGTTTAAACACAAGAGTCCCTATTAAAAACCCCTAAGAGCATCCCTGAGCGGTGCTGTCTGCTGGAGGATGCGGGCAAAGCCAGATGAGCACCTCCTGGCACAGAACCACTTGCCGCTCGAACCCTGCGGTGCCAAACCTCACCTCCCTGCTTCACATCCCATTCTCAGGCCGGGATTGCGGGGTGCGCTAATGAGCATCATTTTTCTATGTGTCCCCTAGCTGTTAATTGCTCCTCTCCTGCGTTCGGCGTCCCACCGTTAATTAATGTGCTTTTCTGCATCAGCACATCCTGGCGGCTGCGCCCGGCAGGGCTGACCCTCCCCACAAACTCACGGGATCTTTCTTTGTGGCTCAAGGAGGGAAGATTCACTAGACCCGATGCCGAATCCAGCCTTCCCCCCAGCATCCGAGTCTCCTATAAAGATCAGCATCCAACCCAGATTGGGACGAGCATGAAATGAGATCTTTATTGAATCATTACGGGCTCCTGGAAGGGAAATGAATCCCTGATCACGAACAGAAGTTGGGGAGGGGCTCAAGAAGATGGTGCGTTCGCTTAGGAGTAGGGAGAGCAACGGGGAAGGCTTTGATCTGCTGAGGCGAGGCTGGAGCTGTTGAGCTTCACAGCAGGGATGGGCAGGACCCCTGTGCTGGGGCTGGAGAGGGCTGGGCAGAGCCCTTCACCCCCCTGCTCCAGCAGCTCTGCGCTCGGATTGCTCCCACGAAGGCGTTTGGCTCTCCCACAAAGAGCTTGGCTGGGGTTGAACAACCCCTTCCTACCAGTGGAAACATCCCTGCCTTGCTTCTCTTTTCCCTTTGAACTGTCTCTAAAGAGTTGGGGCTGCATTTTCTTTGTTGGGAAGCAGAACACCCACCTCCTGGCACGAGGATGCTCCTTGGGGAGACGCAGCCCCAAGGTCTCCAAGCCAGCAGCCTCAGGAGATTTTTGCCTTCAAAGCCCTCAGTCTGCAGGTGCATGAAGATGTGGGGAGGGAGATGCTCCAGCTCCCTGGCCAGAAACCCCAGGGAAAACCCCAAAGAAAGGCGAGCAGCTCACATCTCCTCTAACCTTTGAGGTTTCACAGCACCCAACCCTCCATCCACCCCACGCAGCCCTCGGAGCTCATTCAAGGTCAAACCACCGGGTTCAGAGACGTTGCGCACAAAAGTAATTATGTAATTAGCATTAAACGTGTCGCTCCTACAATTAATTATCTGCCTTTAATCAAGAAAAAAAAAAAAAGACAAATCACCGGAGTTTTTAAGAGCGACATAAAAGTGGAGTTGTTAAAATAATATTTTTTGGCCTCCACAAACTCTATTCCTTTTTAACGAGGGCAAAAAACGAGACTGTTCAGTTGGGTTTTGGAGTTGGGATGGGGATGGGGGTGAGCTGGGCACCCTACAATGTCGGCAGAGCTCCACGATGGTGAGTTTTAACAGACCAGATGAAGCTCAAAGAACAAAATATTGGGATGATTTGGTCCTTACATCTTCTAAGGACACAGCAGACCCCGGTCGCACCGCCCGGCTGCAGAGCTGCTCGCTCCCTCCCTTCCCCTCCAGCCTCAGGGATCCCATCAACCCGCTTGGCACGGGGCTGAATAAGCCAATCTTGCGCTAAATGGAAAAACCAGGAGATCTTGGATGTGAAGAGACACTTATTTATCCTTTTACCAGACGGTCTAATGAATAATTTCATGTTTGCAAAAGCTCATTTTGAAATTTGAAGACAAGAGATATATTGCCAAGGCGGCTGGGAGACTGCGACATTAATTTTGTGCTGAAAGATTTACTTAAAAATTAGATTTTACAATTTTAATGCCACCATTCTTTTCTTTAAATAAGCTGTGAAATGCAGTTAATTAGACTTAAACCCTAGAAGCTTAGACATTTGGGCTGCAGCGTAAGCTACAAAAGAAAACGATCTTTTTCACTTGCAAATTAAATCTAAATTCATTACGTGGGGAAAAAACTCCCTCTGCCCATAGGCCAGGGCTGCTGGGGTGGGAGCAGGGCGAGGGGGCCCACCCCATGGTGCCCCCAGATGAGCGCAGGGAAGTGGAAAAAGGAGAAGAGACATAAAAGTCAACGTTAATTCCTTAGCTGGATGCTGAATTTTGATATCGGGAGCCAAGAGGAGGGTGACGGGGAAGCAAGATTCTGCCCCCAGCAGCTCCAAAGTGGCTGAGCCAGGGGGATATGGTTGGACTCGATGATCCTGTGGGTCCTTTCCAACCTACTGATTCCATGATCTCAAGGGCGGGATGCTCTGGCAACCCAAAAATCCAAGTCCCAATGCGATCGCGCTCTCCGCTGCTGCAATAGCTCCCTCAGGACGTGCCTTTTGTCCGCCTGTAGTCGTTTTCCATTCCAGGGACACTAATTAATTTTCCAGGAAATCCGGTAATGGCAAAGACCCCAATAAATACAGCCCTGGCAGTTCAAAAAAAACCAAACAGAGGCTCCCTGGCTCCCAGGAGGGAGAGTCAGAGCAAAAGAAGGATGTTAAAAGCAGAGGAGGTGTCAGCCCCGGAGGAGATGTGCCCATAGGTCCCAACCCAGAGTGGGATAATCCCCATTCGTGCCCCCAGGAGGGAAAGGCACCACTGGAATCAGAGTCAAAGCTTCAGTCTTAACCCAAGAGAGCTCCACCTCCATTCTCTGCTGGACAGCATCAGGCCCAGCTTTTCATTTTAATCATTCAGAAACACTTCATTATTCTGATAGCTCCCATTCTTCACTGTGACGAGATTCGTCTTTTCACATTAAAAAAAAATTGAATTGAATTGAAAGAAAAAAAAATCTACTTTCATCAAAACCCTCTCATATCAGATCTATGAGGGAGAAGAACATCAAACCAGGAGCCTCCTCGAAACCCATCCCAGGGGAATCCCCAGCACCTGCTCCTCATCCTGGTATGGGGGGGGAGCAGCATTCCCAGCCCAGCAGCCACACAATCTGCTCGCTCCCATTTTTAATGTGTTTTCTGTCCTGCAGCTGCATCTGGTCACACCGGGGCTGTAGAAAACCCCTTTGCCCAGCAGCAGCGCCCACGAGGGCAGCAAATCAGGAGCAACGCACAGGGTGAACCGTGCATGGAGGCGGCTGCAGGAGCAGCCCTCGAATTATAAAATCACCAGGTTGGAAGGGACCCATTGGATCATCGAGTCCAACCATTCCTATCAAACACTAAACCATGTCCCTCAGTGCTGAGCAAGGCTTATTCCAGGCTAAATCCATTTTTCACCAAGAGATTTTAGGAGACAAGTAATTGCAAGTGATGCAAAATTCCACATACATAAGAGTGATGCCACCCAATCCTCCAACCCAGGCGCATCCCTTCTCGCCGCTTCCCCTGCCCCGAGTTGGAAGAAGAGGGGACAGCGAGCACAGCGTTTTTCCAAGTGCCTCAGAAGAGAAAAGCGGCTCTGCAGGCGCCGCGATGAATTATACATCTCTGTATTTATACACACAGGAGAGTCCCAGGCAGGGGCTGCCCAGGCGCAGGCACCGGTGAATTCCCTCTGGCGCAGGGCTGCAAAGGTCTCGTTAAGAAAACGGGAGGATGGGGCCGGGGAGCTGAAACCGTGTGTGTCGTGGCATCTTTTGTTGTTTCAGAGGAGTCAGTCCTGCATGCGCTTAACCAGGAGGCAGCTCCTGCGAGGCACAGCGGGTAATTGGGAATAGCCTCAAATAAAAAAAAGAACACGCATCCCAGGGGCCCCGGGGGAAATCTGTTAAAACATAAAATTATGAATGGTGTTAAACTGTAGAAGACAAAATTACATCTCTGTTTAGATGCTGAATTTACAGTAAATACCAAGTCCTCCCTGTGGCTGCTGTTGTATTTATTAATATTATGTGAACGTGTCGTAGCTCCTGCATGTAAAGGGGATTCAAGCAGCAGCAACGAGTCCTTTCCAGGTGCCTCCAAGCAGCTGATAGAGTCCAGACGGCTTCCAACCCTGCGTCAAAGGTTGAGGGGTGACTCTTCAAGCTGCCTGGGACAGTGAATCCTCCAGCCCCACCACCTCCCACCCATGCAGCAACCATTTATCTCCCCCGGTTCCGCTGTCTCGCTAGAGATGACAAAACACGTATTGTAATAAGCGCCTCGCTCTGCGCGCGCCCGGGCCGCGTGTCAGCATCGCTTTGCGATACCGGTGGCAGAAGGATCTCAAGATAATAGAAGCCTCTTCATCTTCAATGGAGCTGGATGGGAGCAATTGAATGTCTGCAGAAGATTACAAGCAGTTATGGATATTGCTTGTCATGCTGCCATCAGCAGCCGCCTCGTTCGATTGACCGGGCACCGGCGCTTCCAGGACGCGCAACGCCAGAAATATTCAGCGGGGCCAGCGCGAGGCGACCGCAGCCCTCGGGAAGGGCAGGGCAGGTCCACGCAGGGCAGAGGATGCTGGCATCTTGCACCCAGAGGGCATCCCTGAAACCATCCAGAGAGCCCGGCTCGAGGACGGGGCCGTACGAATTATCCGCAAAGCCGCTTGCGCCTGCACGCAGGGACGGTTAACCAATTAATACCTTTGGTGACGAGCCAGATAGCAACTGGTTAATTACTGCGCTGTTGTTGCTGCGATGTAAGGAGGTAAACACGGGGTTATGTGCCATCTGTCTCCCAAACCCAAATGGTTAACCAGGAATATTCATTTTGTTCCTATTAAGTATAATTACACACTAATCCGTAGGAGCCTTTTATTTCTATATAATTACAGGATATTTAACAAATAAGCCAGAGGAGGCTGGGGCTGGTGGGGGCTGGGTGCTGCGTCGCTGAGGTTTGTGTTGGGGGGAGAGCTGGGATGGGGAGGGGACGCTGGTGACAAGGGGATTCTCATCCCTGCAGCAGAGCTGGGTTAAGGCGTAAATGCACAAGGGAGACGATCGGCACGGCATAAAATCCTGGAGAGGGAACAAGGTAGAACTATCCCAGTCCTCCAAATCAGCATCTTGCAGCTGCACCCTAGGTAAGCAAGGAAAATGGGAACAAATCCTGGCTCTGATCCCACCCTGTGGCTCAGCACATGGGTAAACCGAGCAGGAGTGAGGGGACGAGGGAATGAAGCTATGCAGGAGGCGTTTAGAAAGTTGCAGGAAGATGTTTGGGTTTTCCTCTATGAAGACAGATCTGTTAGAGGAGAGGAGCCGCGAGCAGAGAGTGTGAAAGGCTGGGGAATACTCAGCAGACCAGAAAGGCGATACCTGTGTATCCAACCGCTCCTTATCACACCTTCCTCACGCCGCATCTGGTGCGAACACAAAGCAGAGGCTCAACATCGCACCCGCTCCCTGCGGGGCTGGCACCACGAGGCTGCTGGGACTCCGAACTGTGCAGAAGGAGAAAATCATGAGACCCAGTGCTCACCATTTGCTGTTTCGAGGGCTGGCTGGGGCCTTGCAGAGGGTCACCTTCTCGTGGAGAACCACCTCCCTCAGTAAGCGACATCAAGCCTGGGTACAAACATAGAATCATAGAATCACCAGGTTGGAAGAGACCCACCGGATCATTGAGTCCAACCATTCCTATCAAACACTAACCCATGTCCCTCAGCACCTTGTCCACCTGTCCCTTAAACCCCTCCAGGGAAGGTGACTCAACCCCCTCCCTGGGCAGCCTCTGCCAGTGCCCAGTGACCCTTTCTGTGAAGATTAAACACCCCTGCCCGGGACAAACCCCACGCCTGGCTCCTCATCCTCCTCCGCAGGGCTGGTCCCTCACTCTGGGACATATTAGCCTGCTAATATTTATGAAGCTCAGATCCTGGGATCGCAAGATAATCTTTGTCTAATTTACAGCCCCGATTCCCCCCTCGAAGAACCCAGCTATTTAGCTTATTTATTTATCGCCTGCCTCCTTCCTTGCTTGCATCAGCTCCTTGTGCCGCTGTGGGAAGAGGCTCCACTGGCTTGCGCTTCAGCACAAGCTGTCAGCAAGGACCAGAGACGCACAGAGAGAGCCGGGGATGGATGCTGCGTCCTGCGTCCTGCAGCCCATCTCCACCTGGAGCAGGACCAGGGCACCCACAACATGAACCGCTGCCAACCAGCCCTCGCCAGCAACGCTGCAGAGGTGAGAAGCGACTCGCTGTCTCTTAGGAAACCAGCTTGAACGAGCTCCACGCAAATCCTGCTCACCCTTCAGTTCAGGGCTGACTCGGGAAGCAGTTTGATGCACGTCTCACCTGCCTGTTTAAGTTCTCTGAGCTTCGCCTTTCTTCTAGGGACTGCGGCAGAGCATCACTCATTTCATCCGGGCACCTTTGCCATAGATGCTAATGCACATGATTTGCTCGCTGGGTATCCACCTGCCCCATCCATCCAGCTGGGGAATCCCTGTCACCCCCACATCCCGTGCAAGCTCTCATAACCAATCTCAAGCCTCAAATTACCTGAAGGAGGAGAAGAGAAGGCTTTCTCCACACATCCTCAGCGCTCGCAGCAGCACACACGGCAAACACAGCCTGGATTTGGAGCAATGTCTCCACCGCCGCAGAGCTGCTACCCAGCCAGCACGGGAGCCGCAGCACCCGCTGCACCCACACAGCCGCCACCAAACACAACCGGAGCCCCTCTAGCCAATCAGTGTTTGGAAGAACAAAAAAATCAAGGGGATAATTACTCAAAAAGATTTATTCCATTAAGCGTCACTTTACCATAGGCCCTTTTTAGATGTTCAAGTGTGTTTTTCATTAGTGCTGCATAATAAAATAATTGCAACTATGGGACAAAATCTTTTTTTTTTTTTTCTTTTCCCCAGAAAATCATATTACAGAAAAGCACACACACACCCTGCCCTTTGCGGTCTTTCTGCCGCAGCCAGATGATGGCTGGGAGCAACAAGGGAGAAGTTTCAGACTCCCTGCTAGGCAGGGACCTTCTTTCCAACCTGGATGAAGGCTCTGAGATGCCCCTAGATGTGTTTCTCCTGCCTCGCAGCCTTCGCACCAGAAACAGGGGATGAAACAAGCGTTGGAGAAGGCGGCGCAGAGGTGAGGATGAGGATGCTGCACAGCTGGGTACCTGCAGCCCTACCTTGCCCAGGCTTTGGGATCCCACCGAGATGCTGCGGCTGCTTTAGGGGTGCGACCCCGTGGCCCCAACATCCTCTGAGAAGGGCAGGGCGAGCAGAACTCTGCGGTGTCACCGCTGCACCGCCTGCCCTCAGCTCCAATCCAGCCGCAAATCTGGCTCCGCAGAGCCGAGGAGAAGGCAAGGGCTGAGCTCCCCCTCATGGCTCCGCGGCAGCAGTGCCCAGGGAGGCTGCTGCCCTGCCCAGGGATGCTCCACAACCCAAGGATGCTCTGCGGCCCAAGGATGCTACTGCCCCACCAGGGGATTCTCTGCAGCTCAGGGATGCTACTGCCCCACGAGGGATGCTCCACAGCCCAAGGATGCTGCTGCCCTGCCCAGGGATGCTCCCCATGCCAGGGATGCTCCACAGCCCAGGGATGCTGCTACCCCATCCAGGGATGCTCCACAGCTCAGGGATGCTGCTGCCCCACCAGGGGATGCTCCACAGCCCAAGGATGCTGCTGCCCCACCAGAGAATTCTCTGCAGCCCAAGGATGCTGCTGCCCTCCCCAGGGATACTCCACAGCCCAAGGATGCTGCTGCCTCACCCGGGGATGCTCCACAGCCCAAGGATGCTGCTGCCCTGCCCAGGGTTGCTCTGCAGCCCAGGGATGCTGCTGTCCCACTTGGGGATTCTCTCCAGCCCCAGCACAAAGTCACACAGCCCAGTCTAGATGCTCACCCTTGGGCCAAGCAGCAAAAGGCCTCAAGCAGCACAAACACCATCAATATTCTCCACCTTCCCTCCAGGCAATTTGCACACAATGGGGAGCAAGAGGAGAGTAAGGGAGCAGAAACAAGAGTGACTTTCCCAGGTGCTTCTGAGGATGCGGGAGCTGGAGCCTGGCAGCCCCCTCAGTGCAGTGAGGCAGAAATTCACCCACAGGATGACTTGGCAAGGGGACCAGGTTGCTTGGCTTCCCAACTGTGACCTCTCAGCAGTCCCATTTCATCCCACCCCACGAGCACCCTCATCCTTCCATCCCTTTCCAGGTGCTGGGACCGCAGGATCCCGCTGGGGCAGCATCAGAACTGAAAGGCAGACTCGGTTTGGAAATGCTGACGTGTTTGGTGTGTTTGATGATATATTTTTTCCCCCCCTCAGCATCAGCTTGGCCAAAGCTCGCTGCCAAATTCAGTTTCAAGCACTTAGCAGCGCTGGCCCTTCCCAGTGTCAGCAGGGAGCTCATTTGCCAGGTGTCTGGAAAAACACCCGCTCTCCTACCTTTTGTCACCAGCTGCTTTCAAGAGCACAGCCCAGCCCTGTCCCTGCTTTCGCATGATCTATTCTGGGAGAAACTGCCCAGCTGCCTTCTCCAGACAATCTCTGCGGACGGCCAGTGAGCTGGAGTTGAGCATCCCACAGGTAAAACCTGCGGCTCTGATTCTTCTGGTAAAAACAAAAAGGAGGGAGCAGGCAGGTGCTCCGCGGAGACAACCCCCCTGGAGCAGACCATGCATGCGCTGAATTTAATAGAGCTGTTTGCTTCCCAGGTACAGCTTGTGCCAGCGTCAGGCGGCGTTTGAGGGACTGGTGCTGAGCCTGATCTAGCAAACCTCTCCTTTATTGTCAGCCCTGTATTATTTTCCATGGGCTAATTAGGGGAAATGAGGAATGAAGCCCCAAACAGCGACCTGAGACACTGTTCCAGCTCCTGCAAGCAGCGATGCTGGGTGGGTAGCGAGCATCCCAGTTAGTGCTGATGAGGAGAGCCAAGATGTTCACTGGCAACTCAAGAAAGAAGCAGCTTCCCTGGACCCCCCTTGCCTCCTTTATTCATCACTGTCACATCTGGAGAGGGGGGGTTTATTTAACCATCAATTTCTTCCCAATTTGACTAATCTCGAGCCGGAACATCCCTCAGGAATTCACCAAAGACACCGGGGGCTGCTCCAGTTAATGGCAACTCCTAAAATATGTTGGGTGAAAGCGATCCTGGAGGGAGACTGCAGAGCACTGATAGACGAGTGGCCGCAGTAAACATCCCTCCTCCCATCCACGGCCACCGCTGGAGCCTTTGAGTGGTTTAGATTTATATATTTGCCTCCTGGATTGCCCCGTCTCACCTTGGGAAGGCAACAAAAGCTTTCAGAAACAATTTATAGGGAGATAATGCGGAGGGGCTGGCAGGGATGGGGGGGGGGCAGGCACAGCAATCAGCGTGGGGAGCTGTATTTCTCGGGGAGCAGCTCCCAGCACCGTGTTAGCATCTCCTTGCTGGTAAGGTCATGTTGCAGCTGTAGATGTTCTCTGGAACAACAATTACTCTAGATAAGAAAAATCTAACTGGATAAAGGGACAGCTAATCAGGAGACTACAAGCCCCCGAATTGCTCAAGGAATCCATATTGATCTGAACAAGATATCAAATGTAAAATAAAGGATTTTGCTAACTCCACAGGCTGCTCCAGCCCCTGCAACCTGGCACTGGATCAGCAAGCAGAGGAGCTGGCAGTCTGTGGCTCCTCTCCCAGAAGATAAAACCTCATCTGCCCCTTCAAAGGCAGAAGCTGCTTTTTTTTTCCCAGCTTTTGCTCATGAAAAGCACCTCCTGATTCCTGGGGCAAAAGAAATAACTCTCTCATCCTTGCTGCATCCTGAGCAAGGGCACCTCCTGGAGCTCGGGGTCTGTCCCAGCCAGCAAGGTGTGGGGACAGGAGGGGACACCAGGCTCCCGAGAATCTCCTGGCACACGCACCCTCGAAATTCCACCCCTTCTATTTTCACACAGCTGCAATTCCTCTCTGCCGGCACGTCCCACAGAGACGCAGGTTTAAACAGCCCCACTGGAATGTGGCGTGCGCCGTGCCCCACAGGAGGTGTCTCCTTTCATCCCTCCAGCTCCATAAATCACAAGAACCACTCTCCTCCCGCCTTTCTACCCCCTTTCCAGCTCCTTACTTAAAGAGCTCTGGCGACTGATTGTCTCCCTGCTCTTTTCGTGCTCGCTCTCTACCTTGAACCGTGAGCGCTTTGATAGATGGATGGAGAGCTCTGCCTGCCTTCAACGACTCTCCCATACACACCGACAAAATACGAGGCCGTAATTCCTCCCACCGCCGAGTCACAGCAGATATATTGCCCTCCAGCGAGAGCATCCATCCCCCCCCCAACCCCAAACTGGAATATAGATGTGTGAAGGGCTGTGCTGGCTCTCTGCCCCACACCAGAATAGATCAGGATCAGGGCGCTGACATCAACACACAAACACCGACACGAGCAAGAAGAAACTTGTGCCTTAATAACCACTCTTAACGCACTGTCAGAGACTGTCGGTCTCCACGGAGCAGAGCGCTCACCTGGAAGGCCTGCGGGAGGCTGAACCCCCCTAAACCTACCCCTGCCAGGGCTGGGGGTCGCACGGTGAGATGCCTCCCAGCAAGTTAAACAGAAAAACCACCTCAATTATTTTCCAGGGGATGCTTTGCCAGGCAAATTGATGCTCTGTGCCTTGTACAAGGTACATGATTTCCACCTGCAGACAGGTCAGCATCCTCAATTACTGGTGTTGGAGAGGCTGGTCACTGCTTACACACCAGCAGGGACGCATCCTGCTCCCAGCACATCCCCAGGGAGCCTCTCCCAGCCCCACTCTGCAGCCACCCAGTATCCAAACCCTAAGGGAGCGGTTGGGACCGTTCCAGCCCCGCGCTGGGGCTCTGGAGAAGGATGGCGATGAGGATCAGAGATGAATGCTCTCCCCAGCCCTGCGGAGACCGCAGCAGGCAGCCCCTGAGTTATGTCTCTGAACCGCACGCCGCTCCCTGCTTCTGCACGGATTTAGTAGGGGAGTTGGTTTATACTAAACAAACACTCTTTGATTATTAGAAGCATATTTATCGAGGCTTAGCAGCACTGGTAGGAGAGATGTGGCTGCAGCCAGTGCCAGCAAGACGAGTGCTTCTCGTAGCAGAGCTGCCCAGTGGCAGCAGGTACGTGCCAGTGCCAGGGAGGAGCCTGCGTCCCTCCAGAGCAGCTCAGAGCCACCAGTGCCTGCAACCTGTGGCTTGAAACAGTATAGAAAACCCAGCATTTTCATCTTTCCATGCGCTGTTTGCACTCAGCCATTGGCCGGCATCCAGAAAGAGGGTGATGAGGGGCAGCAGTGCCCTGAGCAGCAGGATGGGGGCTGAGGGGCAGCTGAGCTGCCAGCGTTCTCCGATAGGGATAGGACTGAGCATCTCAAAGCTGGGCATGCAGAGTCACCTACATCTCTGATCTCTCAGCAGCAAGACCAGGCTCAATGGCGGCTGGAAGAGCTCCATCCTTTGCCATTTAAACCCAGTTTTCCCTCCCGCCAGGCGCTGCTCAGCCTTTGCCTTCTCCTGCTCTGGGTTGAGCGACCACAGCCAGGAGATGCGGGGAGCCTCCCCGGCAGGCAGCCGCCCTCCTGGTTCCACAGGAAAGCTTCTCCCACTTGTGTTTTGATGTTGCTATGGTGATCGCTGAGCGATAAATCTTGATTATTATTGCCCAGCGCTTTCAGCCGCAAGCAAAGGCAACAACCTTCCCCCCCAAGCCACTGGGGTGCTTTTGTTTCCACTCTCCACCCACTCCCAGCTTTTCTGTGCAACTCCCTCCCCTCGCCTGGGCACGCGCGCCCGGGTGGGTCACGCTACAGAGCCCCAAAGCAGCATTGGCTGCTCTCCTGCTTCCATCCACAGCTGGAGAGCATCACCTGCCCCTGCAGCACCCCTGCTCCTCATCTCACTAGCACCATGGTTGGACTCAATGATCCGGTAGGTCTCTTCCAACCTGGTTGTTCTATGATTCTATGATCACCTCCTTCCCCAGCCTGTTTTAGGTCAGCAAAATCCCCCTGCACCCATGGATTCCCATGAGCATCCTTCGATCATGTTGTGCCTCCCACCACAGTCAGGTCTTGGGCCTGAGGGAAACTTTTCAGGACTCCTGCTGCTGGACCAGACCCATGTTAGCCACACGATGCAAAGCACTGATCCAGTATAAATTCATCCAAATTTATTTTGCTCAAGCAATCTTTGACCTAAGCATCACCTGCCCGTCCTCCCAGCACTGAAAGGGGCTGCAGGGAAGCTGGGGAAGGGCTCTTGATCAGGGAGAGGATGAGGGGAATGGTTTTCAGCTGAAAGAGAGGAGATTGAGATGAGATCTTGGGGAGAAATGTTTTGCTGTGAGGGTGGGGAGGCCCTGGCCCAAGTTGCCCAGAGCAGGGGTGGCTGCCCCATCCCTGGAGGGGTTCAAGGCCAGGTTGGATGGGGCTTGGAGCCCCTGATCCAGTGGGAGGGTTGGAACTGGATGGGTTTTCAGCTCCCTTCCAACCCAAATCATTCCATGTTTCTGTGATCATTTTTCCCAGCTCTAATTAATACCCCCCCCAACCAGAGCACCAAGAGTTGCTGGGGACTCTAACGAGCCATTATCACCTCTTCCCTGGTACCTGTGCATGGGTGAACACCCAGCTCGACTCCCCCTGCGCCATCAACCTCCAAACCAGCACTGGAAACGTGAGCTTTGCTCCCCGACACTTCCCATCCCTCCATTCTGGAGCGAGCTCGGCTGTCCCTCCTGGACAGATGTCATTTGCAATGTATATTCTGTATATTCTGGGCTGCGCTTTCATCTCGGTCCCTTTCGTATTTTGCCAGAATATTTCTCTGTGTAATTTCACCCAGGGGGAAACACGCGTCTGAAATTCTGCTTTTAAAATTCCTTTTCCTCTGCTTCCCCAGCTCTCTCCCATGCTGGCTCTCCACTCCGTGCCGGCACAGCCGCAACTGGTGGTAAATCTATAAGCCAGCTCCCTTCCCCTTTGAAGTGCAACCGGCGCTGCTTGGATTCCCTGACTTTTTGCTCCTTTTATCTTCCCTCCTATTTCACTTGTGGATATTCAGATCCGCAGATTACATTTGTCTTCCAAAATTGCTTTCTCAGCCGGTAGCTCCTTCCCCAGCTCATTCTCGTGGAGTTTGTTCAGCCACTTTTGCAACTCTCACTGTTCCTGCTGGATCCAGGCTGACACCAAACCCAAAGCCCTGAGCCCCAGGGACCAGACCCCACCACTAAAAGCTGGGAAGGAGAGGCTAGGAGTGCTGCTTGCCACCCTCTTGGCTTCCAGCAGTGCCCGTCGGGCTTTTTGAGGGGCAAGAAGCTAAGGTGGGGAACCAGCTGAGGGAACCTGATGGATCTGACCCCAGCTGCCAACATCCAAGGGAGAGATAATCAGGGCTCCGAGCCACTTCCAGGGAAGCAGAGGCTCTGGGTTTGCATCCCTATGTCCTCCCCAACCTCATTGCTTCAAGCTCCCTTTTGTCTGTAAATCAATAATTGAATTAACTCTCTAGCCAGGAGGCTGGAATAGGCTCTGCACTGTCCCAGGTGGAGCTCCCATCACATGCCAGGAGCCGCATCACTATGTCCAGAGCTCAGGATGGGTCCCAGGTGGAGGAGGAGGTAGGAGGACAATGACGCTCAGCTGGAAGGTGCTGGGGAGTCACAGCCCTGTGGAGGGGCAGGGCCAGGGCATCGGTTGCATTCACCCTCACAGGGCACTGCAGCCTCTCCCAGAGAATTTATAAATAAAATATCTATCCCCTGTTGCTGCCCAGGGCATCACAAACCGGGCGTGTAATCTGGCAGATCTACTGTCCCCTCCAACCCTGGAGTCACTCAGTCCTCACTCACAGCCCGAGCAAGCAGCAGGGACAGGGGACACAGACGTCTTGACTCCCTGTGGATCATCAAATATCTACTTTACTTGCCCTTTCACAACTAGAGATATAGAGATATAAATTTTTGTTCCTTCACCCCAGTCACGGATTTCTGCTCAAAACTCTTCTGGTCTCCCCTCCAGACCCAGCTGCTGACCTCTTCTCCCATGTTGAGGCTCCCTTTGGGGGTGCCCCCAACTTTATTCCTGCCCCTCATCCCCTAATCAACGCGTCCCCTCCTGTTCTGCCCCAAAAAAGAAGACCCGGGGGCTCCATCTCACACCCTCCCTGCACGAGGGCAGATGGTGCAGGAAAGCTGCAGCCACAACCAGCCCAGCATTCCCATCCATTTATCAAAGCTCCAGCAGTCCCTCTTTCAGGGTGAGCAAAACAATAAAACACATTGAGCATAGAAAGCGGCATCCAGAACACTGTATTAAACACGAGGCAAAAAAAAAAAAAATAAAGTAGAGACCTGTTGGCTCATGCCATCTCTCGTTCTATATCAAATGCCTCGCTCCCAGACTAATGGTGTTATGTAGACTGTTATATTGGTTCTTTGCTTTACGGCACTGTACATCCACCTCTAATGCTAGAGATTTATTCTCCTCTGCTCAGCGATTACCTGCCATATTGTCCTCGAACGCCGCGCGCTGCATCGCGCTGCCGCGCCTGCTGCCAGCCGGGGCATCACACCCCTGGGGAAGGCTCTTGGAGAGGTGGAAACAGCTCCTGCCACCTTTTCCTTCCCAAGTTGCCTTCCTGCCTCATCCCTCCACCCATTCAAGCACAAAATCCTCCTTTGTGAGGCATTCACAGCTCTGTGGGGAAAGCACCAGAGCAAAAATCCATGCTCTCCCGCCCAGGGGTCCCAGCCTGGACCCCAGCGTCCCAGCAGAGGGTGAAACTGAGGGTTCTCTGCATTGGAGAACCCATCAAAAACCCGTCCCTGAAATGGGATGTGAAGTCTGGCACCGTCGTGCCCACCCAGACGCCTTCCATCCCCACCCAGCATCCTGCACTGCTGGAGCGGAGCGACGCTCGCTTGGAACCCAGGGTTCATCATCTGCAGGATTACGAGCAGGTGCTCCGGGGATGTTTTGCAGCAGAAGGATAAATCGGTTCCCTCCTCAACATCTAACTCATCTGAACGCCTCATTTAAACATTTATCATAGGGCACGGCACGCGAGCTTCCCTACAAATGGAGGTGTTACACGGTGCCGGGCGAGCTGACACAGCGCCGAGAGGATTTTGTCACCCTGAGATTTCACAGCTCGCTTTTGTCGCACTGTTTGTTCGGGAGGTGTCATGATCCCCTTTAAACAGTGCTACTATAATTAAAGTTTTATATAAACCTTCCCAAAGAAGGGGAAGAGGGAGAGCAGCCTTTGAAACGTGCTCGCAAAGGGATGTCACGGAGGGAGGAGGAGGAATGTTGACACGTGTCCCACGGCATTGGAGGCTTCTCCCACCACCCCAGCAGCATCACCTGCCCACCCAGTGCCCTGATCCAGCACCGAGCCCCCTCTGGAGCTCATCAGGTATTAATAAGATCCCTCTCCATCTTCTCTTTTCCAGGTTGAACAGCCACAGGTCTCTCAGCCTTTCCCCATAACAGAGATGCTCGGTCCCTTCATCATCTCTGTGCCCTCCACTAAACTCTCTCCAGTTGTTCCTTGTCCTCCTGGAGCTGGGGAGCCCAGAACTGGATACACAGAACTTTAGATGGAGCAGAGAAAAGAAGGAGAACCTCCTGCTGGCCGCACTCAATGCACCCCCAAGATGCCATTGGCCTTCTCGGCCATGGGGACACAGCTCTGGCTCATGGTTAATTCCTTGTCCATCCAACTCCTGGTCCTTTCTCCGCAGAGCTGGAGCCCTCACCTGTTCCGATGCAGGGAATTGCGTCCTCCTGAGGTGTAGGACCCCACACTTGCCTGCACCCCTGCCTGCCCCAAAGCTGTTGTATTGGTGAGCGTTTTTTTCCAAGGCTGGAAGCATCAGAAGCACCAAGATCCAATGGCAGATCAGCAGCACGGTGCTGGCTGGCGCCTCGGGCAATATGTTTGGATGCTCTGCTGGATTAGCTGAAGCTCTTGACATTGCAGAGCCTGAGCCAAAAGCTCTCTGCATGCACACAGCGCTACACACCAGGCTCAACAGGAGCTCGTGGGGAGCGCTTGGGTGGCGCAAACTGCCAGGGAAAAGCATGTGGGGTTGAATCTCTCCTCACGCAAGGAAGGGATGAGAACCCGGAGGGGAGCAGGTTTGGGCATCCCCTCTGTTTTGAGAGGGAGTCAGGCGTGGGCAGGCTTTGCAATCGCTGCTGCGCTACAGCCGCAGGTGGAACCCAGCCAAAGAGGGGCTGTTTGGAAGGTGCTCGTGCCAAGGTGGTTGTCCTGGTTCTCCTCCACCGAGTGCAGACAGGGAAGGACAGCATGGAGCATCCCTTCTCCCAGCCAAAGGATGCTCCCAGCCAGAAAGAGCTGTCAGCAGATCCATCCCCGAGCCAGGCAGGACCTCACCGCTACCTGCCCAGTCCGTATTGACAAACACCCCATGAC
Organism: Piaya cayana; assembly: GCA_013389865.1. Lineage (NCBI taxonomy): Eukaryota > Metazoa > Chordata > Aves > Cuculiformes > Coccyzidae > Piaya > Piaya cayana. Next base: position 24,776 of record WAAB01024614.1, on the reverse strand, counting down.
GGCACACGCTGCTACCCGGGGGGAGCATAAATTACAGGCTTTTAAGTGCAGGAGGAGGGATTTACGGTCCGGTGCTATTAGCATCTGGCACAGCTTCCCCGCAGCACATCGCTTGGGCACCGAAACTCAAGAGATTTATGGGAGGTCAGGGTTGGGGGAGGGGGGGTAGGCGTAATCCCTAATAGCGTTGCACTAATTCTCCGCAGGCAAAGGGTTGTGACAGCGCGATGGACTCGAAGATAAGCAGATTATCTCGTCCTGCCTCACAGAGGAGCAGGGACCCCTGACTTGCTGAGCCCAAGATTAAGGGTGAATTAACCTCCAGGAAGAGGGGTTGGTGGCAGCGGGTGGAGGGTGCTGTGTGGTTTCTGCAGCCCGTTCTCACACAGGTCCTGCGAGGAAGACTGAACTTCTCGCTCTGGATCATTATGGGGACGAGCATCATGTCCACCAGCCTGAGAGGTTAGAGCATGCATGCTCCCTGTGCCCCGGGAGCAAGCAAATTACAAAAATCCATACAGACAGACATAAAAAAAGCCTAGAGAGATAAGTTAGACAACTCCAAGACCTGTCCTTGAACAAAGAAAGTCAGCTGCTTGGTCGGAGACGGCTGAATTAGGTGTGATGACACCTGCTCAGCTCCATGCAGACTCTGACTCCGAGTTAGACGCGATACATCAGCCCAGGGAGACAGAACCATGAGGTGGAAGAGACCATGGCAAGTTGCTGTTGTCCCGGTTGTGGGTGTTGAGCAGCCCTGCAGGACCCACATCCACGAGTCGTGCACCCCAGGGCTCCCAACTGCCTCAGCAGCAGCAAAGAGAGGAGGTTCAGCAGCCAAAAAACCTGAAACGGCAACGCAAAACATCCAAGGGCTGCAGAGACCCATCCAGGGGCCACACACCAGGTGTTCTGCGTGCCAAGCGGCACATCAGCATTTCGGGGATCAAAGCTTCCAGATCTTTGGGTATTTGCTTGGCACTGAATTGTGAGCGGATTCAGCCGCTCAGATTGTAAAATCTGCAACAATAAAGTTATCCTCAAAGGGCAGCTTTCAGCCCCCTCGGATTTCTCTTTTTTTTTTTTTT
>WAAB01024614.1:6696-21812 GCA_013389865.1 Piaya cayana | reverse complement strand
CTCGGATTTCTCTTTTTTTTTTTTTTCCCTTTCCCTTTGCTTTCTTATCACTCACAAAGAGATTGCAGATAAAAACCTGTGGGAAGATGGCTGAGCGCTGTAGGAAGGGGAAGCAGAGCTCTGACTGCTCCCCCAGTCCTGCACCGGGTTCTCCCCCTCCCGTTGTCCCTCTGAGGTTTCAGGGTATCCAACTCTAACCCAGGGAAGCCCATTGCCTTTCTGATCCATCTGGTGCTGCTGAGACCTCCCCGATCCATTCCCTAAGCCCCTGACTTGCCAAGGATTTAGCTCTTGCCTCTTCCCACCTGGGCTGAGCTGGAGAAGGGAAACACCAGGCAGAGGAAAAACCCAGGTTTCTCACTGCCACCAAGCCAATTTTTCACACAGACACAGATATTTATATATTTAAGCACGTGACAACCCAAGGCAGCCTTATCTGACCAAAACACTTCGTTGATCAGGCTGAGAAAAGCATCCTGGGCAGCAGAGCCATCTCGGCACGGCGTGGAGACGCGCTGGCAGACCCGGGGTGGTGTTCAGAGACGAGAAATCACCTTGGAGCTCAAAGGCTGGGGAAGGAGATAGTCACCTTGGAAACCAGAGCAGTGCCAAGAGAGCACTGAGACCCAGCCAGTGCCAGCTGCCCAGTGCCAGGAGGACAACACCGGGGTGTTCTATTTGAACCACAGGCAGGAGGAGGGAGGCACCTCCCCAGCACAGCTGCTCCAGCAGAAGCAGCAACCTCAGGGTTTGAGCTTAGTTTGATCTTCGTGGAGCCACTTTTTCAGTGTTGTGGGGAGGGAAGGAATTCACACAGCTGGATGGAGCTCCCATTCCCATTCATGGAAACATGGAATGATTTGAGTTTCCCCCCTTACAAGGGCAGGGACACCTCCCACTGGATCAGGGGCTCCAAGCCCCATCCAATGTGGTCTTGAACCCCTCCAGGGATGGGGTAGCCACCCCTGTTCTGGGCAACCTGGGCCAGGGCCACCTCTCCCTTTCCCTTAAGCATGTAGACAGTGGATCCATCATCCAGTTCCATGAATTGTCTATTACAGGTAAATTTCCTTCAACGTTATGGCCTGATGTGCCCATCGGAGCTCTGAGCAACGCTGCAAACAGTTTTGAAGCCCTCTCCTACCTGCAATCCTGGACCAAATGAGATGATAAATCCCCTGACTTAAGCAAGCGGCAAGTGCATCCACGCCGCCTACCTCCAAGCAACCCAAACAGGGTGAAAAAATCAGCATATCGCTAATGAAAACACAGCACATCCCCCCCAGCTGCCCACTGACATTCCGCTGGGGCACCTTTGAGCCGCAGCATTAAAAAGTCATCTCTCTTTCCCGCGGCAACGGAAAGCGCGAGGCTGAGATGAAAGTATTTACAAGCCTAGAAAAAAAACAAAAAAACTCGCCCGTGGTGCATTCGCAAAGCGGCCGAGGAGGTAATAACACATCCTTCCACCGCAGAGAGGATCAAGCGGTCCCCGTGGGCACCTGCCCCGGAGCCCCAGCAGCCCGACGCCAGCCCCCAGGATGCTGTGCCCAGCACCCGGCATCGCCACCGCGGGGGGACGCAGATAAAAGTTGCCCCTTAAAGTTTGTTGCTTTGCTTTTTTTTCACCGTCGAGCCCACGAGCCTGCGGGCTGCTGCTTTGCTCTATATACACACACATGTATTTATAAAAATCCCACCTTAGACCGGAGGATGCCTGCTAGGAAGCAGTTTGTCACCTGCGCTTTTATGATTACAGCAACTAAGGCAAAAAAAGATGTCCTTTCAGATAAGCATTGAAAGGGGGGGGGGGGGCTGGGGGAAGGAGATTTCAAAGGGTCTTTGTTCTCCTGAAGTGCTCCAAGCGGGTGGATTTCTCAGAGGAGGAGGTAGGATTTGAAAACAAAACGCGTCCTCATTTTCAAACTATTTCATTCCAGCCGTCATCGGTTATAGAATTCGCCTTGACTAATGTTTCGGGGCCCTCAGTGTTTATAACTGGATCCCAAATTAGGATTAATTCTCAAAGAAAAGATTCTGAGCTAAACAGGTGATTTCTCTCTGGAGCTCCGACCGCATCCTCAGTGCTAAAATAATCATTTACTTCTTAACACCCTTGGGCTGTTCTTTAAGGATGTGACAATGGGGACCCTCCTGGTCCCTGGGGCTGCTGAGGGTGCAGGAACCAGGCTCTGCAGGGATATTGGGGGGCTTTGACACCCCCAGACTCAAAAGGGGATGGGACAGCACAAGGATGGGACCGGGGATGCCCCTTCTCCCCCCTCACCGGGTGCCCCAAACACCCCAGGGCCCTCCTGACGAGCAGCCAGCAAGGCATTATTGTTATTTATTAAGCAGTGCCTGTGTTTCTTAATAGAAATTTCATTAGGAGCATTAGGTATAGATAGTCACCGGCCCAGAACCTACAAGTAATTATGTTTAATTATTAAGCCTGTATGTTTGGAATAACGATGGCTCCCGAGCACCAAGATTAAGGAGCGGAGTCAATTGGAACAGGAGCTATTTATTTCTCTTTTTTTGCTTTAACAGTTCCCCTGTGTTCTTATTTGCTTTTCCCACTTCTCAGCTTTTGCTACAAGTAGCCAAAGACCCCACGCCCAAGGGGCCTCTGGCAGAGCCCCTTCTGTGATTTGAATCATGGAATTGTTAAGGCTGGAAAAGCCCTCTCAGCTCATCCAGTCCAACCCTCAGCCCAACCCCACCGTGCCTGCTCAACCATGTCCCAAAGAACAATGTCCACGTGATTTTTGTGAACCCCTCCAGGGATGGGGACCCCATCCCACCCTGGGCAGCCTCTGCCAGAGGGCTTCACCACTCTGTTAGTAAAGAAATATTTCCTGATATCCAATCCAAACCTCCCCTGGCACAACCTGAAGCCGTTTTCTCTCATCCTATCACTTATTAATTTGCTCTCCCAGTCAGGGGACCAGTGGCAGAAGAGGAAGGGGAGCATCATCCCAGCACAGGGATGCTCAGGAGAGCCTCACCCCAGCACAGGAGGATGCTCAGGAGAGCATCATCCCAGCACAGGGGGATGCTCAGGAGAGCAGCATCCCAGCACAGGAGGATGCTCACCCACCCAGGGGGCAGGAGCCTGGAGGGCTGCACACACCTCTGCTCTCTGCAGACCCCAACACTGCTTTCTCTCACACCCTTCCCAGCAACACCAGGTATTTAGCTCCACAAAGCGGCTTGGCAGGTGCTTTACTTTATCTTCAGAGAGCAGTTTGAGCCCCCAGCCTAGGAGCAGGGGAGCAGAGCGAGCAGGTCTCTGCATTCCAGCTCATGGCCAAGCCAGCTGCCCCGCCATACGCTGCTTTCGTGCTAACGAAGAGGGTGCAGAGCAGGAGCAGGCAGGCAGCACCCCTGCAGCGCAGCCCCTCCGGCCCCTGCCTTCCCCCCACGCCTCCCCAGCTGCACCAGCCGGGAGCCTGGAGGAATTAAGAGCGTTTGGGAAGGAAAACAGAGCTACAGAGAGACAATGTTGAATGTAAATATCAGTTAAATATGCATTACCATATGCCTGCGCCTTCGCGGTCTGTTAGAAGGCAACGCGAGCCAGTGAGAAGACGCAGGAGCAAAGAGCTGGGAGCTCAGAAGAGCGTGTTGCTTCCCTGCCAGCCTGGCACCCCGAGCCATCGCTCCTGCAACTAAGCAGCTGGGGAGCTGCTCCCACTCTCCTCTCACCCTGCCGAGGTTGCAGCCACAGGGCCAGGACACAAACCTCTAAGAGAGGTTTGGTGCCCAAACGCTATGGGCACCATTAACCCAGACAAAGAATCATAGAATCACCAGGTTGGAAAAAGCCCATTGGATCATCGAGTCCAGCCAGCCAAAGGACCTGGAGCATCCTCAGCGAGGAAAACCCTCACAGTGGGAAGAGGACAAGCAATTTCTCCACTGCTACGACACCGGCTGTTGCGAGGGATGCGATGGGAGCCGCTTTCCCCAGCTCCGACAGCAACACCCCTGCCTGGCTGCGGGAACACAGAGCCCAGATGGTCCTTGTAGCTCTCGAATTACCCGTGCAGACGACGCCGGCCAAAAATGTTTGATTCTTGCTGGAGTTTCCGAGGAGATCAGACAGCAAAGGCTGCTCAGGGTGCGGGGATTACACAAACGGGATAATTTGCAAGCCGGCAGCGGTGTGTAATTCCATCTTTTGCTCTGCCCTGGCTCCCACTGCCTCTGCCCTCCTCATGCCTTGTCCCCTGCTGCTTTGCGTCTGCATCCAGCGCCCAGGGCTCCGCTTTGAGCTGGGCACAGCGGGATGGAGGCAGCTCTCCAAAGGGAGAAGCAGGAGATTCTTTGCTCCCAGAGGAGAGAAGGGACAGTTTAGGGAAGGATGCTCATCCTCTCCCTGCGTTGCACACCTTCCTCACTGCCATTTTCCCATGTGACAGGGCTCTTCAAACAGCAAGGGACTAAGGGGAGGTCTGGGCATCTACAATCCCTTTCAAAAGGGAGAAAAGAAAGCAGATTGAACCCTTTAAATCCCACACTCCCCTCTACCAACTGCCCCAAACCTACAAAACCAAGCGCCTGCTCCTCAGTCGCAAACGCTACCGATACCCACATCTTCGCGGCACGTCGGAGCAGCAATAAAAGTCTTTCCCTGCAAAGATTCCTGCGGCAGAAGTGGCCCTCTCCATCCAGGCTGTGTGAGCAGCTAATGAAGCCTGCATGATTCATGGCACGGGGAAGGACAGCCCCACTTCCCCGATCCACCCAGCACCATTAGGAGCAGCCCCGGCCCTGACAGCGCTGCCAGACCCGGAATGCAATTATCCGCTTGCTTAAATCCTAGCACATTCTCAAGTGCTTCGGTTAATTGGAAATATATTAAACACAGGTTTAGAAAAGTTGAACACGTACTTAAATTCTTTGCTGAACTGCAGTTCTCCTGCCCAGGAGGGGTTGCAGCCCTGCGATGTTGCCCCTCAGTGCTGGCAAAAGCCCAGGGTAGAGGTGGGAGGCGGTTGCTCCAGGGTTCTCCGCGAGCTTCCACCCTCCCTTTTAGTGCAACGCTATGTGAGCAAAGGGATAATGAACGGCCCCTTTAACTTTATTTTTGCTATCAGTGCGCTGCCATCACATTTAATGGGTGTTTTACCAGGTGTCTCGGCACAGCCCCATTGCGCTCAGTCACACCAGGCAAAGCAGCTCACGGAGATACCTTGCTGTGGTTCTATTATTGGTGTATTTTCCTTATAAAGCTCTTTTTCTCAGGATGATTCTCCCCATCCCACCAATTGAGAGCAAGGTGGAGAATAAAGGGGTCCAGCACAGCAACACAGGGATTGCAAACTGCAGCATTTCTGTTGGTTTGCCCATTGGTTTCCCATCTAGGACTCTCCAGAGGCACATCCCTTGCTTTTATGCCACAAAGGCTCCTTTCCAGGTTATTTAATATCAGTTCTAAAGTGTTAAGAGCACACCAAGACCCACAATGCTGTCACCAGGCTTGACCGCGGCGGCACAGCACAAGGGGGAAGAAGGGATCTCCCTTCACTGTTACTCAGCATCCTGCAGGCACGATGGCTCTTGAGGCAGGAGAACGCGAGCCCTTCCAGCAGTGCAGCATCTCTCCTTTAATCTGGGTGATGCAGAACTAGCACAGCACGGAGCATCAATGCGTGAGGAGACATCAGACACGAGGCTGTCAGGGCACAGATGAAGAAGAGCATCAAAATAATTTTGTGCCTCATCCATATCCCCGATTACAAGGAGTCTCAGGTCTTGCTCTGTGAGGATGCTCACACGGGCTGAAACGGAGTCCAGAATAGTTCATCATCCCAAAATCAGGCTGGGGGAAGGAGAAGGGTGAGGACACACCACTAGACTCCAAAACCACGTGTACCCAAAGCCTGAAGCGCNATCCTCAGCGAGGAAAACCCTCACAGTGGGAAGAGGACAAGCAATTTCTCCACTGCTACGACACAGGCTGTTGCGAGGGATGCGATGGGAGCCGCTTTCCCCAGCTCCGACAGCAACACCCCTGCCTGGCTGCGGGAACACAGAGCCCAGATGGTCCTTGTAGCTCTCGAATTACCCGTGCAGACGACGCCGGCCAAAAATGTTTGATTCTTGCTGGAGTTTCCGAGGAGATCAGACAGCAAAGGCTGCTCAGGGTGCGGGGATTACACAAACGGGATAATTTGCAAGCCGGCAGCGGTGTGTAATTCCATCTTTTGCTCTGCCCTGGCTCCCACTGCCTCTGCCCTCCCCATGCCTTGTCCCCTGCTGCTTTGCATCTGCATCCAGCGCCCAAGGCTCTGCTTTGTGCTGGGCACAGCGGGATGGAGGCAGCTCTCCAAAGGGAGAAGCAGGAGATTCTTTGCTCCCAGAGGAGAGAAGGGACAGTTTAGGGAAGGATGTTTACCCTCTCCCTGCGTTTCACACCTTCCTCACTGCCACTTCCCTGTGTCACAGGGCTTTTCAAACAGCAAGGGACTAAGGGGAGGTCTGGGCATCCACAATCCCTTTCAAAAGAGAGAAAATAAAGCACATTGAACCCTTTAAATCCCACATTCTCCCCTGCCAACTGCCTCAGACCTACAAAACCAAGCGCCTGCTCCTCAGTCGCAAACGCTACCGATACCCACATCTTCGCGGCACGTCGGAGCAGCAATAAAAGTCTTTCCCTGCAAAGATTCCTGCGGCAGAAGTGGCCCTCTCCATCCAGGCTGTGTGGGCAGCTAATGAAGCCTGCATGATTCATGGCACGGGGAAGGACAGCCCCGCTTCCCCGATCCACCCAGCACCATTAGGAGCAGCCCCGGCCCTGACAGCGCTGCCAGACCCGGAATGCAATTATCCGCTTGCTTAAATCCTAGCACATTCTCAAGTGCTTCGGTTAATTGGAAATATATTAAACACAGGTTTAGAAAAGTTGAACACGTACTTAAATTCTTTGCTGAACTGCAGTTCTCCTGCCCAGGAGGGGTTGCAGCCCTGCGATGTTGCCCCTCAGTGCTGGCAAAAGCCCAGGGTAGAGGTGGGAGGCGGCTGCTCCAGGGTTCTCCGCGAGCTTCCACCCTCCCTTTTAGTGCAACGCTATGTGAGCAAAGGGATAATGAACGGCCCCTTTAACTTTATTTTTGCTATCAGTGCGCTGCCATCAGATTTAATGGGTGTTTTACCAGGTGTCTCGGCACAGCCCCATTGCGCTCAGTCACACCAGGCAAAGCAGCTCACGGAGATACCTTGCTGTGGTTCTATTATTGGTGTATTTTCCTTATAAAGCTCTTTTTCTCAGGATGATTCTCCCCATCCCACCAATTGAGAGCAAGGTGGAGAATAAAGGGGTCCAGCACAGCAACGCAGGGATTGCAAACCGCAGCGTTTCAGTTGGCTTTCCCATTGGCTTCTCATCTAGGGACTCTCCAGAGGCACATCCCTTGCTTTTATGCCACAAAGGCTCCTTTCCAGATTATTTAATATCAGTTCTAAAGTGTTAAGAGCACACCAAGACCCACAATGCTGTCACCAGGCTTGACCGCAGCAGCACAGCATGAGGGGAACAAGGGATCTCCCTTCACTGTTACTCAGCATCCTGCAGGCACGATGGCTCTTGAGGCAGGAGAACGCGAGCCCTTCCAGCAGTGCAGCATCTCTCCTTTAATCTGGGTGATGCAGAACTAGCACAGCACGGAGCATCAATGCGTGAGGAGACAACTGGCACAAGGCTGTCAGGGCACAGGGGAAGCAGAGCATCCAAATAATTTCATGTCTTATCCATATCCCCGATTACAAGGAGTCTCAGGTCTTGCTCTGTGAGGATGCTCACAGGGGCTGAGACAGAGTCCAGAATAACTCATCATCCCAAAATCAGGCTGGGGGAAGGAGAAGGGTGAGGACACACCACTAGACTCCAAAACCACGTGTACCCAAAGCCTGAAGCGCAGCAGCTTTCGATGGTGCTAGGGTTTTCCAAGCACCACATACCCTACTGCTCTCTGGACCTGCTGAGTGTACAGATCCATTGCCCTCGGCTCCACAGCATCTCTCCAACAATTCTTAGAAGCCACCACTATTTAAGAGAGCTCAGTATTTTTCCAACAGCCCATCGAGCGGGTGCATTGGTGGCTGCACTATGATAATGTCCAATTCGATTCCCCCAACAAATTCTGGCTTCAGTAGCTTCTGTCTTTGTGGTGTGAAAATACTTTATCAGGTTGCACAAACAAACCTTCCCCCAGTCAATCTCGAGCAAAGCACCTTTTAGAGGTGACGGAGAGCGGGGAGAAAACAAAAGATAGACTGCAGCAGCTTCTCGCCTCTCCCCAGAGAGGCTCATCCTTAGAGGAGCTGCTGCAGGGAAGCGAGTTGACATGGGCAATTACCGGGATGTCCAAAGGAGCCGGGTCAAGCGAGTCCCTGCGGCTCCGTGGCCACGAGGAGACATCACTAAAATACAGACACATTCACAGAGACCGTGGGTTGCTGTCTGCGAGCTCACAGCCCTGACTCACTGACAGGCCAGGTCAGCTCCCCCTCAGACCTCAACAGGGCTTGATGAGTTTCCTCGGATCCATCTGCACCCATGGACGTCGCTCGGTTTATCTTGAGTCTCAAGAGATGCGCTCGAGGGCCCTGGTGGGGTCAATGCACAAGGTCCCCTCGCTGCAGAAAGGAGCCCTTCACACGCTGGGCTGGGACAAAGCAGGTACCGGCTGCATTCCACCTCAGCAACCAGCACCAAACCCCAGTATTCTGCGCTTGCAGCTGTTGAGGTGCTGGGCACAGCCCCTACACCCCTTAACAGGCAGGTTAAGGGGTCCCTAATCCATGACCTTGGTCCCTAATCCACGCTGGCACGGGGAACATCCACACCAGCGAGGGAAAGGCTGGTCCAGATCGCATTCACAGGTGAGAAACAAGGCTTCTCTGCCTTGGAGAGAGCTGCAGTGTTTGACCTCGCTTTGTTCTGCTTCTCTTCACAACTCTCTGCAGTTTTTGGCTACTCTCCAGTTTCTCCAGCCATTTTTCAACTCTCCTTTTCAAACGCAGGCTTGGGGGGGGGGGGGACGGACGACAGCCCAGTAGCTACTCTGCAGCAATAAACCTTGCGCCGAGCTCGGGGAGCAGCACCCAGCCTGGGATGATGCTCAGGGATGCGGGGGGACCAAGGGGAGACCCCACGGCAGCACCCCCGGAGCCCAAGGGGTGCCCGTCCCACCCCAGCACCTTCTCCTCTCCCATCCTTTGGCAGGGACACAGCCAACCCTAATTGCAATTTCCATTCTGGTGGCTGCGCTCTGCAGGCAAAATAGGTTCTGTCTCTATAATGAGTCACTCCTGAATATCAATCTATGCAGGGTAAAATGGAGACAATAGCTGCTTACATGCATAGTGAGTTAATTATGAGCATCTGCTATTAATCTTGCTATCAGACTGCTAATTGCTCCTTCTCCTCCACAAAGGCGCAGTGGAGGTGAAGCAGCTCAGCCACCCTTCCCCAAGCCCCAGATCATTCCCTATAGGTCTGGGAGAGGGTTCCCAGGGACGGGGCTGCACACACACACACTCAAAGAGGTATGGACCCCAAGAAAGTCCAGTCTTGGAGGAAGATGAGCACTCCAACAAGCTAATTTCTGGCTGAAGGGACCTTTGCGAGAGGCTAAACACCATCCCTTCCTATCAAGGACATGGGGCAGCAGGTTATGGGATGGAAACAACCCTGAAAGGTGCCAGGCTGGGAGGCAGAGCTGCGGGGGAGGTGGGTGGCAGCTCCCCAGAGGCAAAAGCCTCTGCAAGGACCCTGTCAGCCGGCTGCTGGCAGAGATTGAAACCTTTCAGGGGGAGGCTGGCGCGCAGGAGAGATGTTGAGCTGCACTCTCACAGGTGAGGACTTGACATCTCGTGCGTAATGAGGAAAGAAAATGCATCAGGAGCATTTGGGGAAGATGACAGCAGATCAGAAATGCCTCCTTCTCCAACAGATTTATTTTGTCAACCAGTCACTCAGGGAAGGGGGGAAGAAGGCGCTGTCAGCAGTCGGGGGCACTGGCAGGTTGAGGAGCCTGCGCCCTTTGATCCAGCGGGTGCTCAGCGATTGCTGTCGACAAACTCCCAGTCACCACCTAACAGGAGAGCAGCCAGCACACCTCAATTAGCCGCCGAGCGAGGGAAGAGCCCCGTGGTTGTCTCTCATTAACGAGCTGGCCTGCTTCCCCAAAGCACCGCGATGCCTCGCTCGTGGAAGGCACCGAAGCCTGAAGCGATGGGGAGCAGCGGATGGAGGTCACTGACCCCCCCTTCCCAGCCCCGACACATTTGGCGGTTGGGCAGGAGGCAGCCAAGGGCAGTTCTAGCCACGACAAGGGTTTTCTTGGCCGAGGAAAAGGCTGGGAAAGCTCAAAGAGCAGCTTCTGGAAAGGGATGCCAGGACCTCATCAACATGTGAATAAAAGGGAGATTAAATCGGAGCCCTGAATATTGCATGTAGGAAATGTTTGCTCCCGTGTTCTGAAAAGCCTGAGGGGAAAAACAAACCCGAAACGGTTTCCTCCTCCTCGTCCCCATCCCCTATCGCTGGATGGGTGCCCTTGGGTTGGGGCAGCGGTGGGATGTGCAGCACTCCACGGTCACACCGCTTGCCTGGGGAGCCCCCAGCACCCCAGAAAAATCAGATTTTTGTCCCTCCTAAAGGCCAGTGAGGGTTCTCCAAGCCCTGCCCTCCCAGGACAGCACTGTCCCAGCACCCCTGCACCTGGGGTAGTGCTGGGAGGCCAAGGCTGAGCGCAGCTTGTGCTCCTCCCAGCTAGGCAGCAGCCCTGCTATTTTCCAACAAAAACCCCCGGAGTCCCTGCCCGAAGCTGGCAGGCGTAATTCGCAGAATACATATAACCTTTAAAAAATGGACAAACCCGCCTGTTTGTTTATTTTTAATTAGTTCCCTTTTTTCCATCTGCCTGAAATCTAAGTTCCTCGGGGGCCCTCGGAACGCCAAGGTCTCCCTCCCCGGCACATGCCGGAGAGCTGTATCCAGGGCTCCTCCAGCAGCTCCAGCACATCCCGGCTGCACCTTCCCATCGGCAACCACCGACAGGCTCTGTTGTACAAGCAGGGTCCCCAAAACCCATGTTCTCTCCAACTGGGAGCCTCGAGACCCCCAACCAAAGGGTCATAGAATCACCAGGTTGGAAGAGACCCATCGGATCATCGAGTCCAACCATAAGGGTCCAAGCTGAAGGGTTTCTCACCAGAAAGCAGAGATCCAGTTAACCGAGTTAACCAGGACGTGGTGAGGGAGGCATGGAGCAGGTACCACCAGCGCTGCCCGCAGCTCCGAGACATCCAAACAGCATCTGTTCCTCCCCCCGCATCCCACTCTCCCATCAGAGGGAGGTTAAGTTGAGCTCCAGCACCTGATCACCCTTACAGAGATCTCCCCACCAGAGCCAGCCAGCAGCCCCATGAAAGGGAGGGAATTTAGGATATTTTAAGGCATTTAAGAAACGTTCCGTATCGATTTCCTCCTCTTAGTAATTAGATGTAGCGATTAGCCTCTCCTTCCCACTACAGCGCCAGGCTGCTCCGCGCGGAGCTTCCCGGCAAGTGTTTACATCGGGGACGCTAACGCAGCCTCATCCACATGCACAAACAGCCCAGCTGTGTGACCGGAGAAACCTCCCGAAGAATCTGGCGTCGGGGATGCGATATACATAATATATAACAAGCATGTTTATCAGACAATAACACCATCGCAGCTGCTGTTAAACGAGCACACCAGGCTTGAACTGCGCGGAAAAATTCATGTATTATTTAAAATACTTCCCTGTGAATCCTGTCAAATCAAACCCAGCTCCCGGGGCCCCTGAGGAGGGTGGTCGGGGGACTGCGGCAGCATCGCGATGATGTTGCCTGCTGTGCTGGTGCCAGCCCCGAGCCCCACCACGTGTAGCTCGTAAGGGACACGTCCTAATAGAAGGTGGCAAGGACAGGACACAGTGATCCCCCAGGAGAGGGCTGTGACACCAGGCAGGGACACCGAGCGTCCAGCAGCACCAATGAGAAGTAATATTTCTTAAAAAGATAATTAAAACTTGCTCAAAGCTCCTAAAATCACCCCCCCCAAGGAGGTCCCTCTGTTCCCAATTCATCTACGAAGACGACACCTTCGACAGAGGCTCAGGGACGCACTTGGGTCTGAGCCCAGCCGTGTCCACTGCTGGTAGCAGGAAGATTCCTGGGACTCAAGTCACATATTGGAGAAAACAGGCATGAAAACGTGACTGAGCCTGGATAGCAGCCAGTCTGTGAGAGCCATGGAGCTCCACCGATGGCAAACGGTGTGTATGACTGTGTCCGCTGCAGTACAGGCTCCAGTTCCCAGTGGGAAAGGAGAATCATAGAATCACGGTTTCGTTAAGGTTGGAAAAAGACTTAGCTCATCCAGTCTAACCATCAGCCCAACCCCACCGTGCCTGCCAAACCGTGTCCTGAAGCATCACACCTACACACTTTTTGAACCCCTCCAGGGATGGAGATTCCATCCCTGCTCTGGGCAGCCTCTGCCAGGGCTTCACCACTAAAATCATTTCTCCCAATATCCAATCTAAACCTCCCCAGGTGCAACTTGAGGCTATATCTTCTCATCCTATTGCTTGGGATAAGGAGCCTCCATAACCCCAAAGAGCTCTGCTCCTGGGCCTGTCCATGAGACACCTGAGCTGGTTTGCTTGGGGTCTGGTGTTTTTTCTTTCCCCAGTTCCCTCCTCCAGGGAATTTTGCCAGAAATCTCCATCCATCCAACCACACAACATGACAAAAGGGCTCTGCGCACACCCAGTCCCAACAAAACCTCGTCTCAAGGTGCTTTTGCCTCATCCACTGAATGAAAATCCAGGCGCTACACCCTCCCTCAGGCTGGGCATCCCTCCACCTGCCTCAAAGAAACGAGGATTTAAGCACTATCTCCTCTGAGGTAGCTGCAGCAGGGCCCAGTGCGATATCGATCCCTGCTAATGCGAGCAGCCAGCGCAACCTTGTTTGCTCAGGGCCAGTATAATTCGGAGATTATGCTTTAATGAGCAGATGATGTATGTTTCAATATCTGGAACAAGAAAAGCAATGGAGGTTTCAGACGGGTGAACAGGAAGCATAACTCCCCATGGATATTGGGTAGCCGCGGCTCTCCTGGAGGATGNGGTTTAAGGTGTGGGTGGATGAGGTGCTGAGGGACATGGGTTAGTGATTGGTGGGAATGGTTGGACTTGATGACCCAGTGGGTCTCTTCCAACCTGGTGATTCTATGATTCTGTGAAGTTCCAGTATCAAGTTTTGTCACCTAAAGCAGGACCCCCTCTCCAGACACCCCTCACCCCATAGACGCTCCAGCTTGGAGATGCTCAGCAGACCCACAGGACAAGGTGCATGGCTGTGCTCTCCCTCAAGAAACCACAGCAAACACCAAGCAAAGCACCTCAAGCAACATCCCACCCAGGTACTTTGCCCTGAAAACCACACCAGGACAGGAAAGACTCTTCCACAGAGCGAAGCAGCTCCAGGGGAAGCATCCATCCACCCACTGCCAGGCAGCTCACAGCACTTTCCCCTTGGACCCTGCCTCCCTGCACCAGGTTTTCCCCCAGAGATTAGGGCTGGAGCAGCCCCATATGCCAGGGAGCAAAAGACAAATGGTTTAATATGTGCTAAATCCAGGCTCCAACACTCACTTTTTTCCTTCTTTCTTCTCAATATTTCATACTGCTCCAGATAAGAATGAATGCAATGCTGTTATTAAAATCTCCCTCTATTATATGCAGGGGTTGATGTGGTTTGCCCTGCTATCTGCATTTTTAAAGGTATTTCAAATACAGGCTTGCTTTTTCACAGGGAAAAAAAGAGAAGGACCTGTGCCCCGTGCAGGAATAATCCATCCTCCACTGCAACTGAGACAGAGGCTGCTGCCAGGGCCGGGCAGGGAGCGAGGATCCCTCTTCTAGTCTGTATCACTGCTCCCCACCTTTGCTTTCCCACCTGCAGATAGGAGGAACTGATGCTCAAGTGCTTCCCTAGGAGCAGCAAAGCTCCATCCATCCCTCCCTGGTTGCTATTCCTGCATTCACTGCAGCAGCATCCACAGGGCTCTTGTGGCTCAGCCCTTGCAGGGGCTGCATTTACTGGGGAGATCAGCGAGCCCCCAGCAATCTGTAGCACCCAGGAATCCATCTCAGAGGCCTTTCCCACAAAACCCTCTTTCCCTTCCACAGCAGGAGAGGCTCACGGTCCCGCTGCTCTCCGGGATGCTGCTGGGATGGGATGCAAGCACCTGCTGCCTCCCCCAGCACCCAAGCAGGGCTCCCCCTCCAGCCTGGCTGCTGCTTTGCTTTATTTCCCATTCAGCCGCCTGCAGAGAGCCAGGGAGAAGCAGATGAGGGACTCTTTTTTTGTTGTTTGGGAAAAGAAAAACCGCCATAAATTTATTTACTTAAAGGATTTCTCACCAGAAAACAGCCCCTAGAGACTCCCATTTTCCGAGAGTGAATCTCTCACCTAATCACAAAGTGCTGCTATTTACTGTATCTGCTATCAAGGCAGGCAGTCTCCGTCCCGCCTCCCCTAACATCTATTTACCAAATCCATTTGCAAGTCTAAAATTTAATCAGCCAGGTTTCATCTTAGAGGCATTAACATTCAAATGGGACTCACTCGCAGAGCTGGAGCCAGAGTGAAAACCCAGGAGTCTTGGGGGGAGCTGGAGAATTAATAACGGGAGCTGGGAGCTCTCTGGCTCCTGAGTCTGGGACTCGGTGTGTTCTTTCCAGGCTTGGTCGCAAGCAAACTTGGGAAAATCCACCTCATCCTGATGGACAACACAAGGAAGGTGACACAGGATCGTCCCCGCACTCCAGCACGAGGTAGATAAGTAAAGCAGCATCCACATACTTAATCCTCCTTCCTAAAAAGCCTCATTGCCTTGCAATAACACCCTCAAAACACCAAGAAAATCCACTCCAAGGGGATAAAAAGCAGCTATTCAACCACCTCGCTGCACAGCACAGGCCTCATGGGAGGGATTCCTTGGGTTAATGCTCATAAAGGATGTTTTATGTCCTGCCCTTCTCATTGCAGTGGACAGGAGGTCC
>WAAB01024613.1:0-37018 GCA_013389865.1 Piaya cayana | reverse complement strand
AGAGATGTTTAATAATGCAACTGCACTCATGATTATGGAGAAGAGTAATGGATTCACCAGCAATTTGACTAATCAAGCTGACAAAGTGATTGGGTTCAAAAAGGGAAGGACTCTCCCAGCAGCAGATCATTAAAATAAAAAATGAAATTCTGCACATTTCCAGTGTAACAAAAAGGATTTACTGGTCCATAAAAAGGGAAGAGAATATAGCCTGGATAATCTCAACTATCAGCAAGATATAGATAATAAAAATCAAGTGTAGGTGCAGATAAGACTGGACTGTCTTTTCTGGTTTCACTGCAGAGGACCAGAAAGGAAAATATGCAAAGAGGAGGTTGTGCGAGGAAAGTCCTTTTACCTCCAGAACCATTTAGGTCAGGTGATTGTAAGATGACAGGTTTTCTTGTAGCAGTGAAGACAAACATGGCTCAGAGAGGGTCATGACAAACCTCAAAAACTGAGCTGGGTTTTTTGTTAGAAATATGCAGATGCAAGAAATAAAGGAAAGCTACTTGGAAAATGGAAAGCTGAGTCATCCTCACACAGCACAGCAGTGGTCCCATGAAATCATCAACATTGTGTGAGGTTGCTGAGAGTCGAGAAACTCAGGGCTGGGTAGAAGTATGAGAATATATTAAGCGTTCTTTTTTTTGTAGGAATGTTTTATTTATGAGTAGAACAGAACTGCTGGAGAGAATGAAATAAAACTTGTGTAATTGAAAAAAAAAAATTATTTAATAGTGAGGCTTAATTGGAAAAATCCTAAATTCATTACTGGATAAAAACTACAGGGTTTATTAGATTCCTGAGCTGCTAATAATTTTGATAAATGACATTTCAAAATGATGTATAGGAGATGCGATAGATGCAGGGGCTCTTCTATTTGTTCTGCCCTGCTTTGTTTGCTGTAAAAATAGACTTAAGGTATTTACAAGGAAAGCTGCTGGTGAAAAGAACAGAGGAAATAAGCAAGAAAAAACATGGCTTGGGAAAAGCTACCCCTTAAATGGCACTTAAGCATCATTAAGGGACAAATCAGGTAGAGGAAGGGGTTGAGGATGAAGGAGCAATTGTGTCTGCAGGAGAGGAAATGCAGTTACAATTCAACCTAGTTCAAACCACCCTGAAATTCCTTCAGGAGGACATCAAAGCGAGACAAATATTCCCAGCCCCTGTAAAGAAGAGCCACTGAAGATGGGACTACTGCCCCCAGACTGGTTTCTTAGCTTGGTCATTGATGTAGGAAGAGTAGAAGAGGGAACCTGAGGTTGGGAGGGTGACAGATAAATTGCACACTCCAAAATTTCTTGTTGCAACACCAGGTACAAAACCCCTTGCTACAAAAAACTCCCCTGAATTGTACCACTGGATATACCAGACGCGCTTTTATCACCTTGAGATTTACAGTAGTCTTCCTAAACGTTTCCTCTCACTGCTTAAAATAAAATCAACTTCGGTTTGAGGGAATTTACTTTTGTATTCATCAGTGGTTTACAGAGCCCCAAAAGAGCTCGTGTTCCCAAATTTCTTCATTAACATTGATAAGCATCGAAGAACACAAACTGCATTTAGGTCAAGACTCACAAGGCTAATTGAATTCTGCAGGACAGCCATAGCCATCAACGCTGGGAACTTATTAAAAACACAGCTGGTCTTGGGACCACGAAACACTTACGTTCCCACTTTTACATTTCAGGCATTTACAGTCCTTCGGGAAATTCCTGTGAACTTTTCAGAGGGATGAAGATGTTAACATCATTCCCAAGTGCGATGTTGCTCAACTATCCAAAAGAAATGGAAAGCCAGGGCAAAACCTGAACCTGATTGAGCTCAAATGTATCTTCTGAGGGCTGTGGCAAGGTGACCAGGAAAAGGAATTTTATTCTGTAGAGAAACTGAGGGACACAAAAAAAAGCGATTCCATTATCACCTCTGGAACACTTTTGCCTCCATGAATTCAAGGCTATTGAGCTGGATCAGAGGCTGAACTGTCTTCAAACACTGGACTTGCACATAATGATTAACTCCTCACTCATCTAAAGAAAACCTTCAAATCAAACACTTCCTTTGGGTCTTTGGGAAGGGAGATACTTACTCAGCTAATTAGACACAGTTGTCATAGCAGCTAATCAGCATACCTAGATTCACCCCAGTGATTGGTACCAGCTGGGGAATTGTTTTAAAATGAACCAGGGAATTAAGAAATGACACCTGTGGGACCTGCTTGAACAGAAGTCTTTGGCTGACAGAGCAAAAGAAGATGCAGGGAACAAAGCAGCAGCCAAGACTTAAGTTTTCTTTAGAAAATTAGGAGTGGAGACAGGTAGAAGTGATTCTTGTGGCAACTGATAGGTTGATCTGACCTGCAGCACTGGTGGGCAACTCAGTAGTACGCGTCTACTTGAGGGGAAGCACCACTAACTAAGCATAACAAATTATTAATTCCAGAAAGTCAGCCTTGAGTGCAGCAAATGACAGTGCTGGAACAAAAACAATAAGTAAATCACATATAACCCTGCCTGGGGACCAGAACTAGATCCCTGTTCTCCATCTCCAAATAAACCCGCTCCTAGTCCATTAGTTCAACTAATGGAATGGTCTTTTTATGCTGAATGAAGACACTGTTTGTTTACTCTGTCAGAAAGGAAACACTAACAGTGCCTCCTCCTTATTACATCTTTTTATCTTTTCTTCAACTTTTTTTCTTTTGATTAAAACATTACAGAGCAATATTTAAGTTACAGCTGAGTTTCTGAACACACCATTCTGTGAGCTCAGTGAATCAGCAGCAGCGAGTTTGGGTCTTTCAGCAGGACTAGTGCCAGCTCAAGATCTGAGCAGAAGAGATTCACCTCCCACAGGTCTCTGCCACAGCTCTACACCAATATTATGGCCACATACCAGTCACAGCTTGCGACCCAAAAATCGGGGCAATCACCTGCACCTACTACACAAAACCACAGAGCAAGAGAGGGGCCAGAGCACCCTCCTGCAGAGGAGGAGCTGCTAGGCTTGGTCAGGAGACTAACAGTTACTGTGGGATGCTTGGTGATTTTCTCCCAGAGAGGGCACAGTGATCCCAATAATACATTAGCAAGGACAGCAGGCTTAGCTGGCTATTGGTCAAACTTATTCTGACACAGCACAGAAGCTGCCAATCAGATATTAAAAAATAAATAAAAGTCCGTTAGCCTCAGTCAAATTCTTCCTTAGAATTTACCTCTGTCTTAGCATCTCCAGCCCCTTGGACAATAAGCCTAGTCATACTGTTAAGGCACTCAAGTTTGAGTCTCCATAGACCCCTCTAGGTTCACTCATCTCTCTTATCATCTCCAGCCCCTATTCACACACTTGAAATCTTTCCTAGGAATGAGATACCAGTAGTAGGTGGTGTAAACTCCTCCAAGAAGTAGGACAGCAAGCTGTGAGCCTTTGCCTGATGTGCCAGTAACACTCCCTTCTCCAATGCACTCACCTGCCTGCTGTATCCACCTGACTTGGTGGATACTCAGCTGCAACAGTCCTAGTGCAAGGGCTGCTCTCCCAAGAGCCACGTTATCGGTAGGCGCCCAAACAAACAGAAAGGAGCAGACCATTTCACAAGTACTAACTGCATTTAAAAGAACTTTGTGTGCTTATGGATAGCACAGAAAAGAAAAAAAGTCTGTTATTAGACAGGAATAACCGGCAATGAGTCTGATCCAAAGCTTACTGAAATCCATGTGAGCTTTTCCACAGATGTAACAGCAGTTTACAGGAGAGTTTTTTATTGTCATCTATAATTGCACAAAAGGCTGTAAGAGGTTTAGTGATTGAGAGGACAAACGTTTGACATCCGCACTCAGCAAAATTCTCTGCTTTTGTTTGATGTTACATAAGAAAATACAAGGGTACAGTGTGGCTTTCAGAGCAAGACAAAACTTCCTGAAACCACAAAGGAAAGGACAAAAGCAAGGAGGCCAGAGAAGTAGTATTTTAGGACAGAAAAGAAGGGACAAAGCTACGTGGGAGGACAGGATGACAATGCCCAGAAAGTTATTGTTACAACATGTACGTGATGACTGTCAAACATAAACCAAATACACAAGTTAAGGCTCCAAGGCATCTTAGACGTTGCTAAATTTACTCAGCATCCTTCTTCCCTTCCTTGGATGGATTTCAGCTCATTAAGTGCAGAAGTGATGGAAGACATCAGTTTCTACTTGAAACAAAACAGATGCCAAAATTGATAGAATTATGCAGCTAGATTCATGCCACACATGTACTTTCTCTATGCGCCAGATTAAGCTGTGAGCTTGTTTGTGTTTTCCAAAGTAACAGAGGCTCTTCCATCAAGAGCAGAATCTCAGACTTACTAACATAGGTGCCAACACTCAATCTTTTAGCAGATTATTTAACTCCTGCATTAGGGCAGGTAGATACAGTAGGTATTGGTATCATCCCATGAATGACATGACCTGGCCCACCAAGAGCAATGCTGACAATAACCACATGATTCTCTTTCTCCCCGGACTTTCCCCTCCACCAGTGAAAAGATATTTTGCAGCCATGAGAGGCTGATTTATCCCATCAGATGGTGAATGTTTAGGTCTTAAAAAGCTAAGGCTGATTTTCAGATTTCATTCTCAGAACAGAGAGGACACAGCTTGCTAGAATTTTAACTCCCCGTTTCTTCCTTTCTAACCAAGATTTCTGCAGGTACTTTTGGGGAAGATCTTTCACATGGGAAATCGATCTATCAAACAGGGAAGGAGGAGGTAAATTCAATCCTCTACATCCCACTTAAGCAGAAGAGGGCAGCACAGTCATCGCTAGGTTCATTCACAAAATTAAATAACCAATAAGCCAGCAAGACCCCACTTGTAGGTTCAGGTACAGTAACTAAAAAGGCATCACTGATGCGTTCAGCCAAGTGTCCCAAGTAGATGACTCTTCAGAGTCATTGCTACCTCTCTGAAGAGAAAAATATTTCTGAGGTGATAGTAACAATATGGCCAGCCTAGAAGCAACATGGAGCTTTCTTCTTACAAACTTCCATTTTCTAGTAAGCAGCACGGTACAAATTTATACAGCACAAGTTTACTAAGAGTCAAAATTTTTTTCCTTACCGCTTAATGGAGCTTTCCGAAGTCGTCCCTTCTACTTTCTCAATTCATTAAAAGGATAAGGCAGCGCTAAAAGAGCTATCAATAAAACTCAAAAGACATTCTGTTCTCTGTCTACCATATGGAGCTCCCTGCCCTAAAGGCTACGCACAAGTCCAATTTGGTATCATTTGCTTTTTCATTTCCATGGGGCACTCCATCCAGTGTGGGTAGCAGCAAGTTCATTTTGTAAGATAAAATACAGCTGGGTAAATTTGGACTTCAGATATATAAAGAAATGCAGGGAAAAGAAACTGGATGGCTAAAGGCACAGAAAAAAAATGCTCCATTCTTGAGAGAACAGGCCCTTATGAGGAGCGGCTGAGAGAGCTGGGGTTGTTTAGCCTGGAGAAGAGGATGGTGAGAGGAGACCTCATTGCTCTCTACAACTACCTGAAAGGAGGTTGTGGAGAGGAGGGAGCTGGGCTCTTCTCCCAAGTGACAGGGGACAGGATGAGGGGGAACGGCCTCAAGCTCCACCAGGNGGGTAAATATCTCTACAAAACACTTCTATATAGCACTGGAGCTGGAAGTCAGCCTTAGCTGGAAGGCTACATCAGGGAAGCATCACACTCTTGGCCTTGTTCTTACACGCTTTCTTCTTTGCTGCAGGATCACATTGAAAACAAGGTACTGGGCAAAGCTGATCTCTGATTTCATCCTCCTTTACTCAATGATCAATTCCTACTTACTTCATTGGATTACTTATAATAAAAAAGGCTACTCCTAGCTGTTATAACAGGAATAAATGGAATCATAGAGCCATAGAACAATCAGGTTGGAAGAGATCCACCGGATCATCGAGTCCAACCATTCGCTAGTCTCAGACCTTCCCTCAGCTAAACGAGGCATGCTTGGACTCTGGATTTGATTTGGAAGAAAGTTGCAACATGCATTTCTTCAGTCATTGGAATCCATCTCGTGAATAATTATAGATCTTTTACTGCACCAAGCTAACAAAAAAACACATACTTCCTTTTCTTTTCAGAGTGCTAATCGCTATTCCAGGAGTAACTACACATCAGAGAGAATCCACACACACATAAAACCAGGCTATTATATCTCTATACGAGTTTTTCAAAGCAATTTCAACAGAAATTCTGCAAATTAACAAGCCTTGTTTACTCCAAGAGGTTTATTCTATCTTCTTTCTATAAAAAACGACTCAGCAGGCTTCTGAAACTATAAAGAGCAGCTGAATGTAAAAGAAACTAAGAGCCCAACCCAATGCCTTCTTAACTATATTACAAGAAGGGCTGGACAATGAATTTATACTTATTAGAATAGTGACCACTATTTTATAATAGGACATAGATTCACTAGACTTTATAGCTACACTTACTGTATTTCAACCACCTTTTCTGTTTACTCTGCATATTGATAATATTGAAAAGCTAAATGGCAATAGCTCCTATCAAAATAATATAAATAGTAAGTCAAGCCTAACAAGAAGGGTGATGCTGCTTCTATATTAGCAGCCAGACATCATTTCTGGAGCACATGAACAGCTAGTGGAAAGTGGAGCAGTTAGACTGAGGTCAGTGAATTAATACCAGTTTCTACAAGCAGAAGAGCTGACCTCCCCATGCAACTGCTCTAAGCTTAACCACATCTAATCATCCTTGCCTCAAAAATTAGGTTTCCTCCCCAACCTCTCTTCAATACTTGTCATTTGTACCTGGCCTGAGCAATCCTTTGTCCACCTGATTCTACCATTCATATAAAATACTTTTTTTTTTTCATTTCCCAATTCATTATTCTTATAAAATAGACACTCAACTTGGTCAAGTTGCGATTTGAAGCACTTACTATATGAATGACCATAGAGGGATATTTCAGACTTGTCTGATTTTATATCTCTTCTTTAACTCAATTCAACATTTCACCAAGTTAGCCTTGATGCCGAATTAGGTAATACAGAATGAATTAAGATAAAACAATTATCTTAGCAAAATGGAAATGAGTAAATTCAGCTATGAGATACAACCACGTCACAATAGCAACACTTCCGTTGACTACACTTCTCTACGCAGATTTCTGTGCTACCACACCATCGGGGTGGGCATCTCGTATCAGAGCAGAAGTCCATTCAACTCAGTGTCCTGTCTCTGATGATAGTCAACAACAGCTAAACTATGTAAGACATCAGGAAGCGTGAATTCCTATTTCCTCTAAATGTTCTCCCAGCCTCCAACAGTTGGGATTCTGTGACTTTCTGGGCCACAGATGGCACCCTGTGAAGGCATATTTAGATTGTTTCTGGAGAACAGAACCATCCTAAACAGTATGATGCCCTTTCAATATCTCTGTCAATCCTGCCCAGAAATCCCATCCTGGGTGCAGAGTTTTGTTGAAAATTGCATGTTGTCAGAGAAAGTTTTTCATGCCAAAACAGTGTCTTAAAAGAAACATTCTGCAGTTTTAACTTTTTTACTAAGTCAATTCCTGGCTCCTTAGCCAATGTAGCCATTGATCAAAGCTACATTGATCATTTAGTCCCTTCAAAATGGGAGAAGATGATCAGTTCTCTGCATATTCCAGCTCCTACACACTATCTGATCATAGCTTTTCACCATGCTCTAAGCAGACAGCACTTAGTACTGTAATACAACCTTCAGCCCTTGTCCTACTATTATGCCTTGTACTAAAAACACATCCCTTCAAGGGAGCTCAGCTTACTCAGTAATCCTTTTGCTCACTGTGACAACCTCAGGTCTCTTTATGATTCTGTACCCTGCCTGTCTTAAAGTTTTAAAGTTATACCAGATTTATTAGCAGACTGATGGCAAAAAATGCCCTGTAACACTGCACCTAGAACTAACCTTGCAGAGTGTCATTAGAAATATCTCGCCAGGGAGGATACCTTTCAGCCAACTTTCGATACACATCAATTTGCTGATTCTTGATTATTCCTAATGAAACATATCACCATCTAATAGCCACAAACCCACAGAGCGACAGAACACCAATCTCCCAGTATCCTGTTCTCTGAACCATACAGCTCTCGTATCGCTGTAAGTTTATTCATACTCCTATTCGGATCACAAACTGGGCAGATTAGCTCACAAAGAAACACTAAATAAGTAGAATCCCTGTTCTGAATCCAGGGCCCTTCTGCCTCAATCAAAGTCCTGTGTCGAGGAAGAAGCGTCAGGAGATTGACAGTAACTCCTCCAAGTCTCTCCTAAGACTGCATTTGGCTTCCAAATGCTGTCGTGCATCCTCTTAATAAAGCACTTGGGGAAATAAATCAAAGGTTATTAAACCACTTGTGACATCACACTTGCTTCTTTGAGCAACAGCTACGTCTTGAATTTACAGTGCATGTGTGCTGAGTAGGCGGTGGACTTTAAATAAAAAAATATATCGGCTTCTTCCTCCTTTGGCTCTTTTACCAGAGATAAAGCAGACTGGGATTGTAATGTGCTTTTCTTACAAAGGAGTCAGAATTGTGAAAGCTGTTAACATACAAAGAGAGATTACGAAGAATAAGACCATTTACCTTTGAAAAGGGAACACTTAGACGGGAAATTTACTGAGGTCTTTAAGTTTCTTTCTTACCAACCTCCATCGTGACCAGCCTCTAAATTTTATGCTGCCTCATAACAAGAGAGCACATCCTCACTCTAGCATTGGCAGGGAAGTGAAGAGAAATTATATTTCCACAACGCCTGCAGTCAGTGCACGCTGCTCACACTAAAAGGAGGTCAGAGTCTTGCAAGCCACGGATGTGCTTACAGGAAAGGACCAATAACTTAATAGTCTAATATATGTAACTTAAATTTTTATGTAGGTATTAACGTGACAAATCATCAAAACTCATGTTTCAAGGCATAAACTGATTTCTCTAGAAAAACTATCCCAAAGGAAGTAGGTTTCTTATCGAGAGTTTAACACTGATAATAGCTGTCATTTATTGGGCACAGCANACAATATAGATTTCATTTTCCTGCTCTCTCTAGTGTTTCTCCTACCTAGTAGGTCTTTCTAGCAATGCCGTGCAGCCCAGTGTCATGAAACATCATCTGTGTTGATTTTCCTTTTTCTGGGAAGAGAAATGACTATTTAATAGGAAAGGTTTATTAACGCAATTTCTCACCCTTTTGCAAGGATTAGCATCTCTTTGGGCAGAATCCAAACTAACGATGTCCCAAACTGACCCAAAGATGACAACCCATCGTGCCTGTAAAGAAACCCAAGAGTTACTCAAGGTCTTGGGTGAGAATATACCAGAAGCTTGGATTGGTAAAGTATATGCTAAATCTCTGTTATACTTCAGCCGTGGATGGAGACCGTAGGCTTATGCAGCTTTGTTTTCACTCTAAATCTTCCAGGATTTTTTAAAAATTTTTTATTAGGCAGTTTCACCCAAACCTCTCAGCTCATTTAATGCATATGGACAGGTAACATGACTCCATTCTCCATACAGGAATGGAGAAGAAGCCTCTTTACATACAGTTTTCATAGAATCATAGAATAACCAGTTTGGAAAAGACCCACCAGATGATCGAGTCCAACCATTCCTATCAAACACTAAACCATGTCCCTTAGCACCTCTTAGCTTGCCTCTTAGCACCCCCTTAGCTTGTTCAAGCTAGAACTCAGAGCTGTTATTCTCATGCCACAGTTCTGAATAGATGATGTGCTTCCTACAAGCAAGAACAGAAATAAAGGAGAAAAAAAAGTGTAGTTTTCAGCCTCCTAGATTGATCTTTTGGAGCTGAAACACCTCGAGACAATGTAAACACACCCAAACTATCAGTAAGAACACAGTGACTTATTGGTAAAGCGTAATAGGAGCTTAGACCTGTCTATAGCTTCCTTTTATCCTTCTGTCTTTCACAAAAGGGTTATTTAGCACAAATTTTATCTGGCCTCCTGTTTCTCTTTCACCTTATTTTAAAAAGGTTTTGTATTCAAAGGTAAAGGGACAACACTGGCACAATTTTGACACCCCTACCAGACTGTCAGCTAAGGGCCCTGTAGATTTTAAAGCTTGCAGCTTAACAAAAATCTCTCAGGCTCTGAAGACCAGCAGGCACAGTTTTCTAGTATGTGTCTTGTCCATTCAGCTGCATTTCTCCCTTTATATATGGGAAACAATCAGTTTCCCACTTAACTCTGAGGGAGAGTCTTCCCTTCTCCTATTCTGCCTTAGGAAAGGGATCAGCTTCATAGCATTACTACCATGAAAAGAGCAAAACCATCCAATTTTATCTAAAGTAAATAAAATCTGCTTTGTTCATCAGCAGAATAGAAAGATTTTATTATTTTTTTTCCAATTGCTAGATAGTACAATCATGTAGACCAACCATCAACATCCAGCAGGTTTGCAGGAAAGCCCAGCCAAGCTGCTTCTTGACCTAATCAGAACCATGATCCAAACTTCAGCCTTTGGCGTGACAAAGCAGTATCTACATGTCCAATTCACAGAGAAATCTGCCACATTCGGATTCCTCTTCCATCTCACCCTGATTTTTTTTTTCCAGTCAAGAAAAAAGGTCTCAGAAACCAAGTCTGAAGAACCTTATGTTTCAGCTTTCCCACCCATGTGAAAGCCAGGAAGAGGGTCTTTCTCCCATCACAGAAAAGCTGAGACTATGAGCAGTACCTGACTCCAGAAGCTCAGGCTTGAAGGAAAAATGAGGAAATGAACAGAAAAACATACACAAAGTCTGGAAATAGAGTAGCAAAAAGCATGTTAATAGAATGAACACTATTATCTTTCTGCAAATATTATGCCTTGGGGAAGACTGGATATCGGTCTCTCTCTCCTTAAGTCATTTATTACATGATATATGTGGCATCTCTGAATTCCTATCACTCATCTCAGCATCTCTCACACATAAACTACCTATCTAGATTGTGAGACCACTGAAATGAGGTTTTACNAAGGAAAAATGAGGAAATGAACAGGAAAACATACACAGATATGTACAAAGTCTGGAAATACAGTAGCAAAAAGCATATTAATAGAATGAACAATACTGCCTTTCTGCAAATATTTTGCCTTGAGGAAGACTGGATATCAATATCTCTCTCATTAAGTCATTTAATACATGGTACATGTGGCATCTCTGAATTTTTATCACTTATCTCAGCATCTCTCACACGTAGACTACCTATCTAGATTGCAAGACCTCATTGAAATGAGGTTTTATCTTCACGTCCAACCACACAGCACACAGTAAAATGCACGCGAGTGAAATTCACGCAACTCCCTTTTAGAAGAACCTCATTTGGGAGGCAAGGGGAAATAATGGATGGAAAAGAGAAAGAAGGCTTTTTACTTTCCATTGGCAAAGCACTGTATCAGTTTCTAGTGCATTACGATTGATGTTCATAACTGACAGGACACATCTTCATCCACCACTTAATGCATTTTACCCAGCGAAATGACTCAGTGGAGTAGCAGGGGCAGGATGCCAACCAGGAAAGAAAAGTTCCTGAATCCCCATGTCTCCTTTGATCCTTCATAAGGGGAAGCAGAGCTGTAAATTAATTCCTTGCTCACCAGGAATTGAGTCTCCTTCAAGCTGTCCCTGTCATACGAGCACAAACCTTCTCAGCACTGAGCATACATAAGCCCTCAGCAGTACATCCTAACGACAAGAGGCAAAATGAACCTTCCTTGCCCTAATTGCTTAAGCTCCCTGCAAAGCACAGTATTCACTAACGATCCTGGTGCCTACACACAGATCTGGAGCTTCACCCAGTGTCATTGGGCCTTCCTAATGAACAGCTCATGCACTGATGCCCTACTTTTTATTTCCCCGCTCGCTAGGTCTCTGACACAACAAAGAAAAGCCTGATGCCGCTGCTGAGAACTGTGTTGTGCTCTGAGGTGCACGAGCCACTGGCACAGTCTCACTCAGCAGCTGGATTTGCAATCTCTATTGAAGACATGTCAATTAATCACAGGCTTTATTTGTCCTTTTTCATTTTGCCCAGTTATTATATTATATGATATGTTAAAGAGCTCAGAAAAAAAAATAAAAGCACACTCCCAAGCAAGTCATTATGTTTTGGTGCAAACAGTAGTCAGTTTATGCTGCACAACAAACATACCACTGATATATTTTTAAATATGCATTTTTACAGCATGGTTTCCAGATATTTTACTAAGTCCTTCAAGAGAAACCTATTGACACATCTGGCTCTCCCAGTGGTAACAATAAAATTTGAATATTTGCCTGGGCAATTGCCAAGATGCAGAAATATTTGAGACCTGGATCCGAAGACCTTGGAGATCAGACCTCAAGCTAGTATAACTCACTCAACCGTCACAGGTTTTTGTTTACCAAAGTTCAGCCCCAAATATTTTTTGTTGTTTTTGTGATTAGTAAAGGATATATCCTTCTTAAAAGGTAAGTGCAATTTTACCCAGCTTTGCAAAATGAATTGTGACTGCATAGATACAAAAGGGTTGGAAATATCAGAACATAAAGGGTGTTTTGCTTTCTGTTTATGAACTAGTAACTACTGCGTTGTTTGCCTTTCCTATTGAATATCAGCTCCTGCCTAGCTTGTCTGCAGTTATTACACAGCCACAACAGAGAGATGAACCCTGTGGACTGGAACCAGAGATAATTCTATTTTACCAACATCATTTGCAGAAACAGGTAGAGTCTTGGGAAAAAAAGATGCGCAAGTTCATCTTCTAATTTGCAGAACAAGAATGACAAACTGCATTTAAACACTGTAGGTCTATAAAGTGGTATAACACTGTGCATCTGTTATTTACAGCATATTGATAACATATGTCAGCATTAATATTCATTCTGTTGATTTACATGCTTGTTCATGCAGAAAATGGATTAGGGTTGTTCTGTGATTTACTTGATAACGCTCCTACATTTCACGACTGGCTGCAACAGAAAACATTTTTAATAAGCTTAATAAATTTTCATTGTCATTAGCGCCGAATATTTTATCCACGCGGATCAGGCAACGAGGAGCACATCGCTAAATCCTCAAACAAATATGATCCTTCAAAATATCAGGGTATGATCCTTTAAGCTATGTCAAGGTGGAACTTAACTTGAGATTGATTAAACAAACACACAAAACGCAAGGGTTGCACTGGACCTCATTCTTCAGGGAAGGTAAGAACATGGTAAAATTCAGTAACATTTAAGTTTCCTGCTAAACTAGGATCCAGTTAAGCAGCTTAAGCTCTCCAAGGAAGAAAAAAAAAAAATCAAACCTACAAACAACTATTAACATCCTTTGCTTTATGCATAGGAAATTAAAGCTAGATCTATGTAAGAATTAGGTATTTTTCAGACTCCTCAAGGTTCTTTTTATGACAAATGTGCTAAAGCTCCCTTGCCACACAAACTGGGAGCACTGAAAAACACGCTGGAACTGCTAAGTGCTCCTAAACTGGGGAGCTCAGAGTTCAGGTACAGTGTGGGAGTGTAGAACCATCATCAAGAACTTCCAGAACTAACAGAGCAAGAGATCTTGATTTGAACATAAATGCTCTTAGACCAAACAAACTCTACATCATTCTGCTTTGTCTGAAAAGCTTAATTACTGCTACTTTTACAGCAAATTCCAACTCATCCTTACCAAAGCAGAACTATAAGATGTCAAAGAGGTGGATGGCAGTATTCATTTCCTCAGGGGCATTAGAGGCTGACAAGCCAAGTGTCCTGCACCTCTCTCCAGAGCATGATATTTACACAAACTGAAAAAAAGATTAGTCCTCCTCCACCGCTGTCTGCACCTCGTGGATACCATAGTTACTATTCTGACATTTTTATTTATCGGAAACATAAGCTTATCTCACTCCGGTGGTGAAAAACATCATCTCCTAACTCTCACAGTTTAATCCTCTTTGTGATCGGAGAGATATCTAGGAAAGAAGGAGAAAAAAAAAAATCCAATACACTTCAGTTAATTGCTCAGTGACAGATAATCTTTTCTCCTTTGTTTTCTTCCTCTTCTATAAAAAGAAAACCAAAAAGTAAATAAAAAGTCCTCAAGTAAAACTATGGTATAAATCTGTTCCGAGGATAATAGTGTAATTAAAGTAAGGCCCAGCCTGGTACAAAATCTCATTTAGCGTGTACAGAAGTAGCAGCTCGCTTGCCATCCAAAGCCCAGAGAGCACAGAGCTTTAACACTCTAAAAGATTGTGTAGATTTCCCTCATCTCTTTTCTCTTACTGTATTTCATCCCTTCGTGTCTGTCACCAGTGGTCTTTTAATTCATAGGTAGCTTTAGATGAGTGATCTCCATCCATTAGCGCTGCAGCCAGCTGGAGCTGAACTGGCTGAAAAATTACAGAGAAATGGCATCTTAGCAGGTAGCGACGTGTTCATAAAGACAGATTTCACATCTCTTAGGTGATGGCACAGTCGCGTGGTAGATGGTTGCAGTCCCAGCAGTCACAAGAATACTTAAATCACTCAACTACACCTCCAAATGACAGATGCACTTATAAGCAGCTATAGCATAAATGACTCGTGGCTGCAACATGCTCCTAAACAGCCCTTCATCATTCATCAGCCTTTTAAGAATGCAGGCTGCACTGGAGGCGAGAGCGGTATTTCTTTGTCATGTATTCAAAACAGAGATTCTTCTTCAGCTGTGGGTATCTGCAGAACTACCTTTCTCCTCTCTCCTTCAGAAACAGAACTCTCAACATCAGAAATCAGACCAGACATGAGATTAGGCTTTCTTCCATTCCCCAGTATCTAGAGGCATGAAATAAATTAACATCCAAGACATGTTTTTTCCCCTCAATCCTACTGGTTTTTATCCTTTTCAAACATACAGGGAGATTTAAATTAACATGTCACCTCAGGAGGAGCTACGGCTAACAAACTGTTAGGTACATTAAACAATAAAATGCCAATCCTGTTATTTCTTTCCATCACGGTAAGAACAGAGAAGCTAGCCTGGGATCTTCACAGGGATTTTTATTAGTGATCTGAAGATATGTCTGCATGATGAGCAGGGATCTATAAGCAGAGCCAGAATGATGCCATCACCTGAGACTTATGTAAGGCAGCAGGACTGAGGAATGATAATGAGGTGCACTGGCAACATTCTAAGCAGTCATAAGCACTGAAGAGCTGATCAAGAATAACGGAGCACTGCAAAGATAAGGAGGCTCATTTTAGCCATCCTGGTTCTCTTTCAACATTTCCCCAGCCCAAAGCATTTGCCCAGGAATTCTGGATGGTTGCCCATGCAACTGTAAATAAGTCCTCACAGTTGGCAAGTGCCAAGTGAATCTCAAGTCGACAGTAAAGCAAGTGGTTTCCTCAAATAATCTATGGAACTTCTTGCTCTAAAATGACACCAGTACCAAAACTTTTAATACACTCCAAGAAATATTAGGAAAGTTAGATCATGGGATATTAATCCCCTGGTATATACTAAAACAACAACAAAAAATAAAATTCAGATCCTGATAGACCATAAACTACATTGAGCAAGAACCCTAAACTTCAACACTAAAAATGAGTTCTAGGGCAGTGCTAGGAAATAGTGTTAAAATATGTTAAAGCTACTCATATATCCTTTCCTAGACTGATTTTTTTAGTAATAGGATACTAGGCCATTACGATATGGTTAGTCATGTTCTGATATTAGGACTGTGTGGAGTCCAGAAAAGTGCTTTGTACTCACCACCTCTAGGTATGCTATATTGTCTGAAATCCAGCTTGTGGTGCATCCTCCACTGACAAGCCCATAATCCCTTCTCTTTCAACATTGCCAAATCCACAGCCTTAAAAGACCCTTTACTATGGTGTGCACATCATAAAAAAAGACACAGGTAGTAGAGAAAATTGGATTTATTTTTTCTTATCACAAGTGATAGCAGCAGCATACATGAAATAGAAAGATCTGATTATACACCCAGAGTAGGAAGAGAAATCATTTCTACAATCCCACAAAATATTAATACTTCTGAGTGCTCCGGTTGTTGTTTAGAACAAATTCCTCTAGGATTCCTCTAGGTTTTGGGGGTTTTGTTTGTGGGAGGTTGAGGGTGGTTTTTTGTATGTTGGATTTCTTCAGGCTAGTAGACAAAGCACTAGCCTGAGTTCAGAATAAGCTCCATGTCAAATCCCTCCTCTGGCATTCTCTCAAAACTGTGTTCATTTCCTTGAGCAGAAAGTTTATTTGTTCTACTTCTGCCCTAAAATTCTTCCTTGGAAATGAAAAAAAAAAATTCCTCAACAAATTTATCAAGACAAGTTTATTCTAAGAAGCTTGTTTTAAACCCCCAAAGTTTTCTTGTATCGAGACAGTATCCTATCCACCTCCATCAATGACCTGCATACAAATCCTCTAGACCTCCAAAGTTACACAGGTGGAACAAAAGTACCACTAGAGCCACATGAAGTAAACACCCCTTAGATTCATTTTTCAGCGAGATAAAAACAGGCATCACCTCCTCTCATTGAATCCAAATAACAGCCTTAAGAAATAGACCATGGCCCAATTCTTTCCTTCGGTTCCCAAAGTGCGAGATACGCTTTGAAATCATGAAATTATCAAGGCATTGCCCATAAATCAGTCTAGTAGTCAACATTATACAGCCGCAAATCAGTTATCTGGCGCTAATACTATCGGTTCTGAACAAACAGACATTGACTAATTGCTCTTAGTAGCACTAACATTTCATAAGGATCTTCTAGGCAGTAGACAGCCATGAGATCCTTCATTATAAACAGGGACTGAAGCCTGTCGAGCTCCCCTAAAAGTGAACCAATTGGTTAATTTGATTCTGAATAAGGTGAGAAAGGGGAAATTAAACGATAGCACATCCATGAAGTACGTTATCTAGCTGAAACAGGACAATCAGACTTCAGCCTCTTTGTCCTTGGGTATGAAAGAACAGAAGTGAGATAGAGGAAGGTTTAGCTACAAACCTTCCAGCACATTTAAAAAAAAATCTAATTAAATTCAGTAAAAGAATTGTATCAGGCTCTTCCTATTTAAGTAAGGTGGTAATTATTAACTCAATTTATCTCCTTACCTCCAAAGAGAGCTTTCTGTGATGCTTCCCAGGTTGTAGTCATACAGCTTTGTCAGAATTAGAATCACCTGAAGGCAAAAGAAGAAATCACGGTTAGTCTCAAACAATTACAATCTCATAGAACTGAAATGACCCCAGGGAGGGCTTCAGTTTCCTTCAATGGGTGCTTAAGATAATTGAATGAATTGTTAAAAACATTTGCTCGAACTGATGCGGGAAGTATTTGCAGAGATATATGTTGAGCCAATCAGACCTTTCCTTGCTCAGCTCCTCCGTGTGGTATCACCAAGTTCGTACTTCAACCCCAGGAGGCAGAGTGCAGCGGGAAGAAGCTGACACGCTAGACAATATTTCAGGATACGAGGTGCCTGCTGAATGCAGCAGAAAGTGTGATTGCTTTCTGCTCTGTTTCACAAGCACTGAAACTGCTGAGAGTTCTCACAGCTGTAGTGCAATGATAACCCAGTGGCCTGCATCCAGCCAAACTCCTCCTGGTTGTAAGCAAGTCATGTAACAATGACAAACGATTACGAGTTTTGGCCTTGGAGAGTCATGCTGGATATTAAGAGAAAAACTCCATGAAGAAAAATGTTGGGACAGGCTAACCAGAACATCTGAAAAGCCTCCACCCTTGAAGGTTTGTCTGGATAGACAAAACCATAGACGACTGCCTCTAAAGCTGGTGATAACCCTGCTTAGAGCAAAAGGTTGAACTAGGGACCTGCAAATACCTCGAACCAACCACACTTCTATGACTTCAGCGAGAAGTTTTAGATTTAGCCACAACTGAAATGCTTCCAGGTTTAGGAGTTTTATTAGCTCTTTTGATAAACAGCCTCTCCCTCCTGTCAAAACAGACACCTCTAGAATAAAATTACCTTACCCGGGGGAGGAAAGCGATTTTAGCAAAAGGAATTTCAAGCAAAACATTTCAGCCTACTCTTTTGTTAATATCTTTAAAAAAAAGGTGTACTGACTCTCAAGATGATGGGCTCCTTAAACAAGGCCTACATTTCAGATATAAACTACCAGGCCATTACTACTGTTACTAATTTATTTTGCATGTCCGCCTGCCAGGTCACTTTATATCCCAATAAAACAAGTGTAAATTAAAGAGGCACAACACCACTTATCTGATAAATCCCCCAATCTATATGCCTCTATTATCTTCAGCCTGGGTTCTGAAGAAATGAGGCTCACAGGCTCCTCTGATAACACTGCCAACTTGTGATGGTTTGAGTGGAACCCCCCTGTACGAACACCCAAACCTCACAGTAGTGCAGTCTTTCCTCCACCCCCCACCCCCCTGTACGAGCCCAAGGGAAAGGTAGAAGGAAAGACAGACTGAAAATGCTGAAAACAAGCAGACCAGAGCTGTATGATTATATACTCATGTATTAACACTTATATGCAACTAAAATACCATGTACACAGAATCAGAGAGACCCAAAAGACCTGCCCCGAAGGGAAATAAGAATCCAGAAACAGATCAATATAAGCCAACAAGAGAGAAAATCACCACTCTCCTTCTAGATAGGAGGACTTCATTAATCAACCACCCGGCACTCGACGCCACTCGGAGTCCACTAGGCTTCACTGGGCCTGACTCCCATAGACAAGTAGCCGACAGCAGCATCAGACCTTTTCCACACGGTGATCGGAAGACGAGAGCGAGGGACAAGTGTCTGACTCTCTGATAAATAATTTGATTTACGTAGAAAATCGCATGGAATACTGGGAGATGTAGTTCTTTCTCAGCCACAACCTGGCTATTCAGGAGGGTCCAAAATCAAACCCATCACACAACTTCAACCAGTTTGGAAGAAAAACTACTTGAGAGAATTCAGTCCTTGTAAGTTGTGTGCAAGGTGGCTACTTGCACCAGGAGAGAAGAACAAATCTCATCACCGCGATTTCTGAGGGCAAAAGCCACCCTACCTCTCATACACCGACAGGTCCAAAATAGCCACATCAGGAGCTGCCTCCTTCCAATAGAATCATAGCATCACCAGGTTGGAAGAGACCCACCAAATCATTGAGTCCAACCATTCCTATCAAACATTAAACCATGTCCCTCAGCACCTCATCCACATATACACTCGGTATTTAAGACAGACAGAGAAAGCATAGCTATGTAGGAGCTGAGGACATCAGAGAGCACATAGTTACTGCAGTAGTGGAAGGCATAGAGGACAGAACACACACATCTGAGACATCATTTTTTACAGCACAGCTCTTAAATCCCTCACAGCACAAAGAAAGGCTGCCCAAAGCATTTCCTCCCTGCACGAATACAATTCACGTGCGGCTGATGGGGGAGACACGAAAGGCATCTGAAAAAAAAAGTGGTTTACCAGGGCTGACCATCACCAAGCAACCTCCTTTTATTATCTGCTCCCATTTTTATCTCCTGCTATGCCTACTTACTGCTTTATGTCCAAAATTAGAGCCTCATCCCACTATCCATAAATAACCGACTGCAAAGTCAGGCTGTTAAAAGCAAACCTCATCAGACAGAAGACAAGGCAGAGGGAAGGCACCCCAGCATTGTACCTCAGTGACCACACACAAACAGTTCCACAGAGAAATATCAAACACTGTGGAAAAGCATCCCCAGGTTGGTTCCCAAAGCCCTGGGCCCCTGAAACAGCCCCGTGGTGACTCCTAAGGACAACACACAACCATGATGATGGAGACAGTTCATACAACAGTCATAACCCCTTCTCTACTCCTGAGGGTATCCTGATGTGCATATCCCCTTCATCCCCCAAAACAGTCAACGCTACTACCATCCACCAGTGACATCCCCATAAGCCAGGACATCACTCTTTGAAGAGGTGGCCAACCTGCAAAGGGCCAGTCATGGTGTCACATGGCAGAGCCACAGTGGGCACAGGCTTCATAAAGGATCACACCAATTAGAAGGATGTTGAGGCTCTGGAGTGAGTCCAGAGAAGAGCAACCAAGCTGGGGAAGGGACTGGAGAACAGGCCTTATGAGGAATGACTGAGAGAGCTGGGGGTGTTTATCCTGGAGAAGAGGAGGCTGAGAGGAGACCTCATTGCTCTCTACAACTACCTGAAAGGAGGTTGTGGAGAGGAGGGAGCTGGGCTCTTTTCCCAAGTGACAGGGGACAGGATGAGAGGGAATGGCCTCAAGCTCTTCCAGGGAAGATTTAGGCTAGAGATTAGGAGGAACTTTTTCACAGAAAGGGTCATTGGGCACTGTCAGAGGCTGCCCAGGGAGGTG
Organism: Piaya cayana; assembly: GCA_013389865.1. Taxonomy (NCBI): domain Eukaryota; kingdom Metazoa; phylum Chordata; class Aves; order Cuculiformes; family Coccyzidae; genus Piaya; species Piaya cayana. The sequence goes on along the minus strand of WAAB01024613.1, from coordinate 16,624 downwards.
GTTGATTCACCTTCCCTGGATGGGTTTAAGGCACAGGTGGACGAGGTCCTTAGGGACACTGGTTAGTGATTGATGGGAATGGTTGGACTCGATGATCCAGTGGGTCTCTTCCAACCTGGTGATTCTATGATTCTAATTAGGGCTTTGCAAATGCTGCATTTCAATCTCCACCTTCCTAAGAATGCTCACTGCTGACAGCAGAGCAGCTGTCTCCTCCAGATACAGAACCACATCACTGCTATCCCTCACAGCACCTTCTGAAGGGGGCTCTAAATCCCCTAACTTGACAAATAAATAAAATTACGGGGGGGAAAAAATGAAGATGAAGAGGTTTGCACACAAAGCCTTTCTGAATAATTACTTCCCCGATGAAAAGCAGCAGTGAACTTGATGAGGTTCAGCGCCAGCCTGCATGGGGAGCTGCCTGGAGACCTTCCAAGCGATGCAGGAGTCGCACACACACCCTCAGCTTCAAGCCTCCCTTGGATCTGCAAAGCAGCCAGACAGTTGCTTCTATCTTCTTCCAAGCCTTGTTTGTCTTATCCTGGCCCTCTCCTCCTCTGCTCGCCAGAGGAACCAGAAATGTAAATGACTAATGAATATTTCCCCGAATGAATATCTCAACATCTGGTAGTTTCAGAAGCAGATCTCAAGATAGCAGGCACAGACACTAGGAAGAGTAAATAGGAAAAACCATGCAGTTTTCCCTCCGTTCTTTGACACTGGTTGATGTAACCTTAGGGAAGATCATACAAGAACCAAGAATCACTTTCCCCATCTGTAAAACCCAAGAATAAGAATCAGGCTGATTTTATTGAATACTAGGATGAGCAGTGTGTGTCGGAGATCAGGGTTCCCGACCGTGGAGCTCGGCGGAAGCATGCGACCGACTCAATGTGAGTGATAGGCAAACTTCGGTTTATTCGGTACAGAGTTACAACTTATATAGAGCGTTGTGCTTTGCTATTGGTCCTCAGGCTAAGTGTAAATCCCACCCTATAGGGCATCACGCCTCACCATTGGCTCCCAGGCCAAGTGTCAGCCCCACCTATTTCAGTCAGGTGTTCACGAAATTGTTACATCGGGCGCTCCTGGGGGTATCTCCAGCCTGCCAAGGACAGAGTGTCCTTGTCTGTGCAGCTAGTTCAGCGTGTATTGATTGCGCTGAGGAGCCCCAACCTCCCGCAATCAATTGCTCTGAGGGCTCCACCCTCCCACAAGTGTGTAATTACCGGTGCTAAATAGACAGAATTATTTTTCATGAATTACTCATATGCTTATTTTTTCCAACTGAGGAAAATTCAGAAACCTTAAAACTTCCATGGAAAAAATTCTCAATGGAGTTTTCATCTCCCCGCTTGAGGAAAAAAAAAGATTATTTGATATCCCAAATAGAAGATGAAATTACAACAAAATAAAAGTACCAGCATGAGGAATCCAAATATTTCACTTTCAGGCAGCTGAAACTTCTCTTTTGTTCTTTTCAGTTCCCCTAGAAATTTCAGGAAAACTCAACACAATCTTACAGCGCAGTTGTCGTCTTGCAGCTGATGCAGGAGAAAATCCAGCTGCATGCAGCACACTTTCTGATGGAAAATTCTAACAATCCTTCTGCAGAGGCACCTTGGACCCATCCAATTACGCATGTTAGCTGCAGACCAGTGACATCTATAACCCTAAATAATATTCCTATATGCTGGCTTCTTAGGAAATTTAGGATAAAATCTTACCATTTAACATTTCCAAAAGCTAATATTGGTATTAGACACCACACTGCTCCAGTTTGTTGAGTTACAGCTTGGATAGCTCCACTTAGTGCATATATCCTATTTCCAAGGCACATAAGGGCTTTCTCATTTTTGTGCACCTGTACAAGCCCCCCAATATCTTTAAGCCTATAGTTTCATCAGTCTCCTTGTGTCATTTCCTGTTGTTCAAATCCTAGCAAGAGATCTGTTCAAACACACGTGCAAAAAAAGTCATCAGGCAGAAAATTAGTTATTTCTGCCCTAGAGTTCAGTATTCTCTTTGATTCTTTGTAATAATATTTTAATAACCTAGGTGAGGCCATAATTGAGGTTATATTTACTTTTTCATAAAAAAAATATTTCTCCTTTGTTGCTCTCATTTCTTTGTTCCTTAGCTTGCAAAGGTTAGTTCATGTTTAAGGTTGTTTCTTTCTCTTTTTCTTGCTTCCTCTCCGACTGTCACTACGTAATACTGCGGAACCTAATGAACAGGCACATGCATATTATGTTGTACTAAACATCAGAATAGGGGTCATGAAGCAACACGGTAATGAAATGGAAAAAAAAATATTGTCTCACCCTTTTTGATTTCTTCCTTTGCTTTTGTTTTCTGGAACTGTGTAGTTTTCTCCTTTCTTTACCACTTACCAATCAATGCAAGCTAACAAGAGCAAGAAGAAGAGAACAAGCAAACTAGAGAGACAATCAAAAGGAGCTAAAAATCCAGTCGTTTGCTAGCTCTGCTGTGAATACAGATGACTCTCCCTATTCCATAAAGGTTCAAGGCTTCAGAAGGTCTGTTTTTCATTAGCATCAGCAGCTGAAGTAGGTTGTTCTGCCATAGCAGGTATGAAAGAGGAGAGAAAACTTCACTTCTCCATTGATAGCTCAGAGCAAAAGATATTTGATCCTGGATTTACTACGTCCCCAGTGAGTGCACTAACCATGAGGTACAGCCCTAAAAATGTTTTGTTTGAGTTACTTATGGAAAGTAGAAAAGCCCCAGCAGGCAAGAAATGGACAGAAGGCTTGGTGGGTTAGCACGCTTACCTGGCAGAAGACAGACAAATAAAAGAGGTATTTAAACCTGCCACATCCATCTCAAAAAGAAAAAGTAGCTATTCCAGGATAGGCAGGGTATTTGCATCTTGGAACTGTTATGTTTTTCTTCAAACCAAAACAATTTTTTCTGTGAAAAATTTCTTCCTAATGTCCAGCCTAAATCTCCCCTGGTGGAGCTTGAGGCCATTCCCTCTTGTCCTGTCCCCTGTCACTTGGGAGAAGAGCCCAGCTCCCTCCTCTCTACAACCTCCCTTCAGGTAGTTGTAGAGAGCAATGAGGTCTCCCCTCAGCCTCCTCTTCTCCAGGATAAACACCCCCAGCTCTCTCAGCCCTTCCTCATCAGGCCTGTTCTCCAGCCCCTTCACCAGCTTCATTTCTCTTCTCTGGACTCGCTCCAGAGCCTCAACATCCTTCTTCTGGTGAGGGGCCCAGAACCGAACACAATATTCAAGGAGCGGTCTCACCAGTGCCGAGTACAGAGGGAGAAGAACCTCCCCAGTTCCAAATGCAATTCAAGGATTACCTTTAACTTGACTTTTCTCCCCTGGCAAAAAAATATTTAGCTTCAAACAGTGCTGAATTAAATCAGCAGGAAAGAAGTGACTGGAAGTTTGCACACTGCTGCTGATCAGGTTTGTAACACATCGGGAAGGAAGCGACAACCTACACACTGTGGCCATGTAACCCATCAGCTGCTAATGTGTTCCCAGAAAGCAAGCAAGCCCACATTGAGATGTCTTCTGCCACCGCTACACAGAAATCGGTACCTGAGCCAGTTAGTAGCGCCCCAGCACAGGGATCTGTAGCACTTTGTACTACTCACTGACAATTGCAGATTTACTCCTGGGAATGCTACCTGAGCACTATGTTAAGACACAGTCACATTTATTCAAGCTGTGCTAAACAAGGGCATGAACTGAAGCAATTATAGTATTCAAGGTTTCATCACTATTACTAAAGACTCGGTATGCAAAACGATCTGTGATAATCCAACACAGCCTCATTTAAACAAATAGCACTCTCATTGCAAATGCGTTTCAACTGTATTTTCACCACCACCCAGGTCCTCTCCACAAGCGCTTTCCACTTCACAGAGCACAGTAGGGTAGTAAATTCAAGCAAACAACTTTTATAGCACCATAGTGATAGAGGTTTTCCAAACAAAAGAACACAATTTTTTTTTTAAGTGTTGCCTATAAATTCCTGGGCTCCAGTTTTTACAATGTTACCTCTAGATTGACCTAAAACTGTGCCAGGAAGGTTAGTTCTACAGGATTCAAGTGTTAATTTCAAAATGACAACAGGCCTTCCCTTACAAAGGCAAAACATCTGCTTTAATGGTTTCAGATTTCCATACTTTGCAGGTATGGTTGCATGTTTCAGTCAAGACTGCAGCTGCCCTGGGATAAGCCACGCAGGAACAGTTGGACTCGATGATCTGGTGGGTGTCTTCCAACCTGGTTGTTCTATGATTCTATGAACTAAAAAACATTAGCCAACAGCCCACCTTCCTGACTTACACATCATCAGCTCTCGGCATTACTCGTGTATAATCTATTTCTTAGCCAATCTCTGTTGAAATCATTTGAGACTGAATCAAATTGTACATTTGATAAAGTATTTCTAACACCCAACCACAAACCGCTTGCGGCAGCTTTCAGAATCAGTCTGAGAATCAGTTTCTTCCATAGATTGTTAGTTCCGAAGTTCCAGGAAAAAAAAAAGAGGTTGTCCACCCCTCCTCCCCTACACCTGAACCCAGCAATGCAATTGAAATCTTCATGATCCAATTAAGGCCTAACTTCTTGGGTTTTTCTGTTTTAAGCCACAACTTTAGGACTATATTAATTTCCAGTGGAGGATAACTGCAACTGTCTTCATGAACTCCAGCATTAGAGCTATATTAGAACTAACAACCCGATAGAAAGCTTCTAGCTGCAGGGTTTAGTGATTGATAGAAATGGTTGGACTCGATGATCCTGTGGGTCTCTTCCAACCTGGTGATTCTATGTGCCAGCTACACACTGCAGACTACGACTAGATCTTCAGGATGTGCCACAATTTGAGAAAACACCAGTTAGAACCACTTTCCCTCTCCTCTAGTGCAAGGAGATTGCAGCGCAAACTGAGCATCTGGGACTCAAAACATCACTCATGTTGATTGGTTGCTCTGTTGTTAGGAGCCGTAAATGTCTTGGCATAGGGATTATCTCTCAGATCCACAAAACACATGCAAGTCTTCAACGTAACCACATTTTATTAATAAGATATTGTAATACGTATAGCTATGTAAAAAATAGTAATGGTGTAACTGACTATCCTGATGAAACTGTCACACTACCTTCTAATTGGAAGGAGGGAAACAAATACAGTCGTGACAGCTTTAAGTACACCTCAGAGTGCAGTGATGCATGAATCCCTTATTAAGCTCTACAGAGATCCCTTCCATCTCCTACTTAGCAGGAATATAAGTCAATAACAAAGCACTAAATTAAGTTTTCACAAACTCGTTCGTCTTCTATAATTGAGCAGGAAGCTAAAGGACTTGATGCTTTCTTATGCATTACGCACTAATAAACCATGCATCTCAGGCTAGGTTGCAGTATTTGAGATTATGCACCATTCGATCAAAAACTGGAAATAATTTGGAAAAAAACCCAAAAAATATCTGTGTCCTCCTCCACCCCATCTTTCCCAATAACCCCCCATCCCTACCTTCCCAATATGGTTGGACTCGATAATCCAGTGGGTCTCTTCCAACCTGGTTGTTCTACGATTCTATGAATACAGCACAGAACTTAAGGACAAAAAGAGGGAAAACAACCAGAACACAGGAATATTCTCAATGACACATTTGGTGAGGCAGCTATGCGAGGAAATGTTTCCAAATAAATTCACAAATAAAGTCTGAATAATTCATGACTGAAAATTTTACAGGCTGCTCATGAATAAGAAAGGGATGCACTCTAGAGAACTCATTATTTGGGCCAAATTACTTGTACAAATCTTGTTTTTCATACTATTATTATTTAGCAATTTCATATCAGTCAGCAAGTATCAGGGTCTCTAACAACTACGCAAGAACCAAGAACTAGGGAGACATGTAGACTTTGTGATTTGCTTTCTACCTGGATCACAGATCAACAGACTTTCTTATACAAACACATATGCCAACAAAGAAAAGGAAGAGTATGATGATATAGGACAGACACATGGTTATACAGCTAGACTACCAACTCCCCATTTCACCAGTCTCTTATGAAGAATATGCAAAAATCCATTTATCTGCATCCTTCAACAGACAGAAAAAATGTCTGATATTTTCCACTACTGCATCTGTGACAGGAGGCAATAGCAGAAGTTTAGCGAGAAAGCAGCAAAAATTATTAATTTAAAGGGTGGTTCTTTCAGCACAGATTACACTCTTCCTAATCCAAAAACTATTGCCACTACTGTACCTAATAATAAAAGGTTAGGAGAAAGCAAGCAAGGATGATCAAAGATGTGTAATGGTCTTGAGTGAAATGAGAAATTACTCAAACTCTCAATCCAAGAAAAAGACAGCAAAGGAGATAGGAAAGACACCTGTAAAGTCATAAATGTCCCAAACTGATCGTTCATTCCCTTTCAGCACCCAAGGCACAGGACAACAAGAAGAATTGAGAGTTTCAAAAAATTCTACATGTACATGAACCGGGAAATTCCTGCTCATAAGTTTTCAGTATCCACAAAACCAAACATCAGTTCAAGGGGAGGCAGGAGGAAATTTAGGGAAGAGATGTCCACAGAGATCGATTAAATAAATAAAAATATCTCTAGCGCAATATTTGTCCAGGTTTTCCCAGGAATGCATCACTAGACATTTTTTTGTTCCGACAGCTACCATAGGTAGGTTTAGCCCTCATGAATTTGTCTAAACCTGTTTATTATTGTTATTAATATTTTTGGCATCTATTGAAAAAAATACCTGTAGGCAAGAGATTCAGTGTTTGACAAACATTGATACTGGTGTAACATTTCCTTTTTTTAGTCTTATGAAATTCAATCAGTAGAGCAAGATGTGTGGCAGTTTCTATTACGCTCAGCTTACAGGGTCTCTGGAACGGTGACAACTTTTAGAGGAACTACAGTATCATTATAATAGAGAGACAAAATGAGGTACCTCTCTCAAAATCTTTTAAAGACAGCTCCAGTCTTCATTTTAGTCATCAGGGTGAAAGAGGAATTTATTATGGAATCTAAATGCCTCCATAACCCAGAAAGACGGAAATCACATTTCTGTAATAGCTAAAACCTGAAGATCAAGGCTCATTGCTACTCCTGGCTCCAAGACTGACCCAAACCTAGACCTACCACACTCCAGAAAAACACCTTAACCACTGACACACTGAATAACTTATAAAAGGGAATTAATTCCCTGCTCTGATCCCAATATCCCAACACTGTTATCCATTTTCACAAATTCCCCTTTCACTCAATGAGAATCTGCTTCATAGAAACATTTTTGAGCAGCTCCACAGGTGATTAATGAAATAAAAAAACCCTCTAAATCCAGTAAATTAAAAGAAGTAAAAGAAAATCCCAGGGAGCAACTTCCCTTAGGGAAAAAATTTAAAAAGCAGAGATAGTCAGGTTCTGAAGTAAATATAAAACCAGATATTTTCCAATGGTAGAAGCAGGCAGGAGTGAGAAGGAGGACAAAAACNACACCCCATTATATTCACTGTCAATCAGCAGCTCTTGCTTAAACATGCGGTTACTGCCAGCGATTTAGACTGGACACCCAGAAAGGGTGAAAGGGTCAACTGGAGAAAAAGCACTGAGCTGTTCTGTGCTTGGCCTCCTCTCAGACTATTGAAATGCTCAGACATTCAGGAGGCTCTGGGCTTTGCCAGGGGACAAAGACTTTTAGTGCTCAGAAGCAATTTCTGAAGAATATTTGGAAGTCTGCATATCTAGAAGCAAAAACTTGCTTCTACGGAGTTTCTCTACCTGATCTTAGGTGCAAACTCGTGTTCCAGCATAGTCACTGGCACCTAAGAGAGCAGCATACAACATGCAGAAAAAGCGTAAGCATGTAAGGAGAGACCTTATGAAAACACGTCAGACAGCCATTAGGATCCTACTTTGCAAACTACATTTATGGTGGTGCCTTCCTGGTTAAGATCCAGAGATTTCTGAAGGATTTAAAAACACTCAAACTCCAAACTCACACACACACAATTTCCCAAAACAGTAATCCAAACCTTCACTTGAACACAGAATCATAGAATAGAATCATAGAATAATCAGGTTGGAAGAGACCCACTGAATCATTGAGTCCAACCATTCCCTAAACCATGTCCCTCAGCACCTCGTCCATCCACACCNTGTCCAGCCTGAACCTCCCCTGGTGGAGCTTGAGGCCATTCCCTCTTGTCCTGTCCCCTGTCACTTGGGAGAAGAGGCCAGCTCCCTCCTCTCCACAATCTCCTTTCAGGTAGTTGGAGAGAGCAATGAGGTCTCCCCTCAACCTCCTCTTCTCCAAACGAAACACCCCCAGCTCTTTCAGTTGCTCCTCATGAGACTTGTTCTCAAGCCCCTTCACCAGCTTCGTCACTCTTCTCTGGACTCGCTTCAGAGCAATAATTCCCTCAACTCTGGCTGAAGAACAAAGGAAGAGGAAAAATATCAGAAAAGGCAAAGTTGAGAGAGACTGAAATAAAGGTCTTTCCTTGGGAAAGGAACTGTGTCCTGTGGAAATGGTGGAAACTCTGGAGAGATACAAAACTAAAAAAAAGCTTGGATTCATGTACCATATACAAAACCCAGTTTGCTCATTTTAGAGCTCACTACAGAACATAAAAAGTGAAAAATTAGCATGCAATGAATAATTTATTTAGCACTTTACTGTTGTTTAAACAAATCACTTTCATGAAAGCAATGTGTATTCAAGCAATAAATCACTGTTTAGCACTCTGTCACAAGCAAAAGATACTGCCTGACAGAATTATTGAATGATGTTGTATGGCCACAGGGCAACTACAACAGAGATAAGGATGATGTCCTTGAATCCTTGACTGCCTCTCTCACACCCCAGGGAAGAAATTGCATCTTTTAAGTACAACTTTCATCCTGGGGCAGCAGGGGTAGTGAAACCTAAGACTCTAAGCGCTTTTCATCTTTTGGTCCCCAAAGCGTCCTGAAAAACATTAATTGATCGCTCCTAACAACAGCTCTGTGATGAAGATTGGGTTTATTACACACATCAAGCGCACAGAGCTTAAGAGAGAGTCTGTTACGGAAGACAAAGAGGGAGGACTTACTCCGATGGACTCCAGGGTCTCCACTCTTAGAATCATAGAATCACCAGGTTGGAAGAGACCCATCGGATCACTGTTCCCTGTCCTGAGTTGCTCTAACTTTAAATCACAACTTCAACTCTGCCTAGCTCTGACGCAAGTCAAATACAAGCTTTCTGTTCCCCTTCCTGTAATCCTACTGTCTTTTTGCATCAACGCAGATGGAAAGACACACTTTTTCAACTGATCTTCAGTCAACGATCAATAACCCTATACTAAAAGGCATGAGGCATGTTTTCCAGAAACTGAGAAAACAAGCTTAGTGCAATTACGATTTCTATTCAGCAGAGTCTTTTGTTACACTGTGTTGGGGACATCTACTCTTACAAATATCAGTTCCCTCAAAAAAAACCCACTTCTAGTGCTCCCTCAAATCTTACACTAATAAATGACAACAAAATTCATCACACCGTAGACGAATGTGGTAGGTCTCATCTTATGGCAAATCTTTGTTAATGGAGTTAAATTAGAAATTAATTTGGCTCAGGCCTAGGATGCAGAAAGTGCCTTATGAGCTCTCCGGCTGCCAGCACTAATTTAGTAACTTGTTACTCCTTAATAGAGCGAAGAAGAAAAGCTGCAAAATCAAGTCCTTGTGTTCTCAGCTTGTCCCCAAATCAGCAGAAATCTCAGGGCCCAATTCAGCAAAACACTTCAGTTGGTGTTTTCATCACATGAACAACAAAACAAAGCAAGAATTGAGTGCACTTCGTTTGCCATAAACAAACGAGACAAACCATCCATTCAGATGCCAAATCAGAGTCGCAGAAGTGGGAGCATTTAGAGTAACTCAGGGCTTTCCAGCAGCTACGAGCAGAATCACCACTTGCTTTAGAAAGAGGCAGGGCAGACTGTAAGGACCACTAACCTTAAGTAATTGGATGCCTTTACTGAAAATTAGATGACCCAAAACTCCAGAGAAGTGAGCCCACTCTCAACAAGAGACATTGCAGCCATTACCCACTACGTTTTGCCCTCTGAGACTTGTCTGATTATTTAAGTTCTATGAGTTCCTTGCATTCTTTCACCCACTCCAGCTGCAACAAAATATGCCGGCAGCAGCTGTTTATAATATGCTGGAAGGCATCTCGAGACCAATTGTGATGCAAAGGTCATATTTTCGGAGCTGTTTATAGAGGGTAATTTGTAAGGTTGTAATGTCACATGTTGTCAATAATTCATACTTGGAAATTGAAACAGTTAATAGGTCATCAATTCTTCACTTCCCCATCTTACCTCTTTCTCCCCAAAGGGCTGTTAAGCCGTGTTTCATCCGAGCATATTCCTTGAACCTCAGACTCAAAGGTTTCATTTGTTTATGGAAAGAGGCTCGGGATAGTAAGATGCAAGTAATCCCTTAACAAGCACCCAGGGATCACAACAGATATAAAGTGCACATTTCAGACTTGGGATATAAATTCCTGTTAAAGGTCTATTCTCACTGGGGCTCCACATTCTGTAGAGCAGGTTGATGCTGTCAGAACGAAAACTGTTATATTTTAGCAAAGACAGGAGGACTTAATCAAAAACAACTTGCTAAAGGACGCGAGATATATTAAACGTAAAAACCTTCCCCCAGGTTTTTCCGGGGAAAAGAAAACTCAAAGCGTTCTGCCACAGAACACAAATTACGAGCTGCTGTTCCCCACCTCCACCTCCCTATCAAATTTATGGCCACCGGGTAAAGATGAACCAGCTCCCATTGGGGTCATCAACTCCAACAGCCAGTTGGGGTGAGGCTAGTGACAAGCACCAATAATAACGGTGCATATACAGTTTGCACTTTAGAAAGCTACACCCACTGCGTGGGACCTCCTGTTGCATTCCCACAAATGATCCCCATGAAATTATTACTGGCTAAACGATACATTTGGAAACTGAGAACATCTGGTGACCTGCAGCATCGATGCAAACTTCCTCAATAAGCAGATCACACAAAGCTTAAAATGGAGCTGTGTAGTCATATCCTCACAGAAAAAAACTAAAATTGTGCCTATTATATCAAAATAATGCAAGTGCCTCTGGTCACAAGATAGGATTCATAGCTCATCATCCAAGAAGCCTGAAATTGGTATTGTGATGAGGAGACACATCCATCTGATCAGAGAAAATTCCTCCAGACAAAATTGTTGGATCATTCTCATTCTCCTGATCTTATTTAGAGCATGGCCACACGCATAGAAAAAGCTGAAAGAGTGTAACAGGATTGGAAGAAAGACTCAACCATGCAGGACAGCAAGCGCCTTACTAAGCCTCCAAGTCAAAAAGATCAAATCAGCTGCCCATGAGCTAGCTCACAGCTTCCCTGCACTAGCTAAAGACTGACCACCGACTGAAGTGGTTTATAAACTGCACCCTCCGTAGGAAGAGTATATCTGATATTTACCTCCACAACTTTCACAGCACATTCAGTTCACTTTCCTGTGCATTTGGGAAGGAGTCCAGTGGAAACAAATTATTTAATTTTTTAATGGGCTGTACTACTTAAATCTACTAGACAAGGCAAGGCATATTAACACTAAATATCTTTACGGAAGATATTAGACCTGAGGGACTTCGAATAGCATCATGGCCAAAATTACAGTCCCTTCAAATTAAAAAAAAAACAAAAAACAAAACCAACAAAAACCAGACACAAACCCTGAAGCTTATATTCTTTAAGGCCCTCTAGACCTTGCCCTACCCTACAAACTCCAGTTTCATGTCCCTCTTGCTAAGTTTTTAACCATGCTAGAGAGGAATGAGGGGAGACGTTAGATCTGCTGTAACAGGTAGGGGTTTTCCACCAGGCAATGAGGGATAGGAACAACTCAGGACTCTGAGCAAGGCAAGGAAAGATGATGGGGACAAAATGAAGACAACCTAGAAATAAAGAAATAAAGACTTTGAAATGAAAAAAAAAATCTGACCTGAGGTCCTTCCTTTCTGTCAGGAAGAACTCACTAGATTTTTAGCTGCCTTCTGGTTATAAAATAAAAAGAAAGGCACGTATCTATCTAACGCAGAAGGTTAATTTCTTAAAATGAAGGGACAGGACAGTAACTTGCACTCACATCTTCCCTTTCTCCCAGTAGACGTTTTATCACGGAGATAACTCAAAAAGAGGGGGAAGTCACGGCATATTACAAACCAGCAAAGAAAAATCTTATTAACCACTAAGACATATGACTAAGATCCTATTAGCCGAAGGATAACAAACCTAAGCCGCCTTCTGCCTGTATCCTCAAGGCTTCGGAAGAAAGTGTAGGAGAGGCATGGTAGTCCCAAGCGACTGGTGACCTTCATCTTAAATTCTCCTCCTTTTCCTTTACTGTCAAGAGGGATGAAGGGGGAGACACTCTCAGTTACTATATTTAAGCTATTTTAAGTCTGGTATTTTCCTAGGGTATTTTAGAGAAAAAAAGCCAAGTCAGTTTCTGAATTCCTCTCTCCACAGAGGGCAGAACCAAGAGCAAAAGCTTTCTAGGTGGAAACCTGTTACCAAGAACTGCAGCACCCAGTCACTGACCATTTTTGATAACACCTGACAAGTGGAAGAATAATTAATAAACTTCCTGTGGAATCTGACGTCCTTTTGAACTTCCAGATATAAGGAAAAGATAACATTGATCTGGCTACTCCCACTACTGAGATTATTTTTGTTCTCTAAAAAAAGTGCAAGCTCCTTTGTCTGTCTATCCATCATTGCCTTCAACTAACTGCTCTAGCTATGGTTTGGGTCAGACCACCAGCTCTTATATTAAAGAAAAGTGGACCAACACACACGTAAAAGGAGGATTTCCTTATGAGCTGTCATCTTGGTCCTAGAACTATCTCATACATCACAATACACCTATTGGCTTTACCACCTTCCCTGGAAGAAAACCTTCCAGGGTTGGGTGGATGAGGTGCTAAGGGTCACGGTTTAATGTTTGATAGGAATGGTTGGACTCGATGATCCGATGGGTCTCTTCCAAGCTGGTTATTCTGTGATTCTATATTCCTTACTAAGACTGTTAAAAATGGAGTGTAACACATCAACTTTTATTTCAAAAAATTCATATAACTTCAAAATAAATACTACTAGCACTTTCCAACAAAATAACTACCCTATCTGAATGGTGTTGCATAGAAAAATGGCCCATCCCTCCCAACACATTGCAAAGAAGTGCATTGTNCTGAGGGTCATGGTTTAGTGTTTGATAGGAATGGTTGGACTCGATGATCCGGTGGGTCTCTTCCAACCTGGTGATTCTATGATTCTATGAAAACACAGTGAAAGCTGGAGAAAAAAGAACATATCTTGAGCTCTTCTGAGAATTTCAGACGCAACAATACAATGTTTTACACTGAAGACATCAGGGTTTCAGGATTTCTAGACGTCCTTCCACAAAACGTTAACAGCATGCAAGTTCCTTCCTCCAGATACAGGAGGACTGTTTCCTAAGCTCTATGGACAAGATTTACCCCTTAAAGTATGACAGGGGACCTAGGCACTTGAAGCCCTGGCAAGTCACAAATAATCTGAGAACACTAAAGCATTGGTTGAGAGATTTAATTTCAGAAGCACTCGACCCTTTGAAAATTATTTTTCCACCCTCAGATACTCCTTTCTTACAAAATAAATGCTTTATTTCTTCTGAATGCAAACCTCCAGCCAAGTATGTATCTCTCTCCCACTTATACCACATTTCTGATTTTACAGCATTACATTCCCGAATTCTAGTCCACTAATCTTTCTATTCAGATTTAAAGTTCATCCTATAACGAACCATTCTGCCCTTGGGTCTCAGCTCAGAAGGCATTTTGGAGATCTGAATTTTACCCAAAGCTGGATATTCCATTCCTCTCTCAACTGCAAAGGTTTACCCCCAAAATACTAGGAAAAAAATAATCATGAAGATATCTTTTGATTTATTATAGCAAAGAATCCTCCTGAATTATTTCTAACAGAAACTTTCAGTCTTGCCACCAGTTCACTGACCCATCTACTCAACTAATTTGTCTTTCACTTCAAGTCAGCCATTTATCAAGGCCAGGTACCGAACCAAGCTTTATATTCCATTCCCTTTGACTTATGTTTTATATTTGACACATGTGCCTCCAGGGAAGCACGTACAATTTTTCCCCCCCCCCAGAATCCTTGCTGCTTGCTCACCTCCTGTTCTCAAGGAAAATGGTATTTCTGTATTTTTGCCTTTGAACTATCCAAGCAACTGAATAAATAGGTCTTGTGGAAGAAAAATATTCTCATCATGTCACCTACCACCTTTATCCTCAGCTGCCTGTTTTATAAAGCTCAGTAGGGAAAGTAGATTACCAGCCTTTACTCTTGGCTTGCTGTTCATCAAGTAGCTCAGTGTTGTACCTAAGTACCACCAGCAATGTAAGTTCCCCAAATAGATTTATAGGTGTAGGAGACAAACTGGCATCACTCTGTAGGCTACCAGTGGAGCACAGGTAATTTCCAGCAGCTAAGGATAACGTTCAGAGAAGGGAAGACATTCCCAAAACTGGGATAAAACCCTTTAAGGAGCAAATCTTTAGCCAGTAGAAAGCAGCAGAATATCATGGATTATTACCTCTAATTTGCTTCACTTGTTGTTTCACTAAGAAACACACATAACCAGGAAAGCCCAATGAAAGAGGTGACGTAGCCAAGAGCTGCACTCTCCCTCTCCGCAAACTGCATCAAGCCCAGGAAACCCAAAGAGAGTTTATAAACCCCAGGAAGCTCAGTTCTCCAAGGGACTTCCTTTTTTTTTTAACCCACACTGAAAAGAAACTTCAATGACTACATTTGAAAGCCACCTGCCCAGCTGAAACAAAAAAGTTCTGTTAATACTGAACTTGGTAAAACTAAATTCGTCAGAAAAAACTCATGAATGCCGGGTCCTGCACTTGGGGCACAACAACCCTGTGCAGAGCTACAGACTGGGAGAAGCCTGTCTAGAAAGCTGCCTGGAGGAGAGGGACCTTGGGGTGTTGGTCGACAGCAACTGAACATGAGCCAGCAGTGTGCCCAGGTGGCCAAGAAGACCAATGGCATCTTGGCTTGGATCAGAAACGGTGTGACCAGCAGGTCCAGGGAGGTTCTTCTCCCTCTGTANCCAGGGGAGATTTAGGCTAGAGATTAGGAGGAAGTTTTTTACAGAAAGGGTCATTGGGCATTGGAATATGCTGCCCAGGGAGGTGGTTGATTCGCCTTCCCTGGAGGTGTTTAAGGCACAAGTAGACAAGGTCCTGAGGGACATGGTTTAGTGTTTGATGGGAATGGTTGGACTCGATGATCCGATGGGTCTCTTCCAACCTGGTGATTCTATGATTCTATGAATTTGTGTTAAAAAGATAGAGAATGAGACTTTTAAAAAAATCTCATAAAACAGAGACAAACTTTCATATCTCTCAGCTGGAAAAAATCTTATGAACCTAAAATCTGTTATCAAAACTACTTTGAGTAGTGAAGACATAATAAGGTACTGAACTACAAGACAGTGGACACACTTTTTTCTGGAGTAAGTTACAGCCAGCAAAAAAAAGATGTCAGCTCAACAGATTCACTTGTCACAACCCAAAATAAAATTGAGCTCTAAATAATGAGCTCCCATCATTTTAAAAGGTATTATCACTGCACAAATGCATCTGAAGATTAAAGACGACTCGGCTGTTACTGACTGGCATGTCATTAAACCAGTAAAATCTTTCCATAAAAACTGTCTCATCCTTAGTCTTTGTAAACCAGTTTCCTTTTCAATAGGAAAAAAGAAAAAAAAGAATGTTAAGCATTTCTGAAGACGATTAAAGCAAAACCAGGCCGAAAAAGAAAATGTCACATTATTTCCCAAAGAAAGAACTCGGGTCCTTTGGCTTTAATTTCTTTCACAGAGAAAACACGTTAGTTAGTATTAGCTGCGTGTTACATTTCTAGCACAGTTTGAAAAGGTGCAGAAAATACCAGCATCAAATGAACCAGAACATTTTGCTTGAGAAGAAACAGATGAAGAGGCAGTAACTCTGGTTCACTGGTGCCGATCTCGCTAGGAAAAGGCAGACACCCTGGAGTCAAAGACAAAGCCCAAGTTTTTTTGTTGTTTGCTTCCTCCCAGCTTTCTCTATTCTTTCCTCCTCTGTATGCATAAAGCAAAGAGATTGCTCATGTCAAATTAGCGCTGTGGAACTCGATGCCTGGCAGAGAGGAAGACACAAATTAAACACAAGCCTTGCCAGCTGCAGCAGCGCTGGGAACACGCCATCCCTTGTGGCATGAACTGCAGGATGAGGCCCTGGATGAGGATGCAGTGACATCCCCAGTGTCCCTCTGCTGTGCTGCTCCCCAGAGAGTCAGACCCTTTGGCAGCTCCAATCCAAGAGAGCTGCGAGATGCTGGATCTCGCCTTGATTGTTGTGCAATAGGAAGCATTAAACTGCCAACATCAGTCACAGGTAAAAAGCTACAGAAGCTGAAGTTACTCCATAAGAAGGATGTGGAGGCTC